>VXBW01002914.1:660471-880701 GCA_013400375.1 Thinocorus orbignyianus
ACATGGCTGAGTCAGCACATTTTGTTTGTGGCTGATCTCTGCTTGTTTTCCCTGAAAAACTTTCAGTGTCCCAATGGAGGCTTCGTGTTGTTCCTTTCATTGCAGCTCTGCATGGAGCAATTGATCTGAGGGAGGAGAGTTAGCAGAGCTCATGATGTTACCACTCAGACTGCCTGTGTCCTGTCCTTCTGTTTCCTGGGGCTTCACCCCCTAGGGGTTAATGTCATTAAAATTGCTGAAAATACTGGAAATAACAGGCATAGCAGCACTTTCCAAAGACTGATAAGACTGCCTGCCAGCTTCTACAGATCAGAGTGAAACTGTGGCCCCATGAAGTCAGTGTTAGCATCCTGCTAACTTCAAGACGGTAGGAATTTTGCTCTTCATATATATCTCTCTGTTAGAGCATGCCATGGCTGCCCCTTCATGCTCTTTCATTTTCCATTTGATTACTGAGAGGAAACCCAGCCCTGGTTCACAAGGTACCGGGAACTAGAAGCGTACAAGGAAATTGGCAGGAGCTGACTTTTGGTTTATGGGCAGACGGTCTGCATTTGTAATGAAGCTTATTACAGGAATCTCTGTGGCTTTATAAAAGTTCTGTTCTCTCTCCAAGGACGTAATGGGTCTCTCTCATTTATAGGCATGGTGCAGCATGCCTTGTTCACCCAGTACTGTTTGCCATAACCAGACTTAACCTTTAATATTCATTTATTTGGGGGAGATAACACAACGTGCTCCACTGTGAATGACTAAAGAAGAAGAGTTCTGATGAACAGTGTTTCTGCAGAAAGTGTTTGCTTATATCGCTGACCTGCAAGTTGCTGGAGGCTAGGAGAGCATGATGGTTGGGAAACTGTACCAGGAAAACATTGCTGTATTTTTTCCTTGTTTTGTACTCCTCCAAAGTTATCTGCTTCTGGCTACTGTCCGCATCTTTTTCCCCCTTAGGCATTGGAGGCAGCCCATCCCTAACAGAGGCTAAAAACAAGAAAAAAAAAGAAACCAAGGAGGGCTAAGAGATGAAGACAAGACACTGGAGAGGAAAAAACTCCATGTGATCACAAGTAGCAAAAATGATGACAAGAGGTATAGGGGAGAGTCAAATGGGTTAAAAATAGGGAACCAGAAAGGGACACTTGGCAGGGCACCACAGCTGCACCCACTGCTCCCTTGAGGCACCTGAGTAGCTGCTGGGTGCTGACCAGGGGTATCCTGCAAGCAGATGTGGCAGAGCCAGGTACTGGAAGCAGGACCTACAGTCCCTGCCTGCACAGTTTCCCAGGGACACAGGATTAGCTCAGTGCATGCTGACCTTCTGATGCTTCTTACCTTCTCCTGGAGGGGAGAGCATTTAGCACTTCGTGTCTGGTTGATGGGTTGATGGATGCAGTGGAGTGAGAGAGCAAGAACTTGAAGGTGTTGTCAAGGTGTGGTGCAAAGATGGTCTGTCTGGATATCATGTTGTTGTCTTGTAGAGCGGCATGACAGGGGGCACCTAGCAAGGCTTGTAAATAGCCAAGATAAGAGAGAACTGCAGGGTTTAAGGGCCCTGAAGCCCTGGAGTAGATGGGACAAGGGCAGAGCAGGAGGGGCATTCTGTGGACTGGGCAAGCAGCGTGGGATCCACCTGGCATTGCTGACCATAGAGATCTGTTGACCCCGAAGAGCTCCCAGGTTGTGAGGAAATCCTGATGGTTTGGAGGGTTGTATGAGTTGCATCAAGGTTGATGATGAAAAGTTGCTAGCTGTGTTGCAGCCATTGGTGGTAGTGGGAGAAGGCACATAGCATCCTGCTCCAAGCTGAACCACCTGTGTTGTAGATGGATCACTGAGATCTGGTCATGCCATATCACTCTGTCCCAGTCTTTTCTACATAGATCGTGTTCCTCGGCATAGACTCAGGTTGCAACAAGATAGTCCTCAGTTGTCATCTGTCCTGGAGTGTAACTGTGTGCAGTTCCCCAGGTTTCAGTGCTCCTTCTTCAACCAGAGGCTGTCATGGCCCTCTTGCACAGATAGAAGGGCACCCTGCTCCCAGAGCATTCACCCCAGATAGCTGGGATATCTGAGCTTTGTCAGCCTGTGGATACCTGGGGATTTTGGAGGCAGCATGGCAGGACGCCTATAAGAATTCAGCTGCAGGGGGAAGGAAGGTGAATGGTTTCACAGAGGCAGTGGAGCTATAAGGTCAACGCTGGAGGGTCACTCTGCCCTTTTCCCTTCCAACCCACCACTTCCTCTGTAGGAGGTGCAGAAGAGAGGAGGACCAGTGAGTGGAGCAAGCTCTCCAGATGGTTTGAGGACTAGCTTGTACCCAGATGAAGTTCTTCATGGTTATGGGGTGCATCACTGACCATGTCAGAACTTTGCTCTTGATGGATTGTGGCGGCAGTCTAGGAGGTGGTGCCAGCTTTCTTCAGCTCCTACTCTGCTTTTCCTGGTCCAGGAAAAGGAAGAGTAGGCAGGGAATTAGCTTCACAGGGCTACAAGCTGTTGCAGCCAGCGTGTCTAGGCCCTTCTTGTCCTATTTGTCACTAGCAGAGGCAGGATAGTGGGGGTGACAGTGGCCCCGTTCTGCTGAACCACACTTCTATTAATGTACATTAATTTGTTTAGCAATTTGAAACCCCTTCCTGTGAATTGTGAACTTTCTGGCATAGAAATTAAACTGGAAAGAGAAAGGGAGAGAAAGCAAAAAAAGTTAGAGCAATAGAGAGTATGTGGGAGGTTTGTAATTCAGAAGGCATTATCTGCCAATTTCTAGGAATCATGGTGGAGCCATGTTGTACAGAACAAGGCAATGGTAGACAGGAATGCTTTGAAAGAGCTGAAGCTGCCAGCAGCACAGATTGCACAGGTACAAGACTCACAGTGCTTATCTTCTTCAGCCCTGTCTTTAAGGTAGTTTTGCATCGCTCTGAGGAAGGGATTATGTGTGCATCTCTGTTTCTTGTGCCTCTCACACCACTACTGCACATCCCAGGACAGCAGATTAGCCCATTCTGTTTCCAAATGTGCAAAATTCTCTCTTTCCAAACTGTAGGGAATCTAAGGGAAGGCAAAAACAGATGGAGCAGATCCAGGGATGCAATGGCCATCATGACTGAAAGATGGACTCAAAGAATTTCTGATATGGACTCAAAAGTTCTTCAGGGGCTGAAATGTCACTGGTGCCAGGCTGTGCCCAATATGTCATGATTTTCTAGATGATGTCCTAGGAATGCCCTTTGGGAATCTTGGAAGTCCTGACTTTTCATTTCACCCATCTTAGCTTCCCCTTATGTAAATGCAAAATAACGTTTCAAGAGATTTTGCCATCCTAAGTATGGGTTTTTTTTCAGTGTTTAATGGGAAGAAATAGTTCAGCGGAGAGAGGGAGCATGGAAAGGGTGAAACTGAGTGTATTTAGCAAAAATTTGAGTGGATTAGGCAGTAGCTACCATTTGTGATCCATATCATTTGGACTCTAAGGCACTTTGTGTGTCTTGTGCTGAGACAATGAGAAACTTATTCTCAGCACCAACTTCCTTGAAAAAGATAAACACTTTGCAGTAAGACAGTACAAATACCACTTTTGAGCCTGAAAATGGTATTCATAGTATTAGAAGTCTCTTTAATATAATTTTGACTAAGTGGTTTGCAAAATTTACCTATGATTTTTGAAAATGAAGTCATGTCCTTCATGAAAACAAATGCTGGTTCTGCTGCACACTTCTGCAGGGTTTAATTATCAGGTTTAGTGGGGCTTCTCTCTAGACAAGAGTTGGACAAAAATGTAGGCAACCTTCCTTCGATGCAAATTGGTGCAGCTGCTGTGTTTTCTGTTGCATCTCCATGTGATAGGAGAGGACTCTCCAACCCTCAGTGTCAGTCGCAAGCAAGGCAGCAGAAGGTCTGTACTTTTAGAAGGTAAAGCTACTGAAAAGATGAACAGTTATATACAGGCAGAAGTCCACTTTTGAGTGTTTCTCTGAAGCTCCTTAGAAGTGTCACAGACCATGAGCTGCTGACCTAATGGCAAGCCACTGCTAGATTGAAAACTGGAGATGGGTCATAGAATCATACAATGCTTAGAGTTGGAAGGGACCATAAAGGTCATCTAGTTCCACCCCCCTGCCATGAGCAGAGACACCTTCCACTAAAGTAAGTTGCTTGAAGCCCCATCCAATCTGGCCTTGAACACTTTGAGGGATGGGGAATCCATTTTGAGGCAAGAGTCAACCTTCTTAGTTTCTTCACTACTCCTTCTGTCCTCTGCAGTGTCCCTCTCTTCACTTCCTTAGACACTCACAGCAAGATCAGAGTTAGATGGGCTCAGCTTCTACAGCAGGGTTGCTGTTTCAGAGAACCAGGTTGGGAGGAACCGAACCACAGCTCTCATTAAAGGAGGGCTGTCGTTGGTCTCTCCACCTACCACACTGGGCTGACAGAGGAGTTTAAGATCCTGCAAGAGGAAGCACCAAGCTGTATAAAATATGCTGGCATATCTGTTGCTGGTGTCCTTTCATGTGACCTTTTCCTCATGGAAATGTGGCTGAACACCTCACAACCTGTGTCAGAGGTCCAAGGAGTTAGCAGAATACACCCACTATGTCTCTTCTGGGGATTCTTCTTGTCCTCTGTCTCTTGTACAGCAGTATATTTGTACCCAGAGCCACAGAGGTAGCCAACTCTCCACTGATTTCTCTCTGTCAAGGGGAGATACCACAGTGGGGTGTACTGTCCATTCCCATGGCTAGCTCAGGGACGGTCTGAATTACCCACTATCAAAGATCCCACTCATCCTAACCCCAGATCCAAAGCATTCCAGATTCAGCCTGGTGGAACATCATGAGACTGCTCACTTGGCTGTGGCTGCTCACCTGTATCCTATTCACCTGCACCAAGTGATACTCATATTGTTTTTCTCGGGTGATTCAAATGAGATGATTATGAGAGTTTTCCTCTCCCCCACAAAGGTTCTCAGCAATTTAAATTTCAGTTGGAGAGGAAGTTATTAAAATGTGGAGATTAGAAGTGACCTAATTCTTACAGGGAAATTTAAACAAAAGTCTGAAACTTTGCTGGATCTGCACAGTTGAGATTTAGTAAACAATCAGATGCTTGTATAACATGGGGACTTATGTGCCCTTGGACAGAGAAATAGATCACATTTGAAAGTAAGTCTGTCAACTTCTATAAATCCAATTTAAATGATAAAATTCAGTGTCTTCTCCAAGAAGCTTCTGGAAGAAAATGGCAGTGTGTAAAAATATTTGTTTAATGCTTCTCAGACTTACCTTATCCTTTCTCTGAAGTATTTTCTTCTTTGAAATTTATAAATATAATGTACGTTATTAAGGCTGATCTGCATGTACATTGAATGGAGAATGTACTCCAAATACATCTTTATTAAAAAAGCTCTAAAAGTACTATTTTAAGTTCTCTTTGTCTTTCTTCCTCAGCTTCTCAGACAGCTTTATGTGAGAAAATACTACTTACAGACTGCTGTGCCTTTGCAGAGATCTTTGGTTGGATCTTTGGCTTCAAATCAACAAAAAGAAAAAACTAAGCAAACAAATAAACTCAGTCAGTCTGTCTGATTATCTTGGCACCTATCTGGGTTTTGTAATCTTGTGAGTATCTGCGTACAGTCTACATAAAATCATCAGCAACAGCGCAGTCTATGCTGAATTCTGCCTCTTCAGAGTCAAACTCAAAGTGGTTTTCATCTTCCCAAGACCTCAGTAGCAATTTTCTCTGTTTTTCCTCTGATATTTTGGAGACTAAAGGTAGATTAACCGAATATGGGAGGATATCCATTCCGAGTTACTTTTCTGGCAAGAGGATTTTTCTAAAAAGAGACATTTTGCTGCTTTTCCTGAAAAGAGACAAGCTCTGGACTCACACAGCTGATGTCCTCCAGACATACACTGCACAGTGGGATCCCAGGGCCGGAGCTTGCATCATCTTCGTCTTCCTACAGCCCTGCCCAGGCTCTACCTGTCTCCTGGCAGCCACACAGCTCCTGCTGGGCAACATCACACAAGGACACCCCAGTCAGAAAATGAGGAAGTGGTCACCATGTCTCGCACATACTTGAGATATTTCAGAAGTTTAAGCGGGTGATTGGAAGTAATACAGTATACCTGTAAATTTACAGTTCTTTAAATACTTTCTCCCTCTTAAAAATACCCTGAAACAATTTAGATCTTAAATTACTAACTTGGACTCTTTAATGAGTAATATATGTTTCTGCTTAAATCGAGCCTCCAGTTGTTTTTCAATATGCCTATAGTATGCCTAAACTCTGAGGTAAATAAGGTATATTCTGTAGAAAGAGATACATTAAAAAAAAAAAAAAAAAAAGAAAAGCAAACCTCTTTTCATTGTTCTGGTAAATCACAATGATTCATACTCCTTATGCGCAGTCTTGATATGTATTTAAAGGAAGTTTCCAGTAACACGTTTCAAAGTATTTCATAAGGGAACATGGGAACATTAGGATTCTTCTATTCCTATAGGTATTATCTCCAGCAAGAGAAACTAGTCCCTGTACAGGAGATTAAAAGTCTCCTTTTCCTCTAATGAAGCCTGTTGTTATTATCCCTTTACTTCTGTGACAATAATTTTATCTGAGCTTGTTTAGGATGAAGTTATGTGGTTCTCTTGTGGGTCACTTTCATCACCATCTGGTAATTATTTCAGCTGTGCTTAGGTACTTGCAGAGGATGGATATCTACACAGCTTGCATTTCTGCTCTTGCACACACTGCTGAGCCAAGCACTAACACGAGTGACTTTTAAGATCTGATCTGACAGGCCCAATCCAATAACAAGTACAGTTGCCTACAGGTTAAATGGCACAACACCTGCTGATGTCTGACTTCCGGAACAGAGTCCCAAAGCCTGGGTGAGGGCTTTGGGAGGCTTGTTGAGTCTTTGAAGAGGATTTGGCATCTCAGAGAAGGTTCCAAAACATGCAGTACAGAGACCCACCCCTGGTCAATACCCTGTGCATGGTAGCCTGGAGTTAACCAAGGTGACAACTCCTGCATAGTGATTTCTGGTACTTCAGTGTCTGGCTTGGATGTGTCTGAAGTCCCCTGCTCTGGATCTTTCACTGTGCAAGGTGTAAAACATCCTGTAATGGCCTGTGCAGCTGACCAAGGATGGCTCTTTTCTTCTGAAACTCTGCAGAAGGGTTGAGACACTCCACTTTGGTGTTGTGGCCTGGAACTAAACCTCAAAAATTTTTGACCAGCAAATGCCTTCTGGGGTTTTGATGACCCCTGAACTGAGGCTTTCAGGGTGGTGTGTGGGCTATGTCTACAGAAGGTGCAGGAGCCGATGTAACAGCTCAGTGCCACTGCTGGGGAATGTCCCACTCTGACCCTCCCCATGCCCACTACTTCCCATCCCCAGCTGTATGCTCCTTCTGCTTATTTTGTGTCCTTCATCAGAGTTGCTGAACCAATGCAGTTTAAAGCCTAGCAAAAATCTTACCTTGCAAACACAAAGTAAGTTTAGTGGGGCAGCCTACCAGAAGACAAAGAAGAGAGGAATGAGCTCTGGCCCACGTGGGGCTGCTGACTAACAGCTCTGCTCGCAGCTGGGGAAATGGCAGAAATAGTGATTTCAGTTTTATCCCTGTCCCCCACTGCCCGTTAAAGACCTTTTTGAATCTGGTTCAAGAATCAAAAAAACTCAAAACATTGAAAATGCAAGAGGGTTCTAACCCATGTAGCGCCCGAGGCATTTTATCTGGAATTATCCTCCCATCTAGCCCCTCTGGAGACCAGGGCTTGTGGAGTCTCCACCAGCGCCTGGGTTTTGAGAGTCGAATTCCTGCTTGATAGTGATCGACATTCTGCATAGTATGATGAACCTCCCCCATCACAAATGGGCCATGATGATTTGTGCTAGCCGAGAATCTGCTTTTTATTCCTCTTTCAAGTTACATGGAAAAATAAAGTTGGTAATAACATCATAGTTCCTAGAATATAAGAGCGTGTCCCACAGCTGGTAACCTCTGCTGTGGAAAGAAGCGGAGCAGGACAGTGTGCAAGTCAGGACTGAAGAGACCTGGCAGGGCTGAGGGGAGCTGGAACAACTCACACGGCATCTGCAGGCGCACCACATATGTGGACCAGCACTCAGAAAAAAACCCCAAGGTTGTTAATATGCTATACTGAGAGATAATTTAAAAGCCTCCCCATAAAGAGAAAAGCATTATCCCCAGAGCAGTAAAAGGTATTCCCAGCTCTACTAATGTTTGCTCCTCTTGCTCAGACCTCAATCCCACAACATGCCCCAAGCTCAAGTGTTGTGGAAGCGATTATGCATGCACGTACCTCTTAGGTCTGCCCTGATTCATGTCCTCCCCCTCCACCGCGCGTGTCTGAAGCCATGATTAGCCACCTACTTATGCAGAGGTTAAAATCTGGCCCTTAACCTCGTTCCTTTTTAGTTAAGCTTCCTGTGAAATGGGTTTAAGAAATATAACTGGCATGTTATTTAGACTAATACTTTTAATGAGGTGACTAATAAGTGTAAAGAGGTACCCAGTTATTAGCATAGGTGTATTCATTTAACTCACCTTATTTTTTGCTCAAGGAGTTTTTCACTTTGAAAATTCAACCGTATTGTCAGGTTGTCAAGTCCTTGCTATCAAAGATTTCCTGGTTAGTAAGAAGCCTGATGCCGTAAAGGGAATTAAGCATTTCAGGTCAGTGTGTCAGGACGTGAGAGAATTAACGCTAGTACAGGGCTCCTTTGACAAGCTCATTTAACAACAGGACCTAATTGCTTAAAGAATTTGCACTTGGAAACTGGAGTGTAAGTAACAAGAAATTACAGCAAGGATGAGCCATCTCATTTGCCTTTATGTTCTCGTACATGTAGGGTTGCAGTGATTACAACACGGCAGTATTTTCACTTCCTTCTGTGAGGACTTCTGGCTTCCTGCTTTTCGGCTGTTGGCCCACAGACTGCTAGAGATCCCCAGGCTTCTTCTCTGGGGGTCCCTAGGAAGTACGAGACAGGCAGCTTGAGACAAGCAGGCTTTACGCTCACTATACAGGGCTGCACCCTGCCCCTTCCCTCCATCCTTGTCTTTCTCAGAAAAAAACACACGTTTAGGGATGAAAACTGCTGAATTAGAGGCTGAAAAAAAGAAACGGTGCTCATACTCTGTAGCTGAAAGAGTAAACACCATACCAGAGAAGAGGCTATCTTTGCTACGTTTCTCTCCAAGTTAAAGTAGCTTTGTGGTAATTTCATGACAGCTCTGATGGCTGATTATTAATAACCCCAAGAAGAACAAGGGTTTCATAGTACTTGCAGTATTTTAGAATCAGGTTGGCAGAAATGTTTGAAACCCTCTTGTTTTGATGCATAGCCTTGTCCAGAAAAGAGTCACTGCCTCATCTCTTAACACCACTGTGCTGAATTATTGAAGGTTCAGAAAAGCAGCAAGCTCCACAGGAAATTACACTGGAAATGCCCCACATAAAACATT
This sequence comes from Thinocorus orbignyianus, assembly GCA_013400375.1. Classification (NCBI taxonomy): domain Eukaryota; kingdom Metazoa; phylum Chordata; class Aves; order Ciconiiformes; family Thinocoridae; genus Thinocorus; species Thinocorus orbignyianus. The sequence goes on from VXBW01002914.1 coordinate 669,973, forward strand.
GGTCCTGGCTACCAGAGCTAAAATCTTTCAGCACCTTTGCTTGTTTCCAGGTGTGAGAGGTGGCTTAGATGCCTACACAGCTCCATCTACTCTTTTAGGAAGTTACAGGTGTGTTTTAGCATGGCGCAGCTTTTTTGTTGGTTACCTGCTCTGTCTCTGGAGCATATGGTATTGATATGATGCTCATATGGATATGGGCATCATGGCTCATATTGCTGTGATATAGTGAAACAGGGAGAGGAAAGCCACCTAAAGGTCATCTGGGAAAGAAAACAAAGCTGAGTTCACTTTAGAAAGTCATTAGAAAGCAAATGAGGACGCTAAACGGATGCAAGGGTGGGGAAAAAAAAGCAGAAGGATGATCACGAAGAGCAGGCAGTGGAATTAGGACATTCTCCAGATGGACTTTGCAAGGATTAGGCCCTAAGGCCATAGTTAGCTAGACCGGCCTAGGAGGCTAAGCTTTCTCAGTAAGCTACTAGTACTTTTCCTCCTAAGGAAAGATATTGGTTCTTTTTTTAGGCAACTGAAGTTATTTAAAGTTTCGGTGTTTGGGATACATCATGTTTTAATTGACTGATTATTTAAGAACAAACTGACGTATAAGGTCGGTTTAAAACCCAAGCGCTATGTTTGATCAAATCAACAGAAGAAAAGGAGCATATTCCATTTGGATCTGAAACTGGTAATGTTTAAATTCTGCCCTTTCTTGGAGCATGAATAGCAGCAGCAACAGGCGAGTGAGGAGATGGAGTCCTTCATAGCCAGAGGCCCTGCTAGAAATGGGCATTTATAACCCCAGAACGTTCTGCACCCCATAATGATTTCAAAAGGATAGGTTGACACTTGCTGTCCCCAGTTTATAGCTTCAAACCAAATAATTTAACAAAGGAAACAAAAGAAATAGTTTATTGGCATTATTAGAGGCTCTAGCTATTGATATGCAATGACACTGGTCACAGTGTAATTGGAACAATTCTCCTACAGCCAGTGAGGGGCCATTAGACCCTAATTAGAATTGGGTTCTATTTTCTAAATTTGAAGTTTTACAAAGAGGCCACTTAAAAAAAAAAAAAAAAAAAAAAAGCCCTTTCTCCGATGTCCTCAGAGAATATTTTAGGAAGAGGGTTTTGTTTAGCAAAGGCCTGCTACTTCTCATTTTTTGAAAGGAAAATATTCTGTTGAAGAGCAACCCAAAATCTGCACACATCTACAGTCATAGGAAATGGCATAGGAAAATTACCATAAATAAATATGTTTTTGACTTGGAAGTTGTGGTATAGCAGTTATTTTAATATCTGGGGAAAGATTGGGGAAGTATAAAGATGATATTTTTTGCTCGTTTTTTTGCATATTGTTGAGTTCAGAAAATGAGAAGGCGTATCCCCACCACATAATTGAAATTATTAATAAACTTTTTGTGTAATTAAAATTTGCATCAAAAGAAATAGGCAAAGCTACTGTTCCATTTACATGTAGCTTTAATTATTTTATATAAAACAAAACAGTGCTCTCGTTATTCATACACAATTATTTTTTTTATTCAGTAAAATATCATAATTCAAAGGAAATTTGAGTTTCTGTACCACCGCAGACATACTTTCTTTTTTTTCCCCAGTAAAACAGGAGTGCTCTTTGACATCCCTGGTTTTATGTCAAGCCAACTTTGATGTAGCTTGAAATAAAAATTCTCTTTCATTTCAGATTTTTCGAAATGAGAACATCAAAATATTTTGCTTCAAGGAGACACTGAAAAAGTTCATTTAAATTCCTTATCTAAAAAATTCCTGTTCATTTTGATTAATGTTAAATTATTCTTTTTTTTTTTTTTAGCAAGTACATTATTCATGCAAGAAGAAAAATATCGTTCGAATTTCTTCTTGTTCCTCTTGTAAGTCAGTGTTCCCTTTCACCTTGAAGGTGAGGAGACACACTTGGAAGCTACAGGGATATAAAATAGCTATCAAAAACAGTATCTGAGAAAAGGTTATTCTCAGTTGTAAAGCATGACCTGAAGAGGCTTCTTCAAATTTCCCTGAGGAAGGATGGAAGTTAAAAAAAAAAAAAATCTATAGGGCCTTTTTCAGGTACCCCATGACAATCAAATGAGGTGCTATTAAAAAAAAGATTAGTCAAGTTGCTGCTCCGCAGTGCAGTGTTATGTGCCCAGTGATAGGAGCACCTTCTGGCTTGTGTTTTACTCCCCTTGCTTCAGACTACATTTTCTGCAGAGGGTTCCCCTGGCCTTCCCCATCCTTGGCTTTGTTAAAGAAGTCACAAAAAACTCACGACAAATCTCAGCCCTGTTGTTCTTGTCAGCTCAGTTTTTCATAGCATTTGCCTTCCAGGGCTTGGGCATGGGAAATCCCCTTTGGGGGAGCAAGGATGCCACTGCAGGACCCAGTGGGTGGCCAGGATTTCCCCCAGAGCCTTGCAGATAAAAAGAAGGAGACTTGTCCTGGGTATGAAGGGAGGATCAGCTGCTGACCTAAAACTAGGTGACAGCTGCATAACTGATGTGCCTCAAAAGCTATGACAAAAATAACCCTGAAATTCTGGTAAAATACAGTACAAAGAATGGCATCACTTCTGCACATCCTTCACCTGTTTCAACTTTTGGACTCAATGTTTTTCACAAAAAACCTATGGGTTTTAATGCTTCTGCTTTCCAAAGCTGAATCACTTCAAAAGGGCCTTTTTTGGCTCATGAGATGCTTTTGGCAAATAAAATGTACAACTTATTATGCTGGTCAATGAATGCTGTCCATTTGCCAACAGAGATTTAGTTATGCCTCAAGTGATCAGTGCGTACTGGACACAGGAATAATGAAATTGGACACATGTATTCTTACACTATCATCTCCAGAGAATTAAATCAACATATATTACAGATATTTCTTTTTTTTTTAAGCTTATAGTACTCAGGCAATTTTGTTAAATGAAGGCCTGTTTACTGGAAAGAAATGTTCACATTGCTTTAGACTGTGGTATTCTGGACATCCGTCAAACAATGTCCTTGTTTCAATGCAGGGACAGACTAAGGTTTCTGGTTTTATCACCAGGCAAATGGAGGTCTTCTGATGCACCGGGGAGATGACCTGTGCTGCCATGAAGAAGAGGAGTTAGACAGTGAGAATATCTCACAGGGCAGGGTTGCAGCATCGACTGGGTTAATATCTATGGCTGGTTTCATTAAAGAAGAGTTTTCCTCTTCTCCCATCAAACAAGAGTAGGCTGCATCTACATGAAGTAGTTGTACCAGTGCCTTCATACAGGAATAAGGCTTACCCAACTTAACTTGCTTTTTCTTGTCTTTTCCATGCTGATTTATCTTCTCTTGCATGTCTGCACAGGGAAAAAAGATGACTTCAGGACCAGGTACATGCATTTTGCTGGTTGCAGGCTCCTGAGCGGGCAGCGAGTTACAGGGAGCCATGACCGTGTAGACTCACCAGCCCAAAGTCCTTCTGTGTCCAGGCAAACTGTGAACTCAGAAGAGGAAAGCATGGGACAGCTTTGTAAGCATTATACTACCAATAGCAATGAATTGTACCAGGGAGGATGAAAAAGAGATGTATGGCTCATAAAACTGAAGTTAATATAGATGAGAAAGTCCATTGGTAACATTAAAGCCTGAAGTTCCTATCCAGGAAACAAAAAAAAGATGTGAGAACTGGAAATGAGAATAAAATTTGTATATTGCATTTCAGCCCTAAATGGTGACTGAAATAATGAAAGTCTGTGTTTCCCTTCCCCCCCTCCCTGCTTTTTTTGGCATCTTGAGAAAAGGGAAGCTTTGGGCAGAGCAGACATTTAGGGAATTCCCCCGTGGAAGGCCTCCTTTGCCATGGAGACTTTTCCCTTTATTAGTAAGCCTCAGTCACTGGATGATCCAGACTAGTCCAGCCAGGAGGCCCCTTCACCCATCCCATGGGACTGGACTAAGCTTAAATGCCTGTGACCACACTCTACTAGCTGCTTTCTCATGCCCCTTTCTGCGCTTGTACCCCATGGACACCTTCTTGCACCTTCTCCTTCCTTCTTTTCTAGTGCTTTCCCTTTCGAGACCTCTGTCTTTCTTCTTCCACTTTGCCATCCATATTTTAGAGACCTACTGAGTTACGCAGCATTCACAGTGAAGGAAGGGATTTGGTTAGACCCAGATAATGTCCCAGGTGGACATGGGGTCTAAAGCAAAACCAACCATGACTCACCTGCCACCCCAGAGTATCTGACCTGATTGACCAAATGCTTTGCTTCTGGAAACAAAATCCCTGCGTTCCCTCCCCTCCCCCCCAGTTTTGCACTAGCCCATTTCTCCTCCCTCTTGTTCATTTTTGTCAAGAGTTGAGCATGCCTACGGCTCTCAAAGGGACCAGCTTGAAATTCCCCTAGTCAAATCACATTTTCTGTTTGGCCCAAAATAAAGAGCTTAATTGAATAAGAAATTAGAATTGGATGTCCTCTATCCACCAAAGGGACTTCCAGTTAAAACATCTTGCTGTTTGAAATGTTTTGCTGTGCTTTAAAGTTTTTTTTTTAATGTTCTGGCTCCTACCCAATAAATACTCAGATTTAGATAGAAATATTCTTAAAGCAGGCTACCATTGCAGGGTCGTCACTTTGGAATCTCTCAGCCTAGTTTTCTGTATTTTCAAAAAGTCTTTTCATGAGGAGGAGCACTATATTTTTCACATCCTAAGTGAAAAATAACGATATTCTGTTAGCATAGTGTCAGTAACTCCTGAGGAGGTATGTGAAGCACAAGGTAAGGAAGATAGAGAGATGGAGGAGGACGTATGAAGGAGACACTCTGAGAACATGAATAAAGTGAATTTAAAGCAGAAAAACTGCCAATGACAGGTATCTTCATACACATGGAAAGTACTTGCTGATTTTTTCCTGGAGATCTTTTGGTTTAGACTATTTGATAAAAACGGGGCAAAGGATGAAATATGTATGTGAACATGTGTATAGAAAGACACTGAACAAAACCAAATAAGCATGGCCTGAATACTCTGGGGCGGACACCACATATGTTAGATAGGACCAGAGAAGGCAGATGTCAGTGGTTGTCAGACACCCTGCTGTATCGTTAGACCGAACATCAGCAGTTGCTATGGCAGAGCTCTGTTTCAGCTGCAACTCAAAAAAAGTGTTTATCCTAGCTATGTGTTGATCATAAACTTTAACTCAATGCTGCTGCAAAGCTGACATAGAGAGAGTGGGCATGGCCTCGTGAAATGTAGTCTTTCAGTTCAACAAAATGCTTGTAAAGAGTTTCACCCTTGCAACTCTTGCTTTCACTCTTGCAACTCTTTCCAGGAATACCTCTTATGGCAGAACAGTCCCAAGCGAGGGACGGTCAGAGGAGAGGAGGCAGTGCAGTTAAAAGTGGCCCAAGCACCCGTACCCCAACAGCAAATTCACATTTTGCTGCCTTGCCTGCTTGCCATCTAGGGAACTTTCTTGGCTGAAATATGTAGAGGTTGCAGTCTAAACTGACAGAGGTGCAGCTATCATGTCTGAACCCTTCTGAGTTTCTCTCTTCCACCCAGCCAGGAAAGAAAGTGGCCTTTTCAGTGAAATGAAACTTGGCCTGATCAGCAATATTTAGAAAGTGGAAGAAGAAAGTGTTGACATTGGCTGATATATTGTTAGTCTGGAGCCAGAGATTGTGTCACATCGTGTGAGAATGATAAAACCTTCTTGTCGGTGACAAACATCAAACATTTAATGGTAGAGTCTCCTGCCTAACAATGAGATTATAATTATAAAAGGACATTTTTTTCTCACATTTAACCTGGAAGTATGATATCTCTACAGAGGTGCATACAGGGCCCGTTTCCAATCTCAGTTACATTAACATCTGTTTAGATTAACTTCATTCCAGCTTTTTGCAAGCTCACTCTATAATTGTAAACAGGGAGAACTCCCGAGAACTGCCCTGACCTTGGCTTTTGTTCTCTTATAGCTGATTTGCACATTTTATTTTTCGCAGTACAGAGAATAACCTTCCCAAATCATAGCTGGTTGGCTGGCATATTAACTGTGGATGCTCGCTAATAGGTCATTGCTTGTGTGTTTTAGAGCAATGGTTTCCACACCAAAAGCAAGCAGTCCTTGTAGTCCATTTAGTCCATTAGTTACCATCAGAACATATATTCAAGGAGGGAAGAAAAGAAAAAAAGACAAGAAACTCCCTGGGTGAGACTGTGATGAGGCATTGCCTTGCATTGTGCACAAGTGGGATTCGTAACACACAGCAAGTTAGGTGAGAAAATTACTTTGGTTACTGATAACCAATGGCTGAACAAGGGCATTGGAAATATTTTTATTTTTCCTGTGGCATCCGCTTTCATCTAAATGTGTTTTCATCAGACCGTGATGTGAGAATGACCCTGCAAACGCTGTTCAGGCACTTACTTTGATCAAGTTTACATCCCTCTAAGAAGACGAGGGATTGCAACACTGTGTCTACCCCAACTGCCCCTGCATTCTATGTCTATGCTCTAATTGTGAGCCTGTGATATTAGGAAAGGTGGGAATGGACATAACAAATAGCTTCTTTCCATCCTCCAGCATTTTGTTTAGGAACGTGCTTGAGCACTGGTTCAATACTTTGGATGTATGGACTGCAAAGGACTTGTCTGAGCCACTATGTCTTCGGTGGCAGCAGATAAGCCAGACATCAAATTCAGGAAACCAAGGGAGTATATTAGAGTCGTGCACTGTCCATGTATCAGGCAATTAGTTGTCTTGGGTATCTGACATTCCTATGTCTCTCCTGTGTCTCTAATCCTATGTTTCTTACTCTACTTTATAGGAAAGCTTGATGGTGCTGGCAAGTTGGACTTCTCCTGAGGTGCAGTATCATCATGAATGTGGCAGACTATGGGAGATGCAGTCTGATCAGGGAGAATAATGTGATAAAAATATTGATCTTCTGTGGCCCAGAAATATTTTCAAACTGATATATTTCCATTTCAGCTGCATAAAATCACCTCTGAGACTAGCTCTAATACTAATTTTGCTTGGTTAATCAAGGCAACCAAGACTTTCAGGGGGAGGGGCATGGTGAACTGTCTGAAGGAAACTTCCTCTGTTTTCTAGTCAGCTAGTGGTTTTGAATGCTCTTTTGGAAACTTTTAAATACAATACGATTTTCAAAAATTTCTCTGAGCTGACTGTCTGAAGACTGGACTTTTCTTAGTGAACAAACAGCTTCTGAAAGTTAAATTGGACATGCTCTTGGATATGGGAAAAGAAAAAGATCCTGTGTCACAGAATATATGTGTAGGAATGGGAGAGGGAAAGAACATGTGATGGTTCTTTCCAGCTAAAATCATCAGTAATATTGCATCCTGTGACACATTTATAGATACTAACTGCTTCCAGCAAAGCACAGTTACTAATAGGAAGTGGAAACCCCAAGGCCTTAATTTTTAGTATCCTTACCCTCTCTGCAAAGTTTAAATTGAAGAGCCAAGGACAATGCCAACATAATGATGTGTTATGCGACAGCAGGTTATTTGACCTCCTTCCTTTGAAGTTAGCTCTTTTAAGACAGGTTCTTTGTCCTGCTTCTCTTAAAAAAGCTCTAATTCCTGTTCCCATTGTTGTCAGTGAAAACTTATCAGTGACCTAAAGTAGATGACAGTTTGGATGACAGAGAGTAAATTATTTGAAATGTGGAAACTACCCAGTTTATGAAATTTTGAACCCATGTTTGAGATCCTTGATTGAAGATACAATTTAAATATGAGGGTTTTAGGAAGCCCATCTTTGAAAAGATTCTGTAAGCTACAAAATTAAGAATGAGAGACGAGTAAATGCTCACAGCTTTGGTCATGTCCCCCTTCCCCTTTTTCACACAAGGGCCCAGAAACACATTTAACGTTCTGAATGGATCAGCTGTGCTTGGTGGCTACTGAGTTTGGCCAGGAGGTGAGCTCCCAAGGTAGGCCTAAATTTCTGATTTTGAGTAGTTTTGAGAACTGTTAATAAAAGACTAAACATTGTTATTACAAGAAATACTAGCTTGCTTTGAAGCGCACATTTGTCTGTCCCTGTACCGCATTGAGTACGCTTCCTCATTAATTAAAAACTTCAGATTTCTTATCCCTATTATTGGGAAAGCTGTACAGTGCCCACTGTGTCCTGTCTCTTTCTGCCCTATGCATACCAGTCCATATCACTGGGTGAGCTCCTGGCAGGCTTGTCCTGCGTTTGGTCACTTGGACAGATCTGGTGGCGTGAGAAGAAGCACTCGGGATCATCATCTCAGTAGGGCTATTGCATGACAACTTTCCCAACACGGTTTGCTGCCTGGAGTCTCAGACTAACCAGCTCTTCGTTTTATCTGTTTGTTCTACCACAGTCTATAGTACTCTTGTGTTGTCCTTTCACCTTCTCCTTTCCTTGACTGTCATATCAAACTGGTCTCCTCTGTCTGCCTTAAATGACACCCTCCAGTGGCTCCCTTGAGTCCGCAGAAGGAATGAGATCTTTGCCACTCTTCACCCTGTCCCTGGTCTTTATGATACATTTTCCCTACTTTTCTCTTCTCCAGAAGAGCAAAATAGATTCCCATGCATCTTATTGCTCTTTCAATTTGCCTTAAGACTAGTTGCATTAATTTTATGGTCCTTGATATATCTCTGCATATTAGTGGCTTCCAGTAGAGCAAAGTAATTAGTGGGATGCAGGAATTCTATTAATTTTTAGTATTCATACATTTGCAGAACTTACAGCTTTTGAACTTACTTGTGTTTTCTGTTACATAGGTTCTATTATATACAGACATATTCAGTCTCTTATTTTGTGAAATGTTTTTTTGGGAGGTAGCAAATGCAACTTCTGTTGAAAAAGAAACTTCTGTTTCTTCAGAAGTACCACTCGCCTTGTTTCTGCTCTTGGAAGAAACAGTGAAAATTGTTTCTTAATTTTCTGTGCAGAACCATGTCAGTAAGACTATTCGTGTGAGCAAGTTGAGTGAGACTTAACCTCATTTAGCAGGGGAAATGAAAGCGCAGTTTAGAAAAAAAATTATATCACTGGCTTTCTGTTCAGACGCTAATGCTATTTTTAGAAAGATCAAATGCATTAGTTTTGCAGCCTATGTCCAGCCACAGAGCTGCACATCTACGTAAAGGCTGACAAAAATCTTGCTTAAATCTTTAAGCAGCCATATTGCAACAGTGTGGGAAAGCTAAGAGTCAGACAGTGTGCGAGTAGACTGGAAAAATGAGGGCAAGGTACAGAAACCACTAGAAATGCAGATGAATTAAGCATGCTGGCAATTTTTCATGGTATATTGCTCATACTGTAGTTATCCAGTTGTGAAGTCAGTTAAGAAATGGATGTAATGCTCCATCTAATCACAAGCAGCTGCCTATTAGGCATCTGGGCCAAAAGGTTTTAATTCTACCCTAGGATGATGAAGGAAATGGGCAAATTTGGTCTGTACTGTGTGTGAAATTTCTGAATGCTTCTTTGCAAACTCACAAAGTGAGATGTGGAGCTGAGAGAAAGCTTTTGAATTGACTGCAGGCTTTAATGATGCAATCTCTTCCTACTTTTACCAGAATGTGTTTGGAAAGCATGGACCTGCATAGGAGATCAAATTCCAGTTTTTGTCAGCTTCACAAAGTTATTTCATATGAGGCTACTGACTGCCAGCGGTGAAAGTGGTTTGAGCAAAAATTGGATCAGCTCAATTATAATGGAATTCCAGGCTGAACTGGGAGAAGGAAACTTCAAGGGTAGTCAGAAGGAAAGCTCTTGGGAACACTTTAAATAGCTGACACGGAAAATATTGCAATCTGGTGCATTTTAGAAGTGGTTTCCTGTAAATGTAAAGTCTGTTGTGAATTAAAAAAGTAGAGAATTTTTTGGAAGCTTTAATTTTTTGCAACGTATTAAAACTACCCAATTTTTTTCACCGGGGTAATTCCTGCTCACCTCTCTGATTAGGTTTGCAGAACAGGTGTAGCCACCGAAAATTTTTACATGCAGTCTTTCCGTATGTCTTGATCTGAAGAATAAACAGTTGAGCAATAGGAACAATCAAGGACATTGAAAATGGGACAAAATACAAGTTTTGCATTGGTATATTATCCTATACACGATTGTCAGTGACATAATATTGACTTTCAAGACAGGAGAACTGCAACAGGTATAATCTCTCTGGAATTCAGCAAACTGGTGAATCTGGCAGCACAGTTTGGACCAGAGAGATGGGGATACATACAAGAACTGCAGGGTGTCTTGTGAAAGGAGAAGGCAACCATACCTAGTGCTGCAAAGGAAATTGTATGTTTAGATGGATGTAGACTAGGGCAGTTTTTGAAGCATTTGGTGCTGAGGCTTGATCTCCTGTCAGGCTCTCTCCAGTGACTTACTGAGCTATTTTTAATACAAAAGAGAACTGAGATGATACAACAATACTAGAATAACTGGGATGTCCTTGAGGGCTGGCGTAATAGAATTAGAAATCGAATAATATTAAGTACAAAGTCATCACACTGTTAGGGATTAACGCCAAGAATTTCTCTATATACTGGAACTCATAATTTGGAAATGTGTTAAGAGGAAGACTATGTAGTCATAGCAATGTCTCACAGGGTTACTGTGAGCTACCAGCATGACACAGCCTTAAAGAAGACACCTAGGAGATACTAGAGGGAAGTATTGTCATCCTCCTACAAAATACAGCAAAACTTACTCAGATTACTATGTACTGTTCTGGTTGGCCTTCATCAGGAAGAGCTGAATTCAAGGGCAAACAGATGCAAAGAAGGTGCAGAGAGGATTAGGGGAAGTGAAGACTCTCTTCCAGGAGGAGGACACTAGAAAAGCCTAGCTCTCTTAGCCCCAAAAAAATGAAGGCCCCAAAGGGGCATATTTGGATGCAACAAGTAAATCAAAGCAGTAAAACATGGAGAGGGAAAAGAGCTACCTACACCAAAGTTCACCGGTGGCACAGGAACAAGTAGGTGTAAAGTGGATCTGAAATTGTTCAGGAAAAGAGAAGAAAATTTTTGACCATCAGAGCAGGGAGGGTGTGGAACAACCTTTGCGTGGGAGGAGCAGCAAAACTGAGTAACTTCCATCTGGAGCTCCATTGCTTTATGGGGACGTTATATAACACTGCCAGTAAAGCCAGGAGACCATGAACCCAGTGACTCGGGAAGTTCATTCCAGCTCCTAATCAGCCGACTATTTCAGTTTCAGGATGTTGTAATCGCTAAACCTAAACGTATCAAGTAAGTGAAGCACACATTAAAGGTGAGTCTATTTCTTGCATGTGGGAGCTCTGTGTTTGAGCTGGGTCTCATGACAGCTCTTAAAACAGACCCATTAGAGGCAGTTTTCAGTGGGAGGCAAGACTTCGCTAGCCATTTCTATACACTAACATGATGTCTATAGATTAAGTCAGTTACACATTCACATAACAAATTTAACTTTTATTCAGCAGCCTTATGTTACACATGTCAGATGAGGGAAGAGGAAACTGGGACTGTGTGATAACACCTTGCAAAAGAAAAATCTCTGTAGTAATTGCTTACAGACTTCCCCAGGCTTCTCAGGTTGTTGCCACTATCATTACTTAATCTCCCTCTGCATTCATGGTTCTCATAAAAGGTGCTGTTGATTCAATCTTCTCTTCTACAAAGCCCAGCATATTTCTTGAAGCAGATTACAATGAGAAGTCCATTTCCCAGCATCATCAGGGATTGCATCCATACTTGTACCCCCAAAATTTTTAACAGGAGTCATTACTATGCATCAAAGGACAGTCCTGATGAGCAGAAACTCAGCAACTCATAAGGATACGTAAGGACATCTTGGTTACACTTGGAGTTTAATACTCCTTTCAATGTGTCTCATAACTCATGTGCAACTGAAAATTCAACTCTGTATTTCCACTGTTGCATACCTGGTAGAAGACATTACCTGACAGAGGCACAGAAAATGATCAGACAGCTTCACAGCTTTGTTAAGGTCTAGCCAGACCTGCCGTAAACCTTTCCATTCCACTGTTTCCAATATTTTTAAGTCTCAGACAGAAAAGCAAGCCTGAATTTAATGAGAAGAAAGAAAACACTGAATGCCATTATTCCCACTGTCAAATTCAATACAGAATATTTCAGTGGTACAATTAACTAAATAAGTTTCAGATAATAATGAATCAACAAACCCACTAACGCACATAGCAAATACTTTTTGAGAGTCTCTGCACTGATTTTTCACAGATCTGGGAAACATCTACAGTTTCCACTGCAGCTTTATTTGGATCTAAAGCGATCTGAACAACAGTCCCCTTGATGCTCCCCAATTAGCAAGTGTATTCAGCAGGTCTAATTTTTAAGTAATCATTTAAACCAAATAGAATAAAAAGGAAGGCAGATAAACCATGATTGGAAAAAGCAGGAATTACGCAATAAGAAAGAAACTGTAAAGAAGAAAAGATCTAAAAAGATATCTTTTCTTATACAAAGCTTGTCCCAGTTCAGCTCTGCACCTAATAAATATTTTATATCTTTACTTTGAGGACTCTTCACAGCTTAATTCACAATACCTGAAACAAACATGTAAGACTCTGCTTACTGAAGCCTTTGTGCCCACCACAGCTTAATGTCACCATACCTGCCACTTTGTGGCTCTCCCTTTAGCTCAAAGATAGTCCTGAATCTCTCACACTAACACGTAACATGTAGTCTCCCACACTAACGTTTAGGACATGAGAGTCCTAAACACTCTCATGCCTTCTTCCAGAATTCTTCCCACAGCACCAAAATCCAAGCAGTTAGTGTTATATCTTCCTTCAGCTCTCTTCTCTTGTCATAATAGCTGCATGACCCACTGCCATGACTGTGGTCCATCGGGTGAAGAGCTGTGGATACTCCCTACTTCCCTACTTCAACTGCTTCTTCTCTATTAAACACAAGGTATAGTACTACTATTTAAGAAACCACAGCAGTTCTTCATCCTGTTTGCTTGTTTGGATGAGATAAATAACCCGTCATATGTTTGTTATTACTGCTAGTTTAAAAACATTTATTCTTGTCATTGACTGGAAAACCCTGTAAAAGGGATTATCTTTCTATATTTACCTTCTGCAAAGAGGTCCTTCCCTCAGTTTTTCCTTTTGTTTTCCATAAAGATTAGTATAGAGATTACCACTACTATTAAAATCTGAAATAAACATCTTTCCTGACTCACTGCTGAGTTTTCTGTCTTCTCAGACTATAATACGTGGTTGATGAAACATGTCTTGCTGGCAATATGGTCTTTAAGCCTTCTGGTTTCATTAAAAAGTTTGGTCTTAGTGTTTCAACAGTTTGTTGTCTGGAAAAGGAAGCGTCTCCTCTGGTGTCAATTTAAGGTGGCCATCACAGTCTGAAACAAACATGTAAGACTTTGCTCATCAAAGCCTTTGTGTGATACCAACCAGAAAGCCCAGCCCCAGGAAGATCCCTTCTTGACTAAGCGTTAGATCACAGTCTTGGTTTACAATGAAGATATATTGAAGAAACAGGGTGTTTAAAAGATGTTCTTCAAAAGACGGGAGAGAACTCAGGAAGCAGAGAGTTACTTATTTTCCGAGGTAAAAAGTTATTACTTTCCTAAGAAGTCAGCATAGACAAATTTGATGCCCTCCCCCCCCACCCCATTTCTTGACTAGTTATGGGAATCCTATGGCTTGTGGAAAATTACTCAGTTGTGCTCTCCATGTTGGTTTATTTTTGAGGATTCTTAGACTCAACATTTCTTCTTTTTTCTTGACTGAAAATGATGTCAAACATAATAAAGCAGAGCAATTTTAAATGTCCAGTTTTTCTGTCAATTCATCTCAGTGGGGAAGGGGAGGGACATTTTTTTAAGAGAAAATTATTCTTCTTTATGTTGTTGTTATGTATTGATACTACAGTGGTGGTAATAATTCCCACCCAAGCTAGGGAACCATTGTTCTAGTCACTGTACAGCCTTTGGAAATATATTCGTCATCCAGAGAACTAAAACTGAATATCTTTCAAGTAAGTGAAACAACAAGAAAGGGGACAGAAGAAAGGTCATCAATAACAGGAATGTTTCTGCTTATTCTACCTTTATGCACAGTCTGAAGCCACAAAATGGGGTTCTGTTCCACTAATGAAATAATCAGATTTAAATACATGAAGGGGAAGATGGCAGAAGCACTTCTGGGCAAACATACATATTGCCTATGTGAACCTGGTCTAAGCCATCTCAAAAGAAAGCAATTTCTTGTTTTATCTCTTAAAATATTTGAATCACATCAGCAAGAAGATGAATGAGTGAGTGAATGAATGTAGTGAGGGCATATATGCATAGAATTGAAAGCATATAGATTTGGATTTTCTGGTCTCTTTTCTTCTCATCTCACTGTGGTAACATTCTTCCTCCCTTGTGTCAGCACTTTTGGTTTTCACTGTTTGTGAAAGTTCCTCATTTTACAAATGAGTATTGCCTTTTTTCCCTTGTAAAACAATGCCTATGATGAGACCATTTTTTTCGGGCATGAAGCAATCTGTTTTCGATTTTGAGAATGAGGGATTTCATTATCTGTTTAAAGAACTCTCTCTGGTTGCTTACTTTTTTTTCCTGATACATCAGTAACATTAATAAAAATGAGCAGATAAAGATTTGGCTTACACTGGAGGAACAAACAAAAACATCTCACATGCATACTTTGTATTCAGAAATGCTGCTTTTGCTTTTCACTTTACAGCCAGCTTTTTTTCCTTTCATAACCTTTAATGAAATGCTATACCAAAAAGTAAATAACAATTTTTTTTCAGAAGGAGCCATGCTCTTCAAAGACATCAAGGAGTAAACATCATATGTCTCATACCTCCTCAGATAACTTCAGACCTGCTGAGCTTTATGCATCTGAGAAGATGCTCTTAATCTACAAAATAACTGAGAGTGGCTGTGGGTGGCTGATGTTTGTCATACTAATCTTAATAATTTTCCTGTTAGTTTGTGTTCTTCCTGTTTCATTTAGGCACCTGCTCTTGCAGCATGCCTCACTTCGTAAGTGTACTGGGGAGGACTGTTTCCTACTTCGCATGCAGACCATGTGTAGGAAAATGGGACCTCGACTGTTAACTGAAGCATCTATTTTCTCTTCACTCAACAATGTGAGTAAAAATAGAGATTTTTGAATGGAGTTTTTCCTCAGCATAAGGCCTGTGGGCCGCTTAACAAAACATCTGTGAAATGAATTGTTGATGTGTAGACTAAATGTGTCGATTAAAGTTCCAAGATTTTCTCTGGTCAATTAGAAAGCCACCTGTAATGCATTTTCCCCCTAACCCACTGAGACACTATTGATATTCTTAAGCTACTGATTATTCAGAGCCAAACTCTGCTTTTATTTAAAGAGTTCACAGTCTTTTGAGCAGCTCTTCTAAAGGCCATGTATGCGTTGAGCATTCTTCCACTAGTCAGGAATGATTGTCAGCCTTATCTAACCAAGAGCAGTTTCTTCATGACTAAGCAGCTTTATGACAACTTAAAGATCTTTGCACATATTGTAGGTAATCCCTGGACTCCATTTTCCCGCAGAACCACTCACTGACCCTATGGTAGTCCAAAGCCTTTATTACTTGCCCATGCTAAAGTAACATGCTATGAGGTCTTACGAGAGTGAGAGATCAAAAGCCTTTTTTAAATAACTGGAGATCCTAACCCTGGTTTTGACACTTCAGTGCACAATTTCAAAATGTGGCCATGCTCAGTGGCTGGTTGTACTGTTCCTCCAAACCTACCTGATGGCCTAGAGATGGCTAGCAGGTAGGTCTGGACTTTGATGGTTGACAGGATGGCAAAACTGACTGACTTTTGGCAGCTCAGCCAAGCTGCAAACCAGGCATAAACCTTTTGGAGAAAAACTGAAGTGACAACACACCGTCGCTCCTGCTGTGATGGGCAGTTTGTAAACAGTTGCTATGTATAGACTGCTGTGCATTTTACTGCTAATGGGTCAGAAGCCACTTGCCAGCAATGGATGGATACTGGACCTTCTAATGCTTTAGTAGCTCCCATTCTTACAGGACAAACCCAACCTATTGCAGAGACAAAGGGGAGCATTTTCACAAAAGGAAGGAGAAATTTGTATCAGAGGCAACTGCTCTGCTTGTATTGCAATGTCCCAGCACACATAACTGGGTAAGATCCAGAAGGAATCAATTTCCACAATCCAGTGGTTGACATGAAGTGGAAAACATTCAAGGAGGGTAGAAAACAAACAAACAAATAAACAAACAAAAAAAATATCAAGAGAAGCCCTTCTTGTTTCTTATTGCCCAAGAGTTTACTATGGTTATTGTTCCATTTTGGCCACAGACTTGTGACCCCTCTCATTTTATTTAGTACTGCTTTCAATTCCCTTTTTTAAAACAAAACAAAACAACTCAAAGTGTTGCTAAAACTGTGTCAAACTTATTTACTGCTGTTTGAGTCTTTCGCATGGGCTGATGTTAGTTTCGGTCCTGGAGATGGAGGGAACACCTGCTTGCACACGCACAGTGCTGAGCCTCCTGTGATGTGCCTCCAGTGTTATATGAAAATGGAAGGTACGAGTTGTAGAATTAATTAGCTGGAAGAATTGTATTTTACAACTATCTGCAGCCTCACAGTAGCACTGCTTTCAGTTTTGAAGTGCTGCTAATGCAGGATGAAATAGTCTTTTCACAATCTAAATAAATACCCAATATATGTATATATGTATTCACAACTTAAAATGCATATATGCAAATGCTTATATGTATAAATACACTCATATACATGCAACATGTACAGAAAATTGTGATCAGTGTGAATATCAGGAAAAGTACTGCTGAACTTGCTTAAATGTGTGTACAACAAAGCCTTATCCTACATATTGCTCACTCACCACCCTTGTCCTGAGATCAGCCTAAGCATGGACATGGCCCGGAGAAAGTACATCACTTTTAGGGTGCAATACCTGCTTTTGCAGATGTACTCTTTACTGCTTACATGCTATTTTAAAGGCTCAGGTGAACTAACACAGGCCCTGTTGTTCCATAATTTGCTATCTCTAATGTGAGCAACCTGTCCATCTCTGTGAAGGACCCCTGTCCCGGGGTACTCAGGATCGGAGGAGGGGGCTAAGCCATCCCTTTCCTGGACTGGGCCCATGTCAGGCATTCAGTTTCGCCTATAAAACGTGAGAAAAGCCCTGGTTGGGTAAGTGTGATTTGTGCTGGCCAAGAAGAGAGGCAGCCAACAGAGCATAGCTTTGTTCAGAGCACAGATGCCTGTGGACAAATCCCTCCTGGGTTGTATTTCCTTGGTCTCTGGGAGGTTTAACAGTCTGTAGCCAGGGATGAGTCCCCATGCCTGTGCCTGAGTTTGCTCACACTGTGTAGCTTGACACGGGGTTTGAGAGGTCCGCATCCACCCCTCTGGAGCCCGGGGTATTCTGGCACTTCCAGGGCTATGTGGCTGCTGGGTGGAGTTTTTCTAGATGACAACTTTGGAAGTGGGTGCCTCAAGTCATCTACATCTTGCCTTAAGTCCCAGAGCCCTTTTTTTTTTTCCCTGTTCCCTGACTCAACGCGTCTCGGAAGACTTCTGGTAACAACTTGCTTTTGGCTGGAGATACCATGAGAAAATAACTCCCCCAGTGTTATTTTTTTTTGGCTCGCTCTCTCTGAGTCCTGGACAGAATTAGTAAAGCACAGTCACACCTCCTCTCCTTCAAAGTTGGAATTAATTCACAATCGGGTCACTTTTCCTTTTATCCGGCATACTCGAGACACCTCTGTCTTCTGCTTGCTTTGTTTGCTAACTGGACCTTCTCCAGTGTCCCCCCAGGCAGAGCCCCAGCAAGACAGGGTTTGCTTTTACCTTAGACATCAGCTAGCTGGTGGTGCACCCCTGCCAGCAGGAGTAGCCAGAAGCAATCCAGGAAAGGAGGCATCCCAGGTGCCAAAAGGTATTGATAGAGCTCTGCCAGCAAATGCGAGGGTGAACTGATGGTATTTGGAAAAGCATTTACAACTTTTGCTGGTGGCATCAGAATCTGATCTCAATTATAGTGAAGTAACCAGGCTAGATTTGGATCTGGATTAGAGTGACCACATTTAAGTCCCTTTTAAAAGTTTGCTTCTGCCATGCTACTCCAATGAATCAAGTTGTCTTGCACATAAAGGCATATTACTGGCCTGCTTCCTTAGCATCTCTCTATTTGTTTGTTTATTCTTGGGTTTATGCATGAAATTTTCACCAGTTAAAAATAAAATAGGCTTTTAAATTAATTTAATTAAGAAGATACAATCATCCATGAAGACTCTTGAATTGAATGAAACTCATTTTGCTATGGATAGAGCATTAGTACTGCTAAGTTTGTCTAGTACTGCCCTGTATAAAGTGATGTTTTAAACAGTTACTTCCAGTTGTGCTGGATATTTGCAATTCTGGATTAGTTTTCTGACATTTCTGGCTGGGAACTTCCTAGGTGTGTATCTCACTTAGATGCTTTCACAGTAGTTAGCAACATGCATCCAGCTGTGTTTAAGGATGACAGTAAGGAAAAATACATTGGCAAAACCCCTGATTTTAGTGTGGTTTTGTTCCTTTGCTTTTTAGAAGGGCTAGTGCTTCCATGAATTGGCACTGGGATTTAAAACTTGTCACGGAAGGGTCATTTTTGTGTCAGGAGTGTGATTTTCCCATTTCCCATGAAAAGAGAATTGAATTGTTCATACATTGTTAGAGTTTGATGAGAGCATTTTGTAAGAATTACGATCAGCTGTGGCCTAATCTGCCCCTTCACAATTCCTCCTGTGATTAGACTCAGTCAAAGCTATCATACCTCTGGGTTTTCCTGGACATATCCCCCTTTTTCTCCCCGGCCGGAAACTTTGTCGATGCAGATTTTGAGGAATTCATATACATGCCCTGCCCAGATGGTCTGTGCATGTGCTGTAAGTCTGGTGCGCTCCAGAAGTCCTTGATTTACTGCACAAAGTAATTGTCTGTGGTGTGAGGAGCACGGTCACGATATTTGCTCAAGGGGTGCTGGAAAATATTGGGACTGAGAGAATCCTGAGCAAAATGCAGAGGTTTGGAGCACCTGACTTGCTTGGGCAGACCAAGTGAAGAGGCTTATTTCTTACATTATATTTTTAATGTAAATTAAGTGCAACCTTTTAATGCCACTTATGTCTTTATTATGAATGTAAGCACATATTTTACCTTTTTCTTGGATTAGCATTGAAAATTACTGTTCCTGGATTGTCCAGTTGAAAGATGACAGTTCCTCACAGTAAAGAATCTTGTATCTGGTGAGTATTTAAGATAATCACAGTAGTGGATTTAATCTAACACTGATACAAATTAAAGTGTTAACCACAATAAATGACTAGTTGGTGACTGAAATGTGATTTCCCGTGAGTAAGCCTGCTATTTGTCGGTAGTAGCAAAGCTCTGAACAAAGAAAAGAAGTCAAATTTAAAAGAAAGCAGATGAAAGCATTATCTAAGATCCCAAATCAGAATCTTCATGACTAGGATCGTCTAAAAAATGAGCAAAACAAAGCAAATAAAAGCCTAAAGCACACAGCCAAAAGCTATTTGATACCAATAACCCCGAACAGCAACATTTAACGCTACTACTGCATGTGCCATTTCCCCAGTTTTGGTTTGTGACCTCTGTGCATGCTAATGTGCCAGAAGTATGTATCTTTTGGGAAAAGTTGTGGCCTGCATTATGCAGTGAGTTAGTTACCAAGAGAGCAGGTCCCAGGCTCATTCATTTGTGGACTTATTGTCGGCGGTGATTTTCTATGCATTGTGTCCTAATACCACATGGTCATTAAAAACAAAGGAGGTAGTGAATTTGCATATAGTGCATTCCTTCAGAGTTAACAACTCTGTCCTGGGAGACACCCCGGCGTTATGACTGACCTTGTAGCTCCCCAGGCACCATCTCTCCTGCAAGACCCAGTGCCCAAAGCTGGTTGGAGCAAGGGGCTGCATGGGGCACATCTTCTTCATGCTGGAGGGTTGACCACACATCATCTTGGGCCTGGGACTGCTCTGACTTGCAGGCTAAGCAATGAAACTGAGAAATGTCCTTGGCTTTGACAAGGGTAAAGCACTCTTCTAGTTATTGGTGTTGCTCTGTGGGCTAGCCAACCATCCCAGAGCATAGCTTCCTCTCTCCTCTGTCGTGCTATGCTGGTTGCCAGGATGGGTGCACCTCCATCAGCTTGCCCATCCTCAGGATCATTGCTCTGCATTGCAGCTACATTTGATCTGTCATTCAGGGGCAATTTATACAGGGATTTTAGTTTTGTTTGCGCTTTTGCATCTTTTTGTGCAAAGGTTGTTTTACTTCCATAGACATGATTCTCACCTCCAAGATAAATTGGGACCTAATTCTCTGCTCTCTGTGCAGATACAGATAAAATTGAACTGGTCAGATTTGGCGCTTCCATCTCATTGGTTATTGTTCATTTTTCTTCCAAATGAAATCAAGCATTTCCAGAAGTTCCCTCGAAGCAAGACTTCAGGAGGAGTTCCATTTAAGACACTTTTCAATGACAGAATTGTTATACAAAATATTTAGATTTAACATTTGTTTTGAATAGTATTTTAGCCTTATATCATCTTAGAATAATATAAAATTTCACAGTATATCAGTACATTTATTGTCCATTTTTCCCATAAGCTGCATGTTTTGCTGGAAGACAGGGTGAGATGCATCAGTTCAAATTAAACAGTGCTGCCACACATAAAATAAAAGGAACGGAATATACCAGTTAAGATCATGCTATGATGATATGTCCTTGACAATAACACATAGAATTGCACAGTATGTCATAGACCTGCCACTATGTCATGAAAAAATGATGCATTGTGAAAAAGGTAACAGCATAAATGTGTTTAGAAACAATAGAAATAAAAACCATTGGAAACATCTTTTGGGGAGAGAACTATTAAAATATATTCATGGATAAATTGTCCTTGCAATTTACAGAATATCAGAAGAACTGGTTGACTCTATTGGCCTTTTCCAACAAACTTATATTGCAAGAAAGTTTTCCAACCTGCTCTCATGTCAAGTGAATGGAAATAAAAGCAGATTTGGGCCCTGTGTCTATATGGTTCATATTAGAGACGGGCTCGAACCAAACCCACTAGATCAGAACATTCCCAGACTTTGAGGAAGTTTGGCTCTGATTTCAGTTTTAAAATTCAGTGCTGGCTCCTTTCAACAAGGAGCTAAATCATCTGAGCACCGCTTTGGGAAATTTGGATCCAGATCAGTACTTTGCAGCTGCAGCTGCAGCCCTCATTGAAATTAAGAGCTCCTCAAGCCCTGTCCAGGGGGGCCAGGAGAGCTTGAAGCCCCCCCAGCAGCTCGTCCATGTGGACAGCCCAAGTCACGGGCCAAGAAGGAGATCTGGGAGTAAGAAGTGCATGGAGAGCACATACCGAGTGTAGGATATTAGTCCTCACAGGAGGGCTATGTATCACAAATCAGCCAACGCTCGGGTTTATTGTACTGTTGCTTGTGGACTCAGCGTGTAATGGGCTGATCTTTTGCTGTTAAAGGGCCTGGTTCGTACCCTTGAAAAGCGAATCTTTCCTAACAATTTCATTTGACACATTTTTCACTGTTGTGTGTTTCCAGGCCTTGCCATGTTCCAGAGGGCTGGAGTGGTGAGGGAGCTGCTGGTCATATTTGCTAGTGAAAGTGTTAGTGGAAGCTTACAAAGTGCTTGATCCTAGAGAACCTGGAGTTGTGAGTCCTGGAGAACTGCTGCTGATGCCGATGGTGGGGGAAACAGACATGGAGCCAACGCTGCTTTATACACAATAAAGCCATTTTTATTACTTTTTTCCTCCAAGTCAGTCAAAATAGTCTAAAATGTTTCTCCCAGGCTGCCTGTGTGACCACCACATCAAAGCCATAGAAATGCTGAGCCTCTGCAGTAAGGACAGGAATTAAAATGCCTTCCGACCATGGCCCCATCCTCTCTGCCCCAGCATCATGGCAGAGCTGCAGCCATGAAGGGTAGACCCTGCCATGATGGAGATATGAGGAACAGCATGATGATTTCCTTCAGACTCAGCATCTGTACATGAAGAGAGATAAGAGACGAACTCAGGGAGACTCCAGTTAGTGGAACGGGCCTGTATCCTAGGTCCATTCATAGGATGGCTTGCTTCTCAGTTGCTCACTAAATGTTTTTACTCCTGTGATATAAAGGGAGGAAAATGATTTTTACTCCTTAGTCTCCTGAGACCCAGCTTGACCATCACAGTCCAAGCTGTTGTTCAGCTTGTGCATTTACTTGTTCATTGCTGTTGTAAACAACCTCCGTAGTTTGACACAACTTTTCATAGGTCTTGTATCACAAGAAACAAATGCCTTGCAACCATTCCATGAGTGCGACCATCCTGTTTGTCCCTGAGAATTCCTGGAAACTGACCATGACACAAGAACAAGACTGAAGACATCCTTTGGAATGGGGGGACAGTATGGTCTGTGTTTCCCCATCTTTCTCAAAAATCATTATTATTTTTATGTGATTCTGTTCCACTTACTCAGTGTCCATTTTAGTTGTCTAGATTCACCCTGTTCAGTACAGCCACCATCTTCTGCTTTCTTTTTGTATAGCACCTAGAACAGCGTGGAGCCCATTTCCAGTTAGTTCTGGGTGATACTATATGAAACACGCTTACTCTTAACACTACTAATTGAAGTATCTTAACACCATTCAGTTTTAAATATTGATTGAACCAACAGTCACTTAAATAGGTAACTCATAGCAGTGTAGTTTTTCAAAAAGAAGGATTTTCGCCATCCCCAGTTCTTGTTTCGGACGGTCTGTTATTCTTTATGTGAAATAATCACTTTAATTGAGCCTATAGACCTCCAATATAATTGCAATCCATCAACCTTTATGAGTGCCTAGAGTTTTATATTTAAATTAATTGGCAGCTAGTGAACCAGTATGGGAAAAATTGTTAGATCCTTTGAGGCGGGAATAGGTGGAAAATATATATCAAATAATAATAATAAGACACCATGGGCCATCATTTGTCAAGCTCCTAATGTCTAATCTGGTATGGAGCAAAGCTTTCAACAAGTTCTTCAAAGAGGTTATGGTTTGGTTGGTGACAAATTATTTTCATATAGTCTCTTGTGGAAGTGTAAGGCTCCCCTGGGTATGTACAGGTGGTACCTGCTCTTAACAACTTACAGCGAGCTGTGCTGGTGCACAGCTTTGCTGAAGGTTAATGGAAGAGCTCCTGGTGGAGACAGCTGTGATAAATATTTCCCATGGACCATAAAGTGCTCCTTGTTGAAGATGGAGCTAATTTGCATGCAGTAAGTTGGACATTTATTTTTCTGTAACTGTTAAATGGTCGTTGAAGTAGAGCATGTAGTATTTCACTTTCTAAATGCGTTAGATCATTTTGAATACACTTTTCACTGTGCATTTTGAGTTTCAAACAGGGTTGGTTATGACTAAGAATCACATAATACTTTTTCTGAGACTGGAATTAGCTAGGCTGACCTCATGTCCTAACGAACTTTGGCAAAAGCCCTTTTCACTTCTTTTTCACAGCAGGACAAACTACATTTACAGAGCTGTTGTTTTGCCATGTTGAAAAAAGTTAAAAGACCTGATACCTTTTACACTTTTATGATTCCCTTTTATGAATGGAAATTACATTAAGATCTGGGGTGGGGAATTATCCTTACATTATAGTCTATGGTAATTTTATAAGGGAAATCAGTGGCATGTATGAGTCTGATCTCATTTGCGCCAGGCTAACCGTGAAGTAAGTGAAGTCTTAGAAATGTGTATGTAAAAAACGTACATAATTAAGACCAGAATCTGCCAAAAAACCTTTTTTGCCCCTAGGCTGCTAGTCCTACTGTCTGGAATTCCCTGCCTTTTTACTGCCCTGGAAATCTGTTACTTTACAGAATCTGAGATTTCTAACTCTAATGCTATTACAGTTTTACTGGGGAACAGTTTCCTGAGTAAGACAGAGTTCAGGATTTGGCTGGCATGTTCCATGACTGGCAGAGGTATTGCAATACAGCCTAATCTATTTATGTCAGCTCTGCAGTTGTCTTTCCTTCTCTTTTTGGTCTTACCTGAATATACATATATATATATATATTTTTTTTTTTTTCCCCTCCCTTGACTTATTTTCTTTCTCTTTCTGCTAATTTTAGGATTCTTTGGCATCTTTTATAGTTTTGAGGTTGTCTGGAAAAAAAACACCTTAGGGTTATGAAGATTTATGAACATGAATACGAGTTAGATGTTTTATTGGTCTTCGGGATTGTATGCAACTGATAAATATTAGCTCAGCAAGGATGACTCAGCTGCGCAAAATTATTCATTTGCATAAGGTTTTACAGCCATACTGCAACACAGAGCAAATGTAATTCAAAATCAATACCAGTCTGAGGTAAGCACTCTCCTTACCCCTATGTATTTTGACTTGTCTCAGGAGTCTTAAGCAGAAATACATTTTTAGCAGCTTCAACAAATTAAATAAAAATTTGGGAACAAAGTCTTAAGAAATCTGTCAACAATGATTATGTTTTTTTGTTGTTGTTGTTTTTGTAGTCGCAGTTTCAGTTAAGAAAGAGTTCTGCAGTTAAACAAGAGCTGTGTTGTTAGGAGAGCTTATTGAAGACCACATACACTTGCAAGTTAAAACCTCAGGAATAAAAACGCACCCCATGGGGTTATCCATCTAACAAAAACTCAGCCAAGCAGAAGTGTATCCTATCAGGCAGAACTTAGCACAACCTTTTACTTCACATTGGTGCACGGCTGTTTTGGGTGGACAGTACAGACTATGACCATCTTGTGCTTTGGAGCACATAATGTTGCTCAAGCCATCAATGCTGAGGACCACAACACTGACGTATGAAAATGCCCTGTACCTTGCAAAGCGCTGACCTTAATCCCACGAGGAGCTCGAGCATGTGCTCCCATGCAGAGATAGTCCCAAAGACCTGAAGGTAACTTAATGCTTCTGATCTCTCTTGGATCAAAGGAAGAAAACTCAGCACCTTGCAGGATCACAGAAACGTACCTTCTCTACATGGGACCAGCCCAATTAAATGAAGCCTAGTTAAGAGAGTAGGAAAATACGCAATGAGCAGGGGCCAGAATAAACAATTAGAGATGGCTGAGAAGAAAAACTAGTTCATTTTCATTAATTTGGTTGTCTAACCCTTTTTTGACTTGAAAACTTCTGCATTTATATCAAAGTGAAATCAAAATATTTGTGCTGGCACTGTTACAGTTACATCAGGTTTATTTGCTTTTATTGTTAAGCTAACAATCCAGCTTGCAGCCACATAAACCTGTACTTGTTCTGAAAATTAAGGAATATTAATAAGAATGGATATAATTTTATTAGCTGAAAAAAGTAATTGTTCTTGCATTTTCCTAGAACTTCCTGCTCTTGGGATTACACCATTGAAATTTTGAAACCTGAGGATGAGACCAAGAGCACAGAACTGCCATGAGACTACAAGTCATGGAACTCTCAGGAGATGAGAGAGACTGTGATTTTAAAATTTCCTGTCCTGCAAGGGACATGTTAGACATATTAAGTAGTGTTTTCCAGATTGTTGCTAATACCAGAAGGAATCCAAACATCACCAACTTCTGTGACATCACAAAACCATGGAGAGGAGGACAGGAAGGGCATTGGTGGGTGGTGATGGAAGTACCAATCTTTCACTTTCCCTTCTAGCTGGCCTCCTGATTTTTTGAAAAATCACTGCTTGGTCCAGGACCTGCTAACAGGGATTTCATCCTAGACAGGAACAGATGAAGCACAGTGGTCCTGGTACCCTTAATTGCTCTTGCTCTCCCTGGAGGTATGGGCCTCACTAGTTCGGTACAGACCCATTCCTGGATCCTGCAGATGCCCAAAGTTGGGCAATCTGCCTGGTGTCATCACTGCCCTGAGGAGGGAATGGCACTGTCAGCAGGGAAGGGAGGGCACTGCTCGTCTGCCCGGCTGGGGCATGTCGTCCTGCCAGCTGCACAAGCCCACCTCTGCAGCAGGAGATGGTGGATTCATGGTGGAGGCACAGATGCGCAGGATACAAGACCAACATTGCAGATACCTCAATGTCACAGTAGTGTCCCTGTGTTACAATATGGCATTATGTATTTAGAAGTTGTAGTACTGGCGTTTCACTAGCTAGGTCATTGCATTTTCCACAGTGATGTAAAATGTACATGTAACATCAGATTATGCTGTGGCCAGAGATGAAAAAGCCAGCATTTCTCCTCCCAACGGGGTGAAAACCTGCAGCAAGGCATGTTAATTGTTGGAGGTATGTGTCAGAGCACCACGGGATGAGTTATGCCAGGCTATAATGGTACCTTGTGATGGGTGAGAGGCAGACACCAGGACTGCCAGCCTGCCATATGTCTCTGCTCCAGGTCCACCTCTTTGTTCTATCTGCAAATCACTAAGCAGAAGATTGATGAAGTGGCCATGCACAGCGCGCTCATCTAATCATCTCTTCCCTCCCCATGGGCAGAGGCAAGGCTCTGCTCCAGCCATTTGCCTTGCCATACCTGGGTGCAGGGCAGAGGGACCTCCTGACTGAGAACCTTGGGCTGAGAAGCATCAGGCAGAGAGGCTTGCTGCCTCTGCACACTCCTACCTGCTGCCAAGGACACCCAACCCTCTCAACAGGATTCCAGCAGGCAGCAGCCAGGGCAGAGCTCTTGGGAACTTGGTATGGTTCCTGTGTGGTTCAGGTGGCTCACCATACAAGTGGATGAGATGGGGACAAAAGAAGAGAGACAGGAAGGCAGAGAGGTGACTTTGCTGTAGATCTTTCCAGTAGCACAGCTGGAAAGAATCTGCAGGCTGCCCAGCCTGGCTCCAGCCACAGGCCAAGGCAGCCTCTGCCCCTTGTCGCTTGTTGCACCTCCTCTGTCTCCTGGACCAGCTTCACCCGTGCTTCAGCTCTATTTGTCATCACATTCATCATCTGTTCATATGAAAAAACAAACTGGCAGGCGACTGCCATGGCTTGCCAGGGTAAAAAACCCAGCTTTCCAAATGAGACAGAGGTGGGAGTTTTGAGAAAGCAGGAAACTCTTTTGGTATCTTGCCAAATGTTCTCCTTGGTTTCAGCTGTGGGTGCAGGGCTAGCTTAACATGAGGGCATTCAGGGCCAGTTGATGATGGGTATGCTGCTAAGGAGCCCATTGGAAACGTAATAGTAAATAGCATCAGCTACCTGGAAAAATTCTTAGCAGCGTCATTTGAAAGATATTTTTTCCTGAGTTTTCTGGACTTGATTCTCATCTCATGCTAATGTGACAGGGATGTGCTGGATTTACTTCAGAGCTAGCCACATTAGACATCTTCTTTTCTCAGGACTTTTCTCTGATTGTCTAGTTGGAGGAAAGTATTTACATTTGCTTTTTTTCCCCTCAAATTCAAAATCCACTCCAATTAATCCATGGTTTGTACGTCATAGCCTTGCAGCTGCCAAACCTAAGACCTGATGCTGCTTTACACACATGTAACTCCTCTGATTTTCAGAGCTGCTCCTGACTTACATGATGAAATCCTGACTGTGTAGACTTTTTTTGCCACTTTTGATGATCTTAAAGGTCTTTTCCAACCAAAATGATTATATGATTCTATGATTTTTCCAGACTCTGTATTCTAGATGTCTCCGCTTTATGGCACATGAGTCACATAGTGAGCATCTGACAGGTCATTTGTGTTATGTCTGTGGCAGAAAAAAGACCACACTGGTTTCATATGAGAAAGTTGAATCCTGAATGTCTGGAAAAAACGTAGACAAAAGGGATAAAAAGATTCTACCAGGTAAACATAAAGTGCATATTCTTTTCCTCCAACAGATTTACTTATGCAAATAAACCACAACCACTTTTAAACACACTTTTTGGTTTGGTTTTTTTTTCATATTTTAAATGGGTCACCTTGAACAAAAGCCATATTATGAAGGAAAAAGAAAACAGAATACAAGCCTGACCTTGAGCAAATTTGGTGTGACAGTGATTCACCCTAGTGTCATCTTAGTTGGATAGTCAGCATCAGCATCAACTAATCATAAACTCATGATTATTGTATATATGTGTGAGTGTATTTATATAAATATACATTTTTATGCATGACCACTCGTATCAGAATTAGAGGAGAATGCAGCGTCTCTCATGCATGGCACAAATTAAGCTGTAAGACCCCATTCAGGGGAGATCTTTAAAATGCACGTGGTAATTCTGAAGGGCTGCCTAAATCTAATAGCACTTTTGTGCATTTCTGAACTGAGTTGCAAGAATTTATTTGCACCCATATTGAAACCTGTTGAAAGACCAGCTCAGCCTCACTCAAGAGCTTCACCTCTGTCTACATACAGTGAAGCCCAAGGTTTTCTTTAAACATTTGAAAAAGAAATACTATATTCAATATAGAAACATAAGTGGAGTCTGGCATCGATATCTAGGAAATTTGTCAGTAGAAGGTGATTGGCAGCTGTAGCCAGTGGGTACCCCTTATTTGCAAGGAGTTCATGAAATATTTGTCCATTAAGGCTACTTGTGAGAAATCCACTTTCTAGATCATGAAAGAGAACCAGGCTCTTCTGCTGCTTTGCTCTGACTGGTGAAAGGTGAGAGCTGCTGGGGAGCCGGTGGGGCTGCTCCATCCGTCACTGCACATCTGCAATGAGGGCAAAAGCAGGGATTTGTGAAAGCCCGAGGGAGAGAGGGAAATAAAATCATTTGTCCCTGTGTGAAATTAGAAAGGAGCAAAAGATATTTGTGCTGGGTGTGTTTTCACATGTCACTTTGAGAGCTTTAAGCAATCTAAGTAATTACTGGCTTGCAAACACGATGGCCTTACTTGTCCACAATTTATCTTACCTTATTACTTTTCAAAGAGGTTCAAAAGCAGACAGAACATACTATTCCTCTGCACTAAGTAATGTTTCTGTTTGGAAATGAGATTAGAAATCTTCAAGTGAAAGAGACTCTTATTTCAGGGAGGTAAAATTGCATATTAAACCTGCCCTTAAATCCAATTGACTAACCAAACCCTAAGTGTTGCAAAGTGCAAACATTTTTGTGAGCTAGAGTTTTCTGCTACTTTCACTGCTGCAATGCCAAGCTATCGTTAAGCAATAGGTGTAAGTGTGTGAGTATATGGGTGGCTGTGTTTGTAAAGAATGGATAATACCCTTCATGCAAATCTTCTTTTAAGTTTTAGCACTAAATAACACATTGTCTCGTGTGTTTGTTCTTTGGTCAAACTTTGTCTTTGACTCACACTAATTTCCACAAATGCTCCTATTTTTTTTTTAAGAGTCCTGAAGCTATCTCTCAAAATGAATCTTTTTTTCTAAGAAAATTCCCTTTAGAAAGAAGGAAGTAGAAGAGAACAAAGGCAAACAGCCTGTGACAATGACTCATTATGTTCCTTATAAATTATAGCTGTGAAGTCAATGCAAATTGTTTCTCACAGTTTCAAAACCCACTGTAAGACAATAACTTAGGGCTATAGAAAGAGGAGCACCTAGAGAAATAATGGCTTTTTTTTCTGTAAACATAGAGAAGTGTGCAACAAACAGTAGAGTTATTTGGAAAGTACTTGAAGATGCTCTAGTAGATTAATTTCATGTTGTAGCACGCCAGACTAAAACAGAATCAAACTCTTGAACTTGTAGGTCTTGTATTTATTAAGCCTGAAATTTCTGTAATTTGTCTGGCAAGCTACCATTACATGGGGCATTACTAACAGGGAAAAGGTCTGAAGCTTTCAGGAAAAGCAGCAGATGTTTGACCTCTAGAGCTCAGTCTACTCTGACAAGCAGCAGAACTTTCCTTCACCACAAGAGTGACCTGGGTGGCATCCTTGGGCTGCAGGAGAGCAGGGCACTTCAGCACACACTGAACACTTAGCACACTGGTTTCTTGGAGGGGAACAGAAAGACTCATGAGGTCTCGGTCTCTGTGCTGGCTCAGGGTTCAGGTGTTCTGTTATTATTTCTGTTGAGAACGGGAGAGTCACCAGAGCCCAATGTGCACACTTGTTCTGCTTCCCAAATTATGCTGGTGGAGCCCATGCTGTGATAGAGGCCCATGGGTACGGTTTCTCTCTGAGCCAGGTTGGGTAACAGAACTATCAAAGAGCGTGGCGTGAGTCTCCAGATGTGTTTGTGGTTGCTGGAAGTCCTGTGTTCCTACTCAGGAAGATGAAGCCTTACTGCCATATCTTCACAGCTACCTTCCCCTAGCTACTGTGCTGGTATAGCATCTCAGACAGCACTTGGAACCAAACCACAGATCTCCACAGCTGGAAGCACAAAGCTTTATAGCCCTGTTCAAAAGGCACATACCCTGTGGCTATGACCTGCGAAGAATCCATGGCCTTTGTAGAGCAAATACTGTGAAAGGACACCTAATGTACAGTGACCAGCAGATGGTGGCCTCACTTGATCTGCTCTGCAGTCACCGGTGGAGACTTTTCAAAGGAGAAAGGTCTATCAAAAATTGCAGGAAAAGAGATTTAGCCTGGAGTCCCGTGGTGTTCAAGTCTGTTATACATAAATGCACCTCTTAATTGTGCCATGCAGTCACTCATGGGTATACTGGAAATCTCTCTATTTACAAAATAATTGTAATATCTTAGCTCTCCTTAAGGGTGAGAAAAAAGATTTGGAAATTTTCCTAATGTATCTGAAAGAAATCTCTTACCTATCAACATGAACTGAGTCACCACCAAAGTCACCATGTCTCACCACTGCAGCTATGCTTTACAGAAGAAGTATTTTAAAAACAATTGTGTGGGTGCATGTATAGATATGTGTGTACAGCCCTCATTATAGTTTCACACAATATGCTTAAAAGGATGTGTGAGGGCGAACTCACTCAGATCTGGCTTTTACAAATTCCTCAGTAGTGTGATTGAATTCCAACTCATTCTTTCCTTAGATGGATAGATCTGGCAGTGTATCATAAGGGATATTTTCCTGTTATTTTAAGAAAGCAAGGTCCTTTTACTTTATCTTTCCATGAAATTATAAAGAGTTTCCTTGAAGCCATACCTCTTCAGGCATCCTGGCCAGCACGGAAGCACTCACTGCTGATCATTACCCATTAAAAGGTCCTTTGAGGAAATGGTGTGAACCTTTGATCTTGAGAAAATTGTTTGATACCACATATTTTATACCCTACGTGTATTTTTCTAGTATAGCATTATTAATAGTTTTGCTTATTCTGTCAACTTCTTCAGTTGCTCATCTTTTAGATAACACCCCTTCCAGCATCGTCAAGAAATGACACATATTTCTTGTTACAAGCACTTGTAATGTTTTTCCGGTGTTTTCAGAGGTACAACTCCATTGACAGTGGACTGGATTAAAGGAATATTACTTGAAATCATCTTTCCTATGGGTAGTAATGGGAGCATCATGTCTTCACTAGCTCCACAAGCTCTGGACCAGATTTTCACCACACTTATTCCATCTACTTGCCCTCTGTCATGTCCCACACCTGGTATGCGTATAAGCCTGCCTGTGGGCTAGGTGAGCAGAGTTGCACTACAGTTTTACCTTGCCATCCTCAATAGTGAAATAAGGCTGACATAAATTAGATAATGTCTGATGGAGGTGAGGAATTCATGCACCCTGAGAAATCAAGCCCCCAGTGTGTCAGTAGATATGTGAGCACAGGAAGGAAAGAGGAAGATGGTTTTCAGAAAGGAAATAAAAAGGCAGAAGGCTGCTGGAGGGGAACAGCACTATGAAATACAGCTAGAGCACATGATCTCCTGTTAATGATGATACTGAGCTGCTACCCTTCAGTGTCTGCTGAGGGTTTCTGTACACTCCAGCCTAGCCATGGGGCAAAGCAACTTCAACCAAGAAAACTGTATGTCCTTACATCTGGGTGGTAGTGAAGAGGTACTGGCACAGGAAGAGTGGATGACTGACTGCATCTGCAACACTTCCCTCTTTTGTCAGTGTACTCTTTGGTTGGTTTTCATTCCACACAGTTCCTGACCATCCCTTTGTACTTGACAATAAGTGGAAGAGAAGTCAGAATACGAGCTATTGTAAACAACTGCATTAATGCTCCCCGCTGATGTAATATTCCCTCCTACAGTGTTTTCACAGTAATTCAGTAATTGTTTTCTGAGTGGGTTACTATTTCTTCTGAGAAAAAAGCAAAAAAGGAAGATGTGGATACCTCTTACATTGTAGTGCCTAGCCTCAAAATGCATCACTAATTTCGCTGATGACCTAACTGAAGCTGGCTGTCAGGTTTCAACACTTGCGAGGCAGGACCACCTCAGTAAGACTGTGTCAGCCCGGGGTTTCAACCATCTTCCTGCCATTTGAGGAGCTGTCAGGGCAGCTGTGTAACCAGGACATACTTTCTTCTTGCTTTTGCTGAATTTTTGTCGCTAAACCCAGCACATTTCCAGACAAATATTCAGTGTTATTCTTTCACTACACTCTATTTCTTTGTGTTGCTGAAATTATATGGCTCTGCTCTGGGTTCACTTCTACCATAGTCTTCATACTCCCTCAGGAATGCCATGTTTATAATGCTGCTAGTAATCGGAGTAAGATGAAATGAGGGAGTTTCCAAGGCTGGCTTTGAGGATTCTTTAAAAAAAAAAATTAATGACACTACCAACAGCAGCTTCAGTTCCTAACGAGTGCATTATCATGTCCAGATTCCCATCTGCCATGATCTCATGGTCAGTAAGCCATGCCAAGCATAAGGGAAAGAGGCACAGCTCTGGTTACGATATGGAGAGCATGTGACAATATCTCTTGGCACAGAACTGCAGAGTGTGCTCAAAGGCTATTGCTTTACTTCTTTAATATGCCCTGGCTATGATGACATGTGTATGCACAGTATAACATGAACTCAAATGGTTGTAAAATTTGTTGAGTGAGTATATAAAAGACAAGGGAACACCTGGATCCTTCCATAGTGTCTGATCCTGCACACCATGTGTCTGAGCCTCAGTTGGAGTAACTCATCTGCTCCATATTTCATTCCAAGAAACACTTTTTCATACCCTTATTACACCAGCAAATTAGAAGTATAGAGCAATGTTTGACAATACAAGGGATCCAAGATGTGAGTTTTCCTCTCAGGTTTGGGACTCAGAGCTTCCCCCAGGCCTGTACTTTTCTCTTTTCTCTCTGGAAGCATGAACAGTTCTAAGAAATCTTTTAATCTATCTTTTTTATATGCACAAAGCTGAGTAGTCAGTGGTAATGAAACAGTGCAGGAAGAATTTTTTTAAGAAATAAATGTCGCAATAATACCCAGACAGTTTAAAGAGGTGTTATTATAACTCTGCTTACTGACACACATGCTGATAAGAGGCAAAAATCAACATCTTCCCTAGGAACTTTGTACAATTAATAGTGCTTATTCTGAAGATGAATCCAGATCTCAGCACCTTCAGAAAGGTATGAGTAATCCTTGAAAGGAACCCAGAGTCCTTTTCATTCTTTTCATTGGGGAATGAAATGGAGAGGAAAAGGTGCTTGAGGGCCCCCCTCCCAGAGCCTCCCGACAGACAAAAAGAAGAAAGAAAGAACAGCGGGGCTGAGGAGCAGAGGGAAAACAGGATCTGTGAATGGTAAGGTGGGGACAGCACAATGCAGCATACAGTAGAAAGGAGTGAGTGGGTGTTTGTGTTTAAAACGTTGCCCCGTGCAATAGCAGCTCTTCTCAATGGCCTCTAGTACCAACAGCACCTGGGAGACCGGTCCCCCCTCCCTATTTCATCACACACCTGCCAGACGGTGACAACACCAGTCTCAAGAAAGGGCAGTGTGCATGCATTTGATTTGGAGTGTGATTTTATTTTATTTTTTTTGCCTCACTAGAAATATAAGCTCTAATATATGTTTCCACATCTCGTAGTTGCCAAGTTCAGAGTTGCAATTCAGCAAAACATTTAACAGACTACTGTGCAGCAGAACACGTGCTTAAATTATTTCAGAAATGAGAACCAATTTCCTTCTACTTCCACCTGTATTCTTGTTCTTTGTTTTCTTCTCACTTCGATGATTAAATTTATTAATTTTCTCTTCTGTACAGATGTAGCCTTTGAATGTCTATTTTTATACACTTGAAGGCACATTAAAGAAAGAGCTGCTTTATTTAGGCCTGTTAACTTGAAATAACTTACAACAACACTAGAACTGAACAACATATTTTCTTATAAGTGATTTACTTTTTCCAAAATATAGAATGTCAGAAGATCTGAAACAGGATTTGGCAACACTTTCTGGATAGTTTTGTTCAAGTTTTACATCATTTCCTTTTAACATTTTCTGAAATAAGTTTCCTGACTTTTTGTTTTGAGGCAATAGCTCATTTCAATGTTTGTCTGTACTTAATGCTAATTTTTAAAGAGATAAGAAAATCCAAGGAATAGTTAAAAATCACCAAACTGAAAACAAAACATCCCATTCTGAGTTGAATGAAAACTTTCAGTCAATAGTAAACATTTTTGTTGTCTTGCTATTGTTGCATTGCCTAGTAAAAAATGTAGTTTCAGACTAAACCAAAACAAACTAAAAATATTTTTTTGCTTGAAAGAACTGAAAACTGAACTTTTGAAAGCTGTAATTGAAACCACACAAGTAAGTTGGAAAGAGATATTCTGATGCAGATAATCTACCTACCACAGATAGAATGGTCATGGTCAACCATTGGATGAAAATGAATGGGATTTATCCAATTTAAGTTCTGCTGTCTAAACCTGAATGAGTCCCTGTAAGTTTATTTTATAGCCAACAACATGAAAGAAACAGTTCTCGGGACGTGCAGCACATCTTTCTCTAGTACCTTTTTAGGATGGGGTGGCTTGGTTTAAGCCAGCAGGCAGCCGAACCCACGGAGCTGCTTGCACAATTCCCCCCCCAGCCCCAGTGGGATGGGGGAGACAATTGGGAAAATAAGTAAAATTTGTGGGTTGAGATAAAAGAGTTTAATAGGACAGTGAAGGAAGAGAAAATAGTATCAGCAATAATGATTAAAAAAAATATACAAAACAAGTGGTGCAATTGCTCATCATCCGCTGGCTGATGCTGAGCAGCGATTGCCAGTTCCTGTCCCCCAGCCAACCCTCTTTGTATACTGAGCCTGATGTCTACGCCATGGAATATTCCTTTGGCCAGCTTGTCCCGTCTATGCTCCCTCTCAGCTTTTATGGGAAGCTGAAAAAGTCCTTGACAATATAAACATTACTTAGGAACAACCGAAACAATATGTGTTATCAACATTATTCTCATACTAAATCCAACCACTAGGAAGAAAATTAACTCAATCCCAGCTGAAACCAGGACACTGAGAAGTCCCTATTCCTTTCCTTTGGCTGTAAAAAGAGGCCAGTGACAGCGCTGAGATTTGTGCAACTCATGCTAAGCTGAATGGAATGAATTGCACTAATTACATCTTTCCAAGGAAAGGGAGGTCAGGCCCAATGCATCTACTGTATTACACAGAATGATTTTGGCATTCGTCAGGCATCTTGTCTTTTTGCATGGATGATCATGAAATCCAGATCCTAAAACAACAAGCTTCCTAATCACATAGGAATACAGAAGAAGAAGTCCCCTTTGCAAGATCAGAGCCAGTTCTACCAGACATTTTAATGCTAAGTCAGATCAGTCAAGTAATAATTAACTTTAATTGGCACACCCACAAATTGTAACATTTATACAGTGCAGATGAGTGATTTAAAAATAATGGGCATTCTTATCTTTAAATGAAGGGAGCAAAGAAAATAAACTTTAAGTAATATTTCTAATATTATCATTGCTATTTACCTCTGAACTGTATGACTAAGACCAGACAGAAGAGTCCTGGCAGGAACTCGTGTTGCACGCTCATTTCTGGTCCTTACAGCCTGACTGACTATAAGCATCACTTATGTCTAAAATGTCTCTTACCATGTGTTATCACACTAGGACTGATACAGCTCATGAGGGAACTGGACTTTGGGGACCCAATTAGCTCTTACCTGGCTCTTGAGCATATGGTGAGCAACTTGTCTCCCCGACCTCAAAGTGGAGCCAATCTGCACTGCATTTTTACTGGTCTCCTGCTCTGCCCTGTGCTTCAAAAAGGATGATGTATCTGTTTACAAGGAACTCATATCTGAGCTAGACTTGAACTGCACAGCTCAGTGACATAAACTCAAGAAGCAGTTTTAAACATCGTATTTAAAACCAAACCCAAGTATGAGACAGGCAACCACAGAATGACCACCTTTGCAGAAGAATAATGATTTTGTTACAGTTGTGAATGAAGTGTGTAATGTGTCTTCACAAGGATCTCCAGTGGCAGCAATTTGCTACTGGTTGTAAAAGGATGGGACATAAAACACACATAAAAACAAGAAGAAAAATATCTACTGGCTGAACAAAAGAAGGGGGGGAAAAGCAAAGGAAATAAAGCAACCGGTGAAAAGAAAAAAGATGTAAGAATAAATCAAAATGACAAGAATGGTTGTGTTGCTGTATGTTATATGGAACTGGGCAGCAAAATAAAAAAAGAAGTATATTTAGAAGAGAGTAAGTGATATATATGTTGAATGGGCTGGGAAGCATACATTGGTTAATAGCATAGATAAATTGTTTTAATAGGGATAGGTGAGTTGTTGCTGGCTTTTAGCTATGCTTCCTGCAGCAGTGCAGGGCTCTAAAACTTTTTCCTGTAAGTGTTGCAACATGCTTTATAGGAAATATCTGAATGCCACTGACATTTGACTATCATACTGCATTTTTTTGTTGTTGTTTTGAACAGAATACTTTCAGCAGTGAAGATTATTTAACTAAACAAAATAAATAGTATAGGAATATTTGGACATACCTTTAAAGCTTCTAAAATGTGGAAAGTTTTTTTTTTGTTTGTTTGTTTGTTTATTTGTTTGTTTTTTCCGTGGAAGAACTTCTTACATTTAATTTTCTCAGCCTTTCTCTCTCACTTCATTTCTCACTCTTCTTCTAATACTTTCTGGGTATCTCTAAGGCTGCAATGAGAGGAGGCAGATAAGTAAAAAGTGAGTAGGCAAGACTGAAGAGGACAGACCCATGGTCAGAAGGAAGAACTTGGAGGAACCAGGGAAAGTGGATTGTTACTGAAGACATGGATGAATGGGTAGCTGTTCTCTATCGATTCGGGTTAGAAATCAAGAAGAGAAAGGGTCTGGTGGAGAGTTATTATGCAAACTTAGTTCACAGACTCTTGGTGCAGAATATGATGAGAAGACAAAAAGCGAGGGTCTGCCAGTGCCAGCGAATAAATCTAATCCAAAACCTTCCCATTCATTGCTATGCTTTCTTATTATTCTGTCTTTTTCAGTGTTCATTAGAAATAACTCACATACAAACTGTTAAGAAAACAGAAAAAAAAAAAACAATTTTTTCTCTCGAGGTTAGAAATTAATCTTTTCATAACAGTCTTTGAGATGGAAAATGAACAACGACACGTTTTGGCAAGAGCTGACAGGACAACTACAGCAAAGAAGTACTTTCCACTGTGGAAAAACAAAAACATTAAACTTCTGTGATCAGGGTTTTGCATAACGAACTAACAAAGAGAACTCAGTAGTATGAAGAGACAAAAATATCCTGTGTCAGACTAGAGTAATGAATGGTATATGTGATCTACCTCTCTCAAAGTAAAAAAACCTTATCAGAAAGGTTAACTTACATGAAAATATATGGTGTTTGTTATAAATTCAGGGATCCAATCTGTGTGTCCCAGCACAAGGAAATCAGAAGTTTTGTCAGTTCTTGAACACAGGCCAGTCTATGCATTTTCTTCAGAAAGCTAATGGACAGGAAAACACTTATTTAAATAATATCCTTTATGTCTGTTGGCATAACACAAAACACTTTATGCTCCAGACTTTACTACTTTGTTTGAAGTTGACTAGCAATACACAGCGTTCAAAAGTGTGCAGATCTTCCTTTAGACTTCTGGGGAGATTTCTTTAAATTGACATGTTTTAGCCTGTGCTTTGCTTAGAAGATGGAGGACGTTAGCTGTGTGTACACTCTTGTACTACGTAGGGACATACAGTGGTTGAGTACGAATGCTCATCAGGAAACCTGCTTAAGATAGGCATGTGCACAAGTAAACACATATTCTAGAGGCAGCAGAGACCAGGGCTTGAGTATTTGCCCAGATGTCAGGTGCTGCTAAATTTTAATCCTGGGTCTGGCATGGATTTGCTGTGTAGCCTGTGGCAAATCACATAATCTCCCTGCCTCAGAGTCCCCACCTGTGAAGTGGGGATAATAATACTTACAATTTCCTACCTCACAGGCTGTTTTGAGGATTAATGGATGTCTGAGAGGTGCTTTGTATGCTGGAAGTCCTGGCTTATGGGGAGGTATTTTTACTCTGTCTGAGTGAAAATTTGGATCATTGTTTCGGACTTTTCAGGAAGAATGGAAGAATAATTTATAGAAAACAGCAGCATCTTCCTAACAACTATTTAGATGCAAAAGCCATTGCTCTGTCAGAGTCTAAGTCTCCCTCTGCATGAAGTTCTTGTACACAAGCTCTACTGTTGGCATCAGCAAGTTGACCTCACTTGGAAAAGCATTTGGAGGATTAACTCTTTGCTTGCAAATTCTCATATTGCTCCCATAGAGTCTGAATAAGGACTTGAGAAATTGTTGTATCATCTCGTTTAGTCTTCTACGCTTTAAATTCTTCCTTTCTGGCTTCAGTTGCCCCTGAATTGAGCCTCAGTGTTACCTAGGCCC
Organism: Thinocorus orbignyianus; assembly: GCA_013400375.1. Classification (NCBI taxonomy): domain Eukaryota; kingdom Metazoa; phylum Chordata; class Aves; order Ciconiiformes; family Thinocoridae; genus Thinocorus; species Thinocorus orbignyianus. Next base: position 708,838 of record VXBW01002914.1, read on the forward strand.
ATGACAGTTACTGAGGAAGGGCATGGCCTTTGAGAAGGTACACTCCAGACACACTGGCAAGGTTATCAGGAGAAAAGGGATCAAGAGTGCCAGAAGATCCACCACCAGTCAGACAGGAATGCAAAAATGAAACGGGGCCTGTTTTTTAACAGTGTTTCATTGCTGTGATGGGAGAAGGCAGGATTGTACACAGGGAGACCCCAAGGACCTCAGTTCTGGTAGGGATGAAATGCTTTTGGCTACTGTGGCAGCAGGCATCAAGGCCGATGTGGTGGGAAGGTGCTCCTGCCTGCCTTGGCGTGCCCACTCGTGCCCCCAGAGTGCATGTCACCTCCTCCGTGAGCCACTGAAGAGAAAAACAACCTTCAGAAATGGGGGGTTATTTTTAAACCCAGATGAGCTTGCTAATGTAGGGGCAGTGTGCTGATACCTGGAAAGATGTGGTTGAAGGCGGGGGTGGCAAACATGAACCCCTTATACCAGTGTTTCTGCTGAAGTTCCTGTGTTGTAAAACTAGGACTTCAGCCTGAGTAGGAGTGGTAGAATCTAGGCCCTTACATGGAAAAACAGACCATGATTCTCCATTACCTGCAACCATGCATAGTCACTATCGTCCCTGTAGAGTGGGAGTAAAATACTATCGGTCTGATTGGTACACCCACTTTTAACTCACTTTGCACAGCCTAAAATGACTACGAAGCAGTGTGTAAAAGGCTGGAGTTATTGATGGTTAAATCACAAAACGTCATTTTTTCTCATTGTAGCTGTGGACTGAAAAACCAAACAAACCCCCCCTGAGCACACTAAGACTGGTCTCATGAAGGCTTACATTACTGCACATTTCCTAAAGATGCATATAACTGATTGCTATCTCATCTTCTCTAGTAAGCACTTGTGAATGCAATGGTTAGTTAAAAATGACTGAGCAAAGACAGAAATATGCTACCTATTACTTTGAAGTTTACTCTGCATTAAGAGGAAAGTTTTTTTGGTAATGTGGCTGACAAGATTTTGAACAACCCTGACTTGACTAGAAATTGCCAGGGAAAAACTTGTTAAATGGCAGTGACCAAATCTGGAAAGACTTTTGAGTTCACAGAAATGATCTGAAACTGTTTTGGAGATGTCAAAATATTTCTAGATGCATTCCTTATAAAACATCAAAATCTTCTTTACTCGTGTGACACCTACAAATACAGTAATCAATATGTGTTATGCAACGCATTTGCTCAGCATATTTTTATTTTCTGAAGCCAGACAAGACTGGTACGAAATGCCCCCACAGAGAAGCTGGCTGGCACAGTTATTGTGGGTCAAGCTGTTTTGTGGCGTCTCCAGATCAGATTCCTCTGTGGTCATTCAGTTCTGAAGCAAAAAAAATTTAACCTGGCATGATTTCTTTGCTTACAGTGTAGATTAGTTTCTCAATAATAAAACTAATTTTCTTTCCACATTGCCCATCCCAAACCTGGGAGATTTTCTCAAATAAATAATAAATTCAGTTAGAATATTTGTCAAAGTCTTTTTGTTTCCCCCGGACTTGAGGAATAAGTGTCTGTTTTAGACTAAGAAAGTTAGTGAGGCTGGAATATGATTATACAAGTTCGTGGTCAGTGAATATTTCCTTTGTAACAAGCTACATCAACAGTACCTCTGGGCACATATGAACTCTGCAGAAACTGAGGTAGCTAAAAGATAGGGGAAATAAATAAAATCCTACTCATTCCAGCACTGCACGTCACAACATTTCATGGTGGTTTATGGTATGTCATACATGTTTTATCTAGCCCTTTTAGCATATCTTTCAATTTAATGAGAAATCATTGCTGAGATTCTTTTAGGAGTTTCAATTGAAAAAACTAATGTTGTTTTTATATAGTAGGGGTAAGTGACACTGGGAAACACAGAGCCAGCCCAGGGAAAAATAATGTATCAGGAGATTTGTGAAGGAATAGGAAAACTCGATGGGTGCAAGATTGTGGAAGCCATGAGAAAGAAGCTCAGAGATCAGCCTTTCTCTCACTGCCTCTTCCTTTCAGGAGAGGACATGAGTCAGCAGACACACAGGAAAACTTAGACCAAAGCTCAGTCCTCAAAGTGTAAGAACCTCTGGGAATGAAGGTCACAGTTGCAGAGAAGGTCTTTCTTCTGTTTTCCTCTCCTTTACAGACATTCACTACCACTTTTACAGGACAGTTTTTGAGCTGACCTTGAGCTTTTGCTTAGGGGAAGAAAAGTCTTAAAAATAAAGAAAAAGAAAAACAATAAAAGCTGTATCAGACGTAGATTAGCATCAAACAAATTTAAACCTCCAAATAATTTGCCACTTCAAACATCTGGTGCTTGGCAACGTTTGGATGACCTGCTGAGAGAACATAAGGAGAGATGTGTTACTATCTGAAAATCAGCCCTGAACTCAGAATGCAGCCTCAAAAGCACAAAATCTTCCTTCCTGCCTTCCTTGCCTTCTGGCTGCTTGTTTGTCTCTCTCTCTTTCTTAGGAAAGGCAGATGGTGATGACTTAGATCTGGATGTAAATGCCCTGTTAGAACTCATGAACAATAGCATATCTCCAGGGTTTTGTCTTTGCCTCACTTGTAACACCCAGCTAGAGAGTGTCTCATCCCTGCTGTCCTGTCCTGCTTGATCTTCTCCTATCTTCAAGAGCAATAAATCACGTTTGGAGACAGGAAAGAAAAGTAATATTCAGAACAGAAGGGGAAGGTGCTGAAAGGTGGGTGCTGTGACCCTTCTGCTCCAGAGCTCTGACCTGGAGAATGGAAACACAGAGGGACAAGTGGCGAAAGCCCTTCTTTTGTCTGTGTAGACCACTGGGGAACACCTCCACAGGCATTTTGCTCCGCAGGAAGGCTGGCTGCAGCCGTTCCCACATGTTCCACTCAGCCCGTTTCCTCCAGCTCCTTTCCCTCTTTATGCCCCAGTTCACCGCAGGGCATTTCAGCAACCTGAGTTGGGTGGCTTCATAAGCAGTTATGTCGGCACAACTGAGGGGGTGGCAAGCTGTAACTGGGAGGGCGGAAATAAGTTGTGAGGGAGAGCAGGACTCTTGCAAGCCTGTTTTGCTGCCAAAAAAAAAAAAAAAGATGGAGGACCACACCCCAAGGCACTGCAGCACCTCTGGGCACCTCAGCAGGATGATGTAAAGATCCTGTGTGCTGAGCAGGAAGCCACCAAGAGCTGGCCAACAAGCACCAGTGGTGATGGGGAGGTACTGGAGGTGCCTGAACTGCAGAGCAGCGGTGCGTGAGTCAGGGCTGCCAGGAGTGCACCCTGTTCACCTGCAGCTTGGTTGAACGCTCCCCCAGAATGGCCAGATGCAGCACATTCTTCTAAACGCGGCCTCGAGGGGAAAATGATTGCAGCTCTGACACCCACCTTTCCCGTATCTTAGTTGGAAGGGAATCAGCCTGGCAAGAGGGAGACAGAGCACACAAGCACCCGTGTGCTCCTCAACCTTGAGAAGGGGTGGAGACTGCACCATAGTGTGTCTGTCTGGCTGTCGGACCGTCACTGGAGCAGAGGCAGGAATGCGTTCTCAGTCCTGGTGAAGATGCACAGCTCCATAGCATAGCTTGTGCAGGTCATTCCTCAGAAAAAGTGTTCAGGGAGCAGCATGCAACCATGTACAGTCCCAGCTTTGGAATACCAGGTTACAGTCCTTTCATGAGCTATATCTGAAGCATTCTTAGATATGAGCCATTCCCAGATCTTTGACTAGGTTGATTTTGCTGGAACATATCGCAAACCTGACATTAGGCTAGAGTGCAGTTCCCTAAAATACCTTTTGACATGTTTTCTTTCCATTCACACAAGCAAGAAAATGTTGCAGGAGAGTTTGTCAGGGCCATAACCAAGTTTCACAAAAGGTTTCAGCACAATTATTTTTCTTATATGCATAGTGTTTGGCTCATTGTTTTGCTGTGGTTATTAGTAGTATCACTCCAGTGACCTGAATGAAAGGACTCCTGGGATAAATCTGGTCCATTGAATTAACCTTAATGAGGCACAGAGGAAACTATCAGCTTAAGGGGGAGTCATTAGTGTTGCTATGAAAGAGTTAACACCCTTTGAAAGATTTCAGAAACACACCCTTTCATTGTCTGTTTGTTTTTTACTCCATAAAGCCTCCTTGCTGAGTTACTCCCTTTCCCCTCCTTTCTCTGTTGCCCACTGCAGCACAGCTACAAACAGAAAGGGCAATGGTTTGTCTTGTGGTGGCAGGATCCCAAATGCAGACTTCTCACATCCCTCTCACAAGCTGCCAATTTTGTTGGCAAACATTTTTCTTAAGCTGCTCTGGGACGCAAGAGAAATGAACATTAGTGAGAAACCAAGGAGGACTTATTTCCCTTTTCTCTCAGGACTGCCAGAATGGCTTCAGGAGGGTGCAGAAGCAGCAGAGTGCACTTGCACATGGTTTCTCCCTTTCTTATGTGGACCTAACTAAGACTACATGGAAGCTGATAAGGAAAACTCCATTTACTTTGTTTTACTTACCAACCAGCATCACACCTCTTACTGTACTTGGTCTGGCTAAGAGAGAAAGAGGAAAATGTATCTAAAGAGTATCCCCACACTCCAGGAGGAAGAAATCTCTCTAGCACACCATAGAGCAGTCTGTGAGCTGCTGGGGCTGTGACTATTCCCAGATTACAGGGCACACCATGCAGTTTTAATGTTGCTTTTGTACCCCTATCCTGCTCCCTGCACTGGTGGAGCAAGGCTAGGAAGATGCGGCAAGGGCAGATCTAGTCACCTTGCAGGTGGAATTGAACTGTGGGTCCAATATAACCATCTATCTACCACAGCCAGGACAGCTACTGCAAAGAATAGGCAAGAAATAGCTGCAGGAAGCCTGAACACAGCTGAAAGATTCGGGGAAGATCTTGTATTTACAAGGAGCCTCATACTCAAGAAATGCGTCTCCCTTCTTTCTTCCAACACATACGACAAAGCGTTTGTTCGTTCTTATTATCACAGGCAGGCTTTGAAGCAGAGAAGCGCCTGAGGACTTTGTTCCGGGGAGGAGTGTTTAGATGCAATCTGAAAGAGCCGTGGAGAGCAGCCCAAGCTCTATCATCGAGGTGGAACTTGTCCAGAGCCCCTTTGGAGCTGGCTACACCCTGTTACGCTGCAGTGACTGCCGGTATCTACCCCTCTGTGGTATGGCTCCTGATACTATTATTAGTAATAGCACCCCAGCAGCTTCAGTCCAAAAAGCTCCAGTTAGAGGTGGGGGCCCTGATGATGTGAGTCACTAGGCAAATACTTATTAAAAGGACAGGCCCTGCTTTCAGTCTGATTTAGGCTATGCTAATTCTAGACCGCCCAGAGACACCACCTATTCCCTGTGATAGCCCTACTATCTGGTTTAGCTGGCTTTCCTGTTCTTCTGGCCCAGATATTTCAGTACACTTAGACACCTAACTGCCCTTGATGTTAGATAGGTTCCTAAATAATTTTAAAAATCTGTCTATTTGCTGTTAGCTTGCAAAATTATTTAACTCGGAATGTGGAGTCAAAAACCACGCACCCAAGAAGTCTCCACTAGGCATTCTGTTGCAGTAACCATAAATCAACTGACTGCAGCAGTCAGTCACCTTTTCTTCTTATCACTGCAGGATTTTTTGCAACCCTGTAAACAATGAAATGAAACGCTTCAGGCATCTTATATTTGATAAGAAGATGCAACATATTAGAAATAAAGTCTCTATGAGAAAGGTGAATGCATGTTTTGTGATCTGTGATGTGCTACACAAGAACTAAATGCAACTGTGTGGCTAGTAGAAGTAGAAAGTGGGCTTCTCGAATTTTACACATTGTAGATAGACAAGAAATCACAAAGGCTCAAAGAGCACACCTTTGCTGCTGCTAAAGAGATCTCTCCTCAAAAGCAGAGACTGCAGCATCTCTCCTATGGTGAAAGACTGGGAGAGCTGGGACTATTCAGCCTGGAGAAGAGAAGGCTCGGGGGATCTTACCAATGTACACAGGAGATGGGGCCAGGCTCTTTTCAGTGGTGCCCAGGGACAGGACCAGAGACAATGGGCACAAGCTGAAGCACAGGAGGTTTTATCAGAACATCAGGAAACACTTTGTTACTGTTAGGGTAACAGAGTCCTGGACCAGGTTGCCCAGAAAGGTTGTGGAGTCTCCATCCTTGAAGATATTAAAAAAACATCTGGACATAGTTCTAAGTAACCTGCTCTAGATAGCCCTACCTGAGCAAGGTGCTGGATCAGATGACATTCAGAGGTCTCTTCCAACATCAACCATTCTGGGATTCTGTGAAAAGCCTGTGAGGGCTATTTGATTTTGAAGAATTTGGAACATCTTATACACCTATTGGATGAGGAAGTGGGAAGAAAGAGTGTGTTTCATGTACTTCCAGAAATTCTGTAGTGGCCACAATTCTTAATGAGACACACAAAAGTCTCTGATGGCACAAGGACCATTGAATACAATGGCTACTTGGGCAAGTGGTATTTGGCCAGAAGGACATAATCTATGCTGACCTTCCGTGGTCTTTAGTAGACAAGACACATGAAGAGACAAGAACCCTGAAATCACTTCAGTTCTGCTTCCCAGAGGAAACAATTCCTCTTGGCACACCCATCACCTCAGTTTTGCAGCACAGCTCTTTTGCAGCTAGTGGCTGAATGGGTGTCAGTCTCAGGGGCAGGAGCCAAGTAAACTACGGTTCTGCATCTGTGTTTATAATTTTTGGAAGAGCCATATGTGGAATGTATGTGAAAATGATGTAATCTGGCATGGTAAATCCACTTTTCGGGGTGGGGGGTGGGAGGGAAGGAAGAAAAGGAAAGAAAAAATAATTGTTGGATGTTGACATATGTTGGCTTGTGCCATTCCTACCAATATAATTAAAAGAGACTGGGGTTTTTTAATCAAAACTAATTGCCTTTCTCTTTATTCCACTACTGATGTATCCACTATTTAATTATTGGAGATCTGCACACACATAAATCCCAGATCCCAAGACAGTTAAAAAAGAAATCTTTAAAGTAACTTTTGCTAAGGCAGAAAGAATCACACGTCAAGTAGAGGACTATCAGCCAGTTCATTAAGTAATCATAAATGACTCTGATATACCTTATTCAAATGTTATTACGTGCCTACCATTCCCTGCTCCCTGTGATGCAAATGTGCTTCGCATGTATCCACACACTCGATCATAATGAAAGTGAGTCCCAGATTTTTATGAGCATCTTGAGAGCCTGACTGTGATGGACCATGCAGTCTAACAATGGTACTTGTTTCCAACACAGCCCTAGTGCTGGATCTTTGCCTGGAAGATACATGCAAGCAACTTCTTTTTTTAATTATTTTTTATTTTTTAATGAGTAGAATACATTTAAGAAAACTGATGTTAATTTAATGTTAGAGAAAATAGGAAATTGAAAAGTTACAGTTCCTGAAGCAGTCTTCTTTTGGCCATATTGTGCACTGGAAGCCTCTCCTAGTCCCATCTCTCTTGTTCATTTTGTTTGCTTTTTTAAAGAACACCATAAAAAGGCAGGATACAATGTGCTGTCCTGGGCTTTAAATTGCCTATTTTTAAAAGTTGCAGTGTGCCCCCTCTCTCAAGCAGGATTAGCTTTTACAGGCTCAGTTCAGATGAGGATTTGTGTCAGTTTTCTGTTTGTGAGTTTGTACATCAACCCATGAAGCGCACCAGCCTCACCTAGGGCTGTGCACCCTCAAACTGATCCCATGCCCTTCCTGCAGCTTCCTTTGGGCAACTCTTCAGGAAAGGCCACTGGGATTTAATTCTGTCCTTCCCTGCCTCAGAGTAATACAGCAAGTAACAAAGCTACCAGCACTGTCTTGTTTGGATCAGCAGGATTAAAAAAGGTGCTCAAATGGTGTAAGTCTGTCACAGTGCCAGGTACCCGATCACAGAGGTTAGACACAAATTGTACCATCTACCTCCTTCAGCTAATTTGTCTGGTCATAGCTCAGAAATTTGCATTTAACGGTCCCGAATATTTATGGAGAAGAGATAGCAGAAGAGGAAATGATCTTGTTCAGGAACAGAGATGATGATAACTAAACAACTTAGTAATTTCTGTAGTTCATTAGAAGAAACAAGATAGTGAAAGGTTGCTTTTCTCCCCACGTGTAGAAAGAATCTAGAGGATGAAGTATAAAACCTCTTTGTACCTTTGAGTACCATTTGAGACCTTGAGTACCACTTGAGACCTTGTTAGATTGGGAGGAACTGGAATTGTCCCTGAGAAATGTTGGAAGCCAACATGTCTGCTCTGGACTGTGTACTTAGCTTTTACACAGCTAAAGTTAGCTGAAGGCACGCTTCTCCAACTATATTTTTTTTCCTAATAGAAGTTTCACATGGTGAAGTGTAAGGGGATTATTTTCACATCCTTCCTCTTTCGGGCCATAGTAAGATGCATTTCATTCAACCAGTCAAGTCTTCACATCACATTTGTGCGCATTAAAAAAGAAGAGTCTACCATGTGTTGATTTCTCCCCTCTCCTCTGCTCCTCATGGCACCTACCTCTGCATTATCTCCATAAAACACTGAGGTCTGACAATGGGAGTGCTTGGGCTACAGGGAAGGGAAAAGATCCACTTTGGCAAAATCTGAATGTCTCCAAGGGGATGAATACTGGTTGCATTGATATGGAAAGCAAAATTTGCCACGGAGATTCAGAGTGTCATCTTACACTGACTTAACCGAATAGGAATATGTACAAAGTAGGGAATTGCATTTCAGCTGGAGCCCTTTTGTGAGAGAGATGGAGAGAAATGGATGCTTTTAGGGCACAATTCACCTCTTGATTTTAGACGGTTGCTTTAAAATTAGGTGGGAAGGAGACAGGTCTATAGCAATACTTTCCTTGTTTACTTTCCCTGCAAATACTGGTCTGTAGCTCAGGTCTTCCTTGTGACATCTTTTGGTTGTAAAGACAGAGAGCCTTCCTATGAGGCTGGTTTCCCAAGTAGGTTTGCTTGAGCACGATATACTACACTCATTGTCTGGTCTTCAGTCACACTTGATTTATCATGTCATAAATGACAGCAGAATCAGAACCTTTTAATTTTTAGTCTACAAAAGGACAAATAGTCTTCCTACACAGGAAAGATAAGCATGGCTGTTCTGCTGATATGCAATCTTACTTTCAAATGCTGAAACAACTTCAGTTTCTCATGAAGGAAGACTGTCAGTCTCTGCACGTATGTTCTTGTGGCACACTTCCAGCAGGAAGACAATACATCTAAATGTCATTGTTCCAACACGCTCTGACTTCTTCTAGACCTTCTTCAAGTTTAGACTATTTTGTACTCAGAGTGAGTTTTTAATTGTAAGATGCCTGAAGTTCTTCCTGGAAGATCTCATGGAGAAATAAGGGTTTGGATACTATACAACATGCTCACACAAGTCCGACACAGCTGGGATGCACTGTGGACACTCAAGCTTTGCCTAGTCAGGCTGCAAGAATGGACCCTGGGACACCTTGTCCTGTTTGTTTGTTACTTGCCTTGAGACAGTGTATGAAAGTGTGGGGTGCTGGCACATGCTTAGCTGCATGTCAGATTTGTCCTGTCCTCTTAGAATGGCATTGAGGCTGGTCCTGTATGTCCAGCAATATCTGTGGCACCTGATGGGTTGTGGGGTGGGCACCAGTTACTGAGTTCTCACCTGCAGTGAGACTCCACTGGTGCGCCTATGGAGGCAGGAGATCTTCCAGGCAGAACCTGTCCCAGCCTATTCTGGCTCAACAGGCAGTCTTTCTGGGTTAGCTTGCTGTGCAAGAGAAGAAAAAAAAAAAAAAAAAAAAAGAAGGAGAAAAAAAAGAAGACAAAAGTAAAAAAAATAAGCATAATGCCTAGAAGGAGAATTTGTGGCTGTTAGGAAGCCCAAGTAAACATAATTGCCTCTGAAACTTAGCTCTTCCTTGTGCCTTGTGCTTCACTGGTGCAGAGTATGGGAGTTGCTCTCCTATTGGCGCAGGACTGGAGCAGTTTTCTGTATTTGCAGCACTGCCCCATGATAGTGGTATAGACAAAATCATAAGCGCATCTCAGGATGCAAGATCAAGGACTTCTAAAAAAAACTACTTTGTGTTCTAACAAAAGCACAAACCACCGTGTTTGGTTTTGTGCAATGCAGCAAACAGCTTTGGATTCTGGATCATGGTTACGTGTGATGAAAATGGACATAGCTCTTTTTGATGCCTTAGTGGGAAGACATTTTTTTTAACCTAGACAACTGTCTGGGTCACCATGTACTTTGAATTCACCACCATTTATTTTTAAATCAGGGGAAGCCTTGGGAGAAAAGGACCCTCTTTGCAGTGTCCCTGGAGTTACTCAGCTACCTATGAGGAGCATGGGGCCCTCACACTGGACACGCAGAAGGAAAAAGGAATTTGAGATGAATCTCTTTATTAGAAAAGAGCATCAGGCTTTACAGTTTCATAGTCTCCAACAGGGATCTGCTGGGATTGTCAAGGTCAGTGGTTTGGAGTAATCCCAGTAATTGTTTAGATTTTTTTTTGTTATGAACTCTCAACAGGACATATTGTATAAGATTTTTTTGTAAAGTTTGCAATTAGGTGAGTAATGATGCTGAAAGGTTAAGTAGATAATAAGACTGTGAAAACATACTGAAACCTTTTTCTCCTTTATTGTGACCATGAAATCTAATCCTCAAAAGCTGCAATTGTGCAAGTTGTGGAAGGGTCCGCAAATAGGTATCACATCAAATAAAAACAAAACCAAAATCCTGATTGATAAACGAAGCCTGCTTTTCTCATTCAGCTGCCTATAATTGTAAACATGTGTAATGCTGGATGTTTCTGCTGTTTGGAGGCTTTGCTGAGAAAACATGGCTTTGAAAATCAAAACAGAGAACACAGCTACGCCATCAAGTTAGGTCATTTTATGACTCTTGACAGCATGGTGTAATTTTTAAATTATTATTTTTATTTAATTAATTTTCTTTTGCAATTAGAAAGGATATAAGCATATTGAAAGTGTTACACAATGAATTTACCAAGGACATTAATACTTCAGGAGAGGCAGTTCTTTTCTTCTTGTTCAGAGAAAAGATGTGACGATGCCTTCTGCTATGAATGAGAGTTACCGAACAAAAACCGGCCTTAAACTTAAATGCCAAGGGCAAAAAGACCTACAACACATCCCATTTGCTTCTCCTCTTTTAAGGTGGAAGATATGTGTCCTCCACCCATGAAACTCAGAAGGATGTAGCTGAACTTTCCTCTGTATCACAGGAGATACAGCTTCAGGGTGGTTTTCAGTGCTCTACATTTCATATTCTGGCCTCTTCACTGAATGGAGATGGTTGGGAGATTAATAAAATCTGTCACAAAACCTACATTTCATTTGTCAATATTTTACCATATTCAGGAGAGCTCTGCCTTTTTGGGCTAAAAGGCAAATGGTGTAGAACTGGAAGAAATGTTTGAGTGATTCGTACGCTGTGAGCCACATCCCTGTGTACCACCTAGGGACCACAGTCCCTGCTTCTGCACAGCCTCTGCTCCCTGTGGTTAACCCCAACCCATTGCATTGATGGGCTGAGCCCAGTGGAGGTTTCAGGTCTACCTCCACACAGCGAAGCTAGCGAGACAGCTGCTTGCAGAGTCCACCACAGGAATGTCACCTATGTTTATCACTGCCCCCTCCAAGGATCACAAAGTATTTACCAGTGGAGGAAGATGAGAAATAGCTTTCCTGTCCACAAAGAGTTTTCATAATTTCAACATTTTTTCCTTGCCTAACCCGTGACAAAAAAATGTCATCTTGGAAGGAAACTGAGGAAGATAATGAGGAAAATATGAATCAAGGCAAGACATTTCATCAAGCGAGATAGAGATTTCATTAAAGTAAAGATGAAAAGATGACTTTTTTCACTTTAAACTTTATACTTTAGTGTAAAATTCTACATTGAGAGCAATTTCTAAGTGGAAAATAAATGTCCCATTATATAAACGTTAAAATGGAAGGCTTTTGTCCACTTTGGAAAAAGAAGTCTCCTTGTTTAGCAGGTCAATTCTTCTATGAAAAGAGTTTAAAAATAAACATTTTCTGATGAAAAAGCCTCCAAAATCATTTAAAGGAAAATTGCCTGTTCAGTGTTATCTGTGTACACAACAAGAAGATGAAATCTTGCAGGTATTTGTGAACAACATTGGTATTACTTTAAGAGTCTCTTAGATGGATACATGATGCAAAAAGAGTCCAATGGCCTGGTTTTGTGGTGAGCTGAATGTCTGGGAGGCAAAGATAAAACAGTCTCATGGCACGAATCTGGAAATTAGTTATTCAAAATTCCCAATATCAGTGAAATATTTTAGATTTGAAAAATTAGGTGGAAAAATCACATGGAAGGAGGTCAAAATGGTTTTGCTAAACTCTAAAATTTCAAATTTTCAATGCTATTGTGCTACTTCCGCAATGGTTCTTTGAAAAACACTGTAGCCTCAGTTGTAAGAAGTGCTAGGTACATCCCAGTCCCACAGCAACCGTAGCTGATTAGGCCTTGTCCAAGGACAAAACATGTCATTCCACTGCCAACATTGAAATCACAGATTTGCAGCTTTGGTTTCACAGTTTGCTGCCCAAGCTATTACACACCACCATTTTATATGAATTTTAAAAGGTGCACTTTGAAAAACAAAACTGCCAGCAAAGTCTTATACAACTTAAGAGAAAATATAGTTGAGGACTTCTGAAATACATACACTTGACAGATGAGAGTAACAGCAATGGTAGAATGGATTTAGGAGGTGAACCTTCGCAGACCAGACACAGGTGAGGTCTGACTGTAAGCCTGATTCTCTCCTCAACAAGCTTGTCTGCCATGCTAAAGCTTGAAGAAGCCAAGTCCTGCTCCCAGCTCTGTCCTCTGCCACTGTTTCTCCAGCTGGAGTAATTTGAGTGATACTTTGAGAATCATCCCAGCCTAAAACAGCTATGACTTTGAGAGTTACATCTGCTAGCCTAGAATTCACTTCAGATGCTGTTTTCTATTTAATTTTGTTTCTTGTTGGTTCAGTGGAAAAGGCAAGGCCAGAACTGGCAGGAGTATCACGTTGGACGAGTAGATGTCAGTGAAGTGCACGGAGTATCTTGAAAAATAGCATGTTTTAAGTCCAGATAAATATATGTAGAACAGCTTGATGTACATCGACTGACTCAGCCTCTGAATTATTTGCTGCCATGTGCTCGCAGACTATGTGCTGCTCTTACAGAGTTAAAACATACAGAGTGGTAATTATCAGAGTCTAATTAAGTATGTGAAAATGAGCAGCTATCATTTTCTTCTCTATACTTTCTCCAATATGTAGCGCTTACTAATGTGCATATGCCAAAATTAAGGCTTAGTAGATGGAAGGAGCCAGCATTTCATGGCTCTCCCCTCATTTTAATAAGCTTGCCCTAAGATGTGATGCAGATAAAGGCCCCTGAGTCCCAGATGCCCCCTCACGTGGGGAAAAGGGTGCTGCACACAATGGCAAGAATCTTTGGGTTGCCACAGTGCAACTGGACGGGCCCTGGCAGACAGCCCCACTCCTGCTGGCTTGCTACCAACCCTGAGGGAAAGAACACAAGAAGATTTTGGCAGAGCTGCCATTAGATGCACGAGAGCACCTAATGCAGAGGCTGTAGCTCTAGCCTCTGCTTCCTCCCTTCAGAGCATGAGCAATCTTGCCTGCTGCCCATCAGCCTCCTGCCTGACCCATGTCCCTGCACAGTGGCCCAGGGCTGGTGGCCCAGGGTTGGTGACCCTGCGTGGGCAGCTCAGGCGGAGCCCCCCACAGCCTCTGCGCAGGCACAGGGAAGAGTCTGCCCCATGACGTGAACTGTGATTTGGGTAACCAGTCATAATTATAGTTAATGATGGTAGTGTCTGGGCACCCCTGCCAGAGTCAGGACCCCATTGTGCTCAGCATTGTGCAAACACTTAGCACATAAATTAGACATTGCACTCAAAGCACCTTAAAGTGCCTGGCAATCTGACAGCAACACTTTAGAAGAACATGGAGATAAGGCTGCCTGGCTTGCTTCAGCCATCTGAAGAAAACTCAGAAGGATGGAGGTGCGCGGGCGGTGGTTTGGGCTGTAGATGTTCCTGCAGAGCTGGTGAATTTTTTCTGGTGAAGACTCAATGTGTTGGGCAATTTTTTGTCAGTGTGAAACTATTTGTGGGTTGAGGTTGACTGCCATGAATAGCATCAGGAGTAGAGGGCTGGGGTCACAGAGCTGATGGAGGAAGAGTGCCCTGTTTAACTAACAGTTCACAGGGAAGAAATAGAAACTATAGGAGATGGTGGCCTGGGCTGGGAGAGTTGATCCTTCGTCCCTTCTCTTAGCTTGCTACCGCTCAGCTAATCCAGGAGACAGGGGCTGAGGACCAGGTCTCTCATTCTTGTTTACACTGTCCTCTTTGTGTAAATGATTAAACATTAATTGGAGCAGGGTTGAGTGTCCTGCATGTCACACCTTCCAGGAGAATGTTTTAACTATCATGTCAGGAGTCATTCTTCACACTCTTCCTCCATGACTATCTGGATGTTTTATAAGAAAAGGGATAGCTTCAAGAGGAGGAGATTGAGCAGCCTCTGCTGCAAAACAACTACAAAACACCTCCAGGGTTAAAGACCTCCCATGCAAACCTTTGTCTTGAACCAGTGGAGACTTAAAGCCTCCACTAACATATTCCACCTCTCAAGTCACTGTTAGCCATGAGGTTATAAATACATTGAGGTGTGTCTCTCCTGTAGGAGCTGCTCTGTTTATATAAAAGTACTTACATAGTCATGAAGCAAGAGTGAAATGGCTTCAGAGTCACGACAATGACAGTGAAGGCCAAACTGTCAGTACGAAGTTACAGAAGTGACTGCAGTGTCGTCATCCCAGGATATCCTCATAGCCAACTTGGTTATTCACCCCTGAGAGAGATGGGCATTAAAACCTGCCTCCCAGCTTTTGTCCTGGTGTTTTAAGTGAGAAGGATACCAACACTCAGAGCCATAAGGTATTTATGAATCTGAACATAAGGAAATACTGTTTTTACTGTGGGGGTGACTGAGCCGTAGCAGAGGTTGTCCAGAAAGGTTGTGGAGTCTGCATCCTAGGAAACACTCAAAAGCTGCCTGGATATGGTCCTGGGAAACTGGGTCTAGGTAGCCCTGCTTGAGCAAGGGAGGTGGACCAGATGGCCTCCAGAGATCCTTTCCAGCCTCAACCATTCTGGGATTTTGTGTTCTGGCCTTTTCAGTTCCTTTGGATCTTTCAAAATTTCCCAAAGTGAAGCACTTCATTTCCAGTCAAATGAAACATTTCCTGTTGAGCAAAATTACATTTTATAGGTTTTCATTTCAGTGAGACCACTCAGATTATTTTAATTCTTTTTCTATCCAAACTAAGATGCTTCTACCCCACGATTTTTTAGCCTAGCAGCTCAACTGATACAGCTTATTATTTGCACAGCCCTTGGGCTAAGTGTTTAAACGTACGCAAACACCTCTACTGCTCTGCTGAAGTGGGATTTTCATAAGGACTTTTTGAGGCTTTGACCAGATGCCTGTTCGGTGTGGTAGTGTGGTATGTTGACTGGTAGCCTTACCTTGATCATTAAAACAACAGTCCAGGCATGCATGACGCTTTTGAGAGCAAGCCATACACCAGGACCCTGCCCACAGGAGTTTTCAATCTTATACAGTCATTATGGCAAAGAGGACAGTAAAGGATGGGCAGGGTGTGTGTGTGTGAGCATATAAATGCCAAAGATTTTTGCAACAGAAGATGAGAGAAAATGTTCCTACTACAGGCACATATCGGTTGCTTGCATTTTTCTTTTCTGTTACACAGCATAACCTTTCCATTTTGGTGGCCCACGTGAGCTTGACTGGGAACAGTGTGAAGGGAACAAAGGAGACAAAGAGTGCAGCATGGGACCAGGCAGGTATTCCTGCTACAGGGCAAGGACAGATGCCAGGTTATCTGTGAGCAGGGAGTGCCAAACTGCTGAAAAATAAGATACAGAACAGGGGACAGGAAGCTTTGGCAGGAAGAAAGCATGGTAGATTTTTTTAGGAATTGTTTAACAGTTAAGAAAAAATTGATGGTCTACACTTCTTTACAGAGTGGTAGTTGAGTACTGCTTTGCAGGCAAATTCACAGCACACTGTACTATACGAGAATTGACTTCAGTGGGTTTTGGATCAGGCCTTTGGAACACAGGCCTGGAGCATAGTCTGTCAGCCCATTAAAAGGAAAAAAAAAGAAAAGGATCATGAATCAATCCTCCCCATATCTGCTCCAGATTCTGAATCAAAACCATCCCTTGGTTCATCTGATTGCCAGAGAAAAAAAAAAAAAGAAAAAAGAAAAAAAGAAAAAATAGTCCTTCTGTGTCTGTGGAAAGACTTTCTCATCTGCAATACCTCAAAATTCTTGGGAACTACCTGGCGTGTGCCTTAAAGAGGTGCATTTCTTTGCTAAGACTTACAGTAAGCACAGCTTGTGTCTGCCAGCCTCCAGCATTATGCCTATACTACATTCAGAGCTGCAGTTGCAGCATGTGAGACATTCTAAAACCAGCTTTCATCTAGCACTAACAATACCCAGGAAGATATGGTGGTTTAAGATTCATGGCTCTCATTCCCTCCTTCCAAAACACATATGGAGCTCCTTCCACAGCTTGTACAGCTGCAGATTCCCTGCCATACTTTTGAAGCTAGCTAGAACATGACCGTGCTGCCGTCACACCTCCGATTACTGAACCGTCTACAATGCCCTGGCAGTGTTGTGGATGAAGCCTATTTACCTAAGACAGATTCTTGGCTTGCCACTGCGTTTCCACCATTACTGCTCCACATCTTGGTGGAGTCACTCCTGGGTTACATAAATATAATTGAAATCAGAATCAGACCTGCTGATCCTCATTATTTTGTTGTTTTTCATACCAAGATGGCTGACTCTAATCATCTATTGGGCACACAGGACCTGAACTACCAGGCCTCCTTGGCTTTATTCCTTATGGATGGTATTTACTGCTGTTTAGAAGCCCGTCACAGGTCCGTGCATGTCTAACTGATGCACATACATGATGCAGATCCTGGCACAGTTTCAGCCACAGTAAATTAAGACTCATTCAACTTTTGTTGATTGTAACTGATCAGAGACCCTTTGCAGTCTTGCTTAATGCCTTGTTGTAACCGAAGCTTTGTTACCACATCACACAAAAGATGGTTCCAGCCCCAGTCTGGAAAATAACATACAGCTTACAAAAAAAATGTGAAACTACAATCTAGAAAAGCAGGGTGTGCCAGATGTGGGTTGCTATCTTTTTGTCACTCAACTTTTTCTCTTTTACATCCTGCATTTAAGCATCTCCTTAGGTCTTCCTTTGTCCTCACATTCTGAAGGCTGGTGGAAGGTGAATGAATAACAGGTCCCAGAGCAGGTGTGTGTGCATTTTTAGGGGCAAAGGACTGCAGTCAAGTGTGACAGAAACAGTAAAGCTTCTTTTCTGCTTGGCAACAAGCAGGGCTGGGACATTTAGAAAGTTGCGATGATGAAAGTGTTTGGAATGGTGTTTTTCTAAGCCATTGTATTCAGCTCAACTGCAACAAATTATAGAGAAATATAATGAACTAACTAAATAAACGGTGTCGGCAAGGTAGATGTTGGATGAGATGCTATGATGTTGGATAAATAATAGGAGATGAAAACTTAATTATAGGCCAGATTGCTTCCTTCCACTGAAAGCAGCTCTTGAGTTCCCCCTGTAGAATTTTCATAGGTTTCCTCTGCTGTGTGGGTGGGATTTGCAGTACTTGTGACAACCTGTTGATACACTCAGGAATTTTCACACATCTGCTTATTTATAAGAAATGTTTTCCCCTCATTTCAGTACTCCAGTCCCTTCAGTTTTGTGATTGTGTGATTTCAAAAGAGTTGTTCTGCTGGGGCATTTGCTTGTATCTCCTCTTTCTGAATCCCTTTCCTCTTCTAAGTTACCACACTGTGAGCTGCAGAAAAGTTAGAACTGATGTTGATGTTGAGCTCAGTTTCTTATGGAACCACAGACAGATGGGATGGATGGAAGCCCTCTTCCATGCATAGACTTGCCCAGCAGTTTCTAGCCATTCTTTCTATACAGACCCCTCAGCCTCAAGGGCTCTGGGCCAGGTGAGGGAAACCCTGATAATGCAGTGAAATGGCTGCCTCATTGAGGTGAGTCAACAGCCTTAGACGTGAGCAGACACACACTATGTATGTGGTCTTCTGGGCTAGAAGATGCATGGTTTTATTGACAACAGACTTCACAGTAACAAACCAAATTCCTATGCAGAAGGAGCTGACATGACCATTTAATTTTGGCTGCAAAATCCTTTGCTTTCACAATTTTGTGAAACAGAGCATGGGGATTTGTCAAGGGATTCTGAAACAAGTGTCTGATTGCCTCCTCAAGGCTTGTATGAAGAATCACTTTGAGAGGTAGTTTCAAACTTGCTTGCTCAGCTCATTCCCCATAAAATTTACCCGTCCCATCATCTACGCCCACACCTACATCATATTCCATCCCTATTAAGATGAATCAAAACAAATCAAAAGAAAATTACACATAATGAGTGGGAAGGCTCACTTTCTCCTGTTCAACTTAAACTGCTTACAAACATCTTGCAGAAAGAGGTTATACTTCTGATATGCATTCTAAGAATGAGCAAAAGGGGAAAAATAATGACTTTACAACGCAAGTCTTGTATTCACAGAGTTCCAAGACCCTTGTATGCAGTGTACATATGGGACCAATCATTCACTGCTCTCAGAGGTGGAACTAAGCAAAGCCCTGTGCCAGCAATGCTCTGAAACAAACTTATTGAATAGATGTTTCTTTCCAGAGCAATTATATAATACTTCATAGAGATTTGAATACTTAAAACAGGTGGTTGCAAAATTAAAAATTAAATTTTAAAATGATGGCTGAAATATCAGAACCAGGAAAAAGTATTTATCTACCTCTGTACTTGACAGACCTTCTTCACCCCTGTCTCTGTTAGACACTAAAATGAAGATCTTATCTTCTACTCCCATCAGCTTCATTTGGCCCACACAACCACAGATGACTGGTAAGAAAGATCTTCTGGCTTCTACAGCATTGGAATAGCTCCACCCAGTCAGCCCTAATTTTCAAATCCAGGTCCCAAACCTCTGACAGTTACAATGAACTGGCTGAAATGAAATTTTGCCTATGCCTTAAAGGCAAGTTATCTGAGTAGATGTAACCCAAGACAGAATGCGAAAATAACTGTTGACTACTCTGTAGAGCTCATAGATGGGGTATGTTCCTAGGCCCTGACAGAATGGCAGGAATGTTATTCTTTTCCTTGTATATGCAGGTAAAAAATTGTGAGAGAATATACACGATGTGAAAGGGACAATCTGAGGGATATTTAGTGATGTGGTTATATGTCCAGGAGATAACACTAAACTCACATGAAAGAAGAAAGGCTTCATATAAGATTAGGTCAAGAGTAATATTCAGCTAAGTGGTGGTATATTTTGAAAGCAAGAACAAAGAATTTGAACTTGCCACAAAGTTTGCACAGAATCTGCCCGTTGAGTCTTTGTCAGTGGCAATAAATCTCCAGCTGGGAATAATACAGCTTTGACTTTCAGAGTAATTTTTTTTTTTTTTTTTTTGCAGCATTGAGGCCTAAACCCCCTCAACTCTGTAGATATAAACCTACTATGGCTATTCTCAGGAATCAAAGAAGTGCAGTAAGCACGACAGCATTTTTCCGACTGTGTCAATTCATGCTAGAGAATTGACATTTTAGACCTGCACATTAAAATAAACAAATAAAGCTATTTCTTTATATTTTTAAAAGTGACAAGTTGCAGTCTGAGAAAGGGATCCCTTCATCACTTTGGATAGTTAATCAGAAAAGCGTAATCTAGCAAACCATTTTCTATTCCAATATTTTGTCTAAGATTGTTATGAATTTACTACCCCAACAGCACAGGACAATTTCCATCTCTGATACTCTACATATGTCTCATTTTAAAGACCCAGCCTAGTCTAAAAGGCTGCCTTTTTAGTTGCTATCTGGGTGACTGTTCTGATAAAGCCTTGGCCAGCTTCTCTCCCTGTCCTCCCTGTGATAGCGGCCTCATCCTTTCCTGGTCCTGCCAGCCTCATGGCCCATTCAGTGGTTGATTATTTCTGCTCGTGGAGGCAGTGGAGCGAGGAATAGGAATGCTTAGATCTCCTGCACATACGACCCAAATGCTTCCCTTCTCACTCCGCTATTCCTGAGTGCTGTAGATTTGTATAATGTCCTTCAGATGTCAAAGCCCTTTGGGCAATTGGCAGCAAGTCAGAAATGGTGAACCTGTGAAGAAGCAAAGAGATAAATCCCTTCCTCTTTTACAGTTTGCAAACACCTCTCTCTTTCTCTTTCTCTCTGATCTTCAGTCCTGAGGTTTTCTTTGCTGTGGTTTGAACTACAGTTTAAAATGTTTCAATTGTCATCTTGCATTGTGATGCATCACATGGTGCCCCAGCCACAAAAAGGCCTAGTAATTTGGTTTCATCCTGTCAATGATTTTGATGTGTCTGGTGCAGCTGGATGTGGTCATGTCACGGGTTCCAACATTATCTTTAACAGGAAAACAAATGTCAAGAGAGAAATACTATTGTCTTACAATTACTTTTAAACAGATCAGACTTTGGAGAACAGTAAGATTCTCAGGTCTGTATGCCTGTACAAGGAAGTTTAAGATAAAGTTAGCATTTAATATGCACAGCCATTCCTCAGGGGAAAGAAAAGCAGCCCTGAGATTTCACAAGAACAAAGGATCTGATAATGCAGTTCTCAGGTAACACCTTTTTCTAAAACTGTTACGTGTACTGCAAGATAGACTATCTCTTCCGCCATCCATTTTCCAGAGCAGATATTTATTATTTGATGCGATTGGTAAAAAACACTTTGCACTCCCAACCTGCTTTGACTTGAGTTGAGGATGGCCTGTTCTAACTTGGGATGTCTGGCTTCTTGAATAAATTAGAACAAAAGAGACACAGTAAAGCACAAATACTACCAGCTGAGATATTTTAGAGTTGAGGGAGCTTTTTCCCTCTAGCAGTGAAAGAGGTTAACAGGTTAATTTGTCTTGGTTAGAGGAAACAAGATGGAAACTCTAGTTGTGAATTCTCCCTTCTACCTTTCCCTGGTACTTTGATTGCCTTTGTAGCCCTCCCACTCCCACACATGTAGGACTATTTCCAGGTGTACCATTAGAGGAACAACGGTGAATTCTCTTTTTCAAAAGAGAAAAAAGGGATTTTTCTAAGAAAGATGAGGAAGAAAGGACATTATAGCTCTCACTGTAAAAAAAAAAAAAAAAAAAAAAAAATTACANGAGGGATGGGGAGAAAGGAACAAAAGGAAATGTATAGAGAAGAATTAGCTTGAATGTATCAAAACTCTCCAATGGTTTAACAGACAGAACTGGTTTTCGGTTATCTATTCAGTTAGGTAGTATGCCTTGATTTGTATAATACTGGATCATGCCGAGGACCTGGCTTCAGCCTTTGGAAACAGAAGTTTCTTGTCTTCAGGCCTCTAGTAACCATGCTGTGGTGCAAAGGCTCAGCTTGGGTAATGCATCAAAGTGGCACACATCTCATGAGTGACTTTACTTCACGCTAATATTGATGTTTACATATTATTTACATAAAATGGGCTAGAGCTGTCATTTGGATTTTGGTTTAATCTCAGAGAAAAGTAACTTCTATGGATTTGCTGTTCTGGTAAATACAACAAACATATGAGGAAAATCACATGCCAATAAGATTTCATGAGAATCAAGTTGAGGATACATCCCATTTTCAAAAGAGTCCTCTTCTCCAACCAGGAGATCTCAGCTTCTCGAAAGAATAACATGAACTTTTCTAAAGGCTGAAATCCTTGCATGTTTTTTGCCTAGAGGTAATCAGGACCAGTGCTAACATTTTCCATGACCAGACAAATGAGAAATGAGAGCCTTGCATTCCTGTTTTACTTGGTGCATTGTGTAACAACATTTTTTTCTTCATCTGGAAGAACCTTAATCAATGCTTTGGAGCCAAAGTAAACTTCAACCTTGGGAAAAATTAGATTTGGATTGAGATTCAAAAGTAGGCATTTGGACTTACCCCTACTGCCATCCTATTTTAAAAAAGAAGCATGAAATTTCCACATTTCTAAATTAGAGTTGAATGAAAAGAATCATAAAATCATTTCCTATATATTTATTCGAATGTTTGCATGGATTCAATTCAGCAATGTTGAGCTTCTATTGTATTGAATCAGTGGGAAGCACTTACATTCTGGGGCTGGGATTTACACAGGCATGTAGAGCACCCATTTAGTAGAATTTATTAAATCAGTGCAAGGACCTTTTGCAGATATTCCCTTTGGAAGCTACCCCATTTCACTTTGTAGTGGTGGGGAATTTGATTATTTGCATTTTTTTTTCCTACTAACATATTCTCAGTTGACACAACCCTTTAATCTCCAGTAGAAATGTCCATGTAAGTTTTGTAGAGATATACACCAGTTTCCAAAAAAGAAAAATATTTTTTTAATCAGTCTGATACCTGATACTGAAGCAATTGACTAGAGGGACTGATGTCTGTCAAGTTACCTGTAAGGATAATCTTAAAATTCAATTGCTACATTTGTCCATTTGTACGCAACAAAGATCATGCTGGAAGTATTTGTGTTCTTCTATCAGACAACAGAAACAATTCCAAGTGATTTATTTGACCATTCAGAGTAACACTAACTCTGACTCACACATCTCAAGTACTCAGGCTAAGCTTTTTTTTTTATCCCCAATTTTAAAACATGTACAATGAGAGAGCTATTGAATAGGCCCTTCTGAATCATTACCATCAGTGTTTGGTTTTAGATATTCTGAGAGCAGAAGAGAAACGAAATCCACCAGGTTGCAATGTCATGATGAAAAATTTGAATCTGCATACTAAACAGTCTTATTACCTCCTAAAATTGGAAAGAAAAGTAAGCTCAAAGCCATTGTCCTCCTGTTTTTCTAATCGTATTAGATGGTTCGGAACTGATTTCCTGAGAAGCAGTGGTGAAAAGAACGGAAGAATGTGATTCTTCCCTGTCAGGAAGGCACAACAGAAAAGTGATATTGGGAAGACTACAGAATGTCGCATTTCTCAGCCTCACCTTATTGTGACAGGAGACAAAGGTGGCAAGAGGACAAAACTAAGCCATTTTTCCAGACTATTTTTAGAATTCGTACTACTAATTCATCTTTGTTAAAAAATAGGCAAATGGTTATATACAGCTTTATTGGCAGTAAAACTTATGTCTGAAGCCAATTTTCCCTTTTATTTTACAGACTACAAATACTTCCACGTTCTTATTACTAAAGACGTAAAAGCATCGATAGAAACATTTGAAAGCTATTAGGGTCATTTACAGAATTAATGTGGCTGTGCTTTGAACGCTATTAAAATGTATTAGATCCTATCAACTGCAGTTGGAATGAAGGGCACAAAAAAATGGCAAAACAAGAAGGGCTGTCGCTGAGAAAGTGGCAGAGCTGGCAAGAACGGGAGATCGGAGATGACTGAAAAGGCATGCAGACCTCTTTTGGCTCTCTTTCTGGGCATTTCCCAGCTTCCTTCAGACTGGCAGTTTAGAGTTGATTATGACTATGAAATCATTTCTCAGTCCCAAGGTAACTGTTCTCAGCTTTTCTTCACTTCATTGCATTGCTCACGAATGCTGCAGGATGTTCTAATGTCCTGCAGATGTAAATGCCTCCTTTAGAAACAGGCGATTAATAGCAGTGAGAAAAGGAATGAGTTTTTGAGGGCACAGTTGGGATTTTGTGTAGTTTGGATTTTGCTGTGCAATACAAAGGCTAAAAATTATCATTTAGGAACTGGAACAGAGACCTTTCACTCTTACTGCAGCTTGGAAATCAAATAACAGAGACCCCTTCCCAAGTTCCCATGATCTGCTCCCAAAATGATGGGCTGAACAGGTACCACTGGCTGGTGCCCACTTGCCCATGCTCACTCTTAATGGGATTAGCCCTTTCTATTGGCACCCAGCTCCACAGCACATAACACAGGGCTGTCTGAGGCCACCTGGCCAATGTGTACACAGAGCGGAAGGGTTCCAGTCCAGTAGGTGGGAAGGTCACATGTCCCATCAAGCTTGAACTAGCATAGTCCAGGTTTATTGTGTCACAGGTGTTGCCAGCGTGTCTGATACGTCTGAATGTGGACGTGTCACAGCACAAGTTCCCGCAGTATGACGAGGCAATGCAATAAGCTGTAATATTGCAAGGCTTATGCAACGTTCTCAGAACCAAAGAGGATAAATCTCATATTGAAAAACACTGCAGGAGGTTTTGTTTGAGTCTTACTAGCTTTTTCAATTTTCTCTATATATTGGGATTTTTCCACTTACAGATGCAAGTGCTTGTTACGGTAATGCTGTTTTGAAACAACTGAGACGGGACAAAAAGTGCTGGGTTTTTTTTTCCTTAATGAAAATCCCTGAGTCCCCTTCCAGCAAAGGAAGACCTGTTTGTCAGAAGCAATTCACACACCCCTCTCTTAAATCCATGGCCTGTTTTCACTTGTGCTGTTCAGGGTTCTTCAGTCTTTATTTAACAAGGTTACGTAAGGAGAGGTGGGGGAGGAGGTGGTATATTGTATTGGCAAGAAAACAACAGGCTATTTACGTGTCATATATTTAGCAACAGAACAGTTTGGGCAACCTGGCTTCACTTGTCTTAGAATAATGAACCCATCTGATTTAGGGCTCCAGTTGAAGGGTTGTAAGGGTTTGTCATTCTGCAAGTGGTTCCAGCAGGTGCTTCTTTCAGGCATTCAGACCATTCTTCATGTGCTTTTGTTCACAATTGAATTCCTTGGCAGCTCTATGACCACTTGCTTGTTTGTTTTTTTTTGTTTTTTTTTTTTTTTTCCAAGGTGTAGCCACAAAGCCCTTATTGTCAACTACATTCTGCAAAGATAGCAAAGGGACTTTTCCCTAAGGGTGCAAGGAGTGGGACACAATCAAGCAAAGGCAAATTATGAATGATTATCATGCATATTTCTTAATAAAGATTTCTATTGTCCTGTAGACTAGACTCCAAAGGGCAGGGTCAGAACTTTCTGTTTTGCAATCACAAAAATTCGACTGGACAAAGCATTTAAGTTCCTGTATGGCAGTGAATAATTGGCAGGAACATGACTGAAGTGGCCAGCTACTGAAAGTCTTACTCAAATTTGTAGGGTTCTATTAGATATCAATTTTTCAGATTAAAAATCCAGAAGACAGTAAAAGCTCAGTCAGCTGTGGATGCAAATGGGAAGTGTACTAGGGAGTGAACCAAGAGCTCGCCAGAGTTAGCAAGTCCACACTCACTGTGGGGGGACAGTTTTACTCTGCCTGAAGAGTGCCTTTTTGTGGTTTAACTCAGCCATGTGTCCCTAGGGGTACTATTATAAAATAGCAATGGTGGAATGCTGTGTGTGGAATAGTTATTGCAGAATAACTATTTCAGGCTGTTTTTCTGTGCATAGAAGCCTTACTACTACATTTTGACATGAAGATGCACCTAAGTTTATCTCTTTTGCTTGATGCCTAAAGCACAGTTTTCAGTTTTGCCTATGTTGAGGAAGGCTCCCCTGAGAAGTTAGTGCTTGCAAATATTTACCAAAGCATTCTGCAGTGCAAGATAAAAAGAGGAACAGGGGCTCCACATTCACACAAATGCATTTGTTTCACACAGTATGTACCAGGGCTACTTACTTCCAACCCTAAATTTAGACCCTGAACTGATGTATCAGAGTAGGGAGGGACATAGACTCTAGATACCTCTATAGCAGGACTGCTTGACGTATTTTTTTCTAAACTTGTCTGGGTAATTTTACAATGTTTTAATAGCATACTACAAAGTCTTGCTCAGCAGGAATCAGTACACTGGCCTCATGTCTACGACTCTGAGAGACAAAGAGAATTCCTAAGAGCTCCTTCATGAATACAATATAGTGTATATTACGTTTGCAGAAACTTGGACAAGACTGAAAGCCTGCTCTGTAGTTAACATAGCAAGGGAATGCTCTTGGAGGCCTGATCTTAGGTGAGCTGGGTGACCCTCTGGGATCACCTCAATGGCTATTGAGGCAATTCACAGCTGCTAGAGGGAGTACACAGGGGAGGTGTACAGATGGACAAGCCCTTTGGCTGCTAGGTGCCTCCACGAAGTGTTTTAACTAAGGAGGGGTAAGTCCTCACATACCAGAGGTGTTAGGATGTGCAATGCACTGAGGGAGCTCTTTGATATTAATGCCTGAATATTTATTTTTGGTAAGATGTGTCAAAGAAATGATCCTGACATACCTTCATTTATTAAGCATTTGATGATATATAAGTGTCTTATCTGAAGTGGAAGGAGTGCTTTATGAGAGTAACTTGACACTGTTTTAGTTGAAATTAATGTTTTTTGTGTTTGGTTTGGTTGTTTTTTTTTTTTTTTCACAAAATGAAGAAATGCTGCTATGTAAATATTACATATCCTAACTAGTCTCATAGGAAAGCATAAATCTTTATTTAAGAGAGTATTTATGCAATCTCTGGTTCTATCAACCCTAAGAAAAGGAAACAGTAGTATTTGTAATATGTAGGGAATTAAAAACCACAACATATTTTTGCAATACTCTCAAAAATTCATTTTTTCATGAGCTTTAGAGTGGAAGACTCTATCAAATTGTAAGAGATCATGTTTGCAACATTGCAAACATGTTGTCCTGCCACTTTTCCCAATTCTCTCCCATTTACACTACAAGTGTGTGTGTATATCCAGCAAGAGCAAGGGAGACATTTTTTTATGCATCTTCTTCAGGAAATCAGAGAGACTTAGAGACTGAAACTGGAAAATATCAACAGGTGGGACCAGGAAAGTCAACCGAATGCTGCATTATGCCAAGACACTTTCATCCTGCTCTTCTGTCAGCTAGGGCAGTATGAGAGGCAATGAGATGGCATAAAGTCTCAGGTCAAAAGCTGAAAGTTGCCCATTCCTTGATTTTTTGATATTAACACCTATCAGCCCACCTTGCAAAGGTTTTAGGAAAATTACAATAAGCTGTGAATCTGGTTATTTCTCTTATTTCTGGCAGAAAAACACTTGCCTCTCAGTATTTCAGTATCTGAACATGTGATGGAAAGGGATTTCTTGCTTCAGCTGGCAACTGCCGCTGTCACAGAAAAATAAATCCCAGAAGAGCGTGATCTAGGGAGGCTTTGCAGGGAGTGAGATGGAAGGGAAGGTCCTATCAGCAGCACAAATAACAAAGCCTGCCTTGGCATCTGCATTGTCTGGTGGGTCCAAACTACCAGATCGCTACTGCCTGACAGAAAGTACAACTCTAGAGTCAAAGAGGAACATCTGCCAGAGTGACCCTTAGGTTTGTTCTCTCTGTTGAAGTGTTGTTATCGCTAATGTTAATGGGATTTCCTCCCTGGTGACTGAGATGTAGCTACCCACAGTCGTCTCCTGAGTGGAACAGCTGTGCTCTGGACGCTGGTTGGGTCTGAGATTAGTTTCTGCATCCCAAACAAATGTTCTTTCTCTTACTGTAGTATGTAATCATTGCAAGAAAGGCTAATCTTAAATGTTAAGACCACAATGGGTGTCAATGAGGCAGCAGCGAGAACTTCCCATTTAATCTGGCCCACTTTAAACACACTTGAGGGCAGGTCAGGTATCATTTTAATTTGCAGAGTTGTTTGCTCTATTTACCAAAGTGCAAATCTGTCCTTTAATGACTGGAAGTTGAACATTAATGTAAGCAGAACTGGAATGTCAGATGATGTTGAAAGCTGATTATATAACTTGTACTTTTAGTTTCATAATTAAAATTTTATAGGGTGAAAATACCTCTTCACCCTATCTACTGTAAATGCAGTAAGTGAACGTAGGTGGACCAGATCTTTATTAATGACCGAATGATGGCTTGCATTCATGTCTGTGTCTGAGCCAGACCTTAGCTCCTTTGCACTGGAGACTGGCAGAGGATGTGACTGCTCTCAATTATTACAGCTAGAGGTAAATGCAGGGGAAGGGGGAGGTTTCAAGGTGAAAATGTAGAGGAAGGTGCCCAACAATTGGATATAAACCAGGAACAGGTAGATTCTGGATGGAGTGTATCGGGGGAGTGGGGTTTTGAAACAAGTTTTCAGCTGGAGGTGTAGGTGCAAAACTGTACCTCAATTTAAACTGGACCTGAACACCCTCACAAATATGATTATATTGGTTTCTGGTGACAGTAGGGTACTGTACACAGGGGCCCAGTCGACTGCAGTGGTGTGGCTCTATTCTTCAGCTTCTGTGTATCATCTCTTACATGCAAAGGCACTAATATTTCCCTGGATATACCTGATGATGATTAGTATAAGTAGCTGTTTAAGCTCTTTCCCTCAGAAATCTATGCTGGGTTTTATGGACATAGCACAGACGGACATATTAGAATGGGACATGCTTGGGAAACTTCAATAAAAAAGCTTTAAAAATGCAGCCCTGTTTTCTTAAGCTTGATGGAGCCAGGGATATATTTTTAAGTATCTTGGGCATTCAGTGCGTCAGTGAATGAAGCGTGCCGGAGAAAGATCCAAAGCCAGTTGTTCAGCATGCAAATGAATTTCATCTGATAAGTGGTGTTGTTTATTTGCTTATATATTAATTTCCCCTGTAGAATAACAGGTCAGTGAGAAAAATAATTCAGTAATGTAAATTCATAATTTCCCAATTATTTACATGAACAAAATCCAACCACACAGCAATTCCACCTCTGTCTTCCTCCTGTTTTTGACCTTCATAATGGTGCTAGGGCTGTTTCACTTGTGCTTGGCAAGAGCACACTGCCAGGATGCATTTGCCAGAGCTACTGTGGCCCTGGGGCCAGCCTGAGCCTGGGAGTGACAACCCAACTCTGCCCCAACTGCTGTCAACCTTCCACAACGTCCAGGTCAATCTGCCAGCCCAGGGTCATTGCAGATTGCAGAGGCGGTTCAACCATGCTCACTCCACATGCCTCCCCCCCTGCTTCTCCACCAGGGCCTGGGAGCAGATGTTCGCAGCAAAATTCAAACACAGCAGGGGCCAGGAGCTGGGCCAGCAAGTACAGCAACTTGTCTTTACCAGCAGTTTTCCCCTTTCCTTAAATAAATAAAAATAATGAAAGAGACCCGCATGTCTGGTCTATATAATATGGACTTCAGTGGTTTCCAACTTCAGCGGTACACCGCTCTCTTTAGAAACCACAGTTTGTGATTTCTAGCACTGGTATATAAGTCTGGGAGTGAAACTGTTCTAAGAAATATCTCCTGAAATATTTGTGTACTATGGACAGAATGGATAAAATACATTCAAACAGGTAAAACAGAAGTGTTTTGTTGACTTTCCTTTCAGACACAAAGGGAAACGTAAGGGACCAGGTCTGGTATGGGGAAAAAGGGCTATGTCCTAATCCCAATAAGTCATTGTAAGTGTAATCTATGAGTTGTGGGGATGGACAGCTGAGGTCATAGCAGAAAAAGCAACAACGAATGATCTGACAGAGCAGGAGGAGCCTTTCTTCTCCCTCTCCTTGGGTGTTTTTCTTCCTGTTACCTTGCCTTCTGACCATTCAGATTTATTTGAGTACAGTTTACTGCCAGGTGCCCCTCCTCTGAAAACAACCCTCAGACTGGCAGCAAGTGTCTCTTTGCACGCTCTGTACTGCAATGCCCAGTTAATGAGTGGGTATGTGACCTTCTTTCTTTTCAGCGCTAGAGCTGTTTCACAATAAGCAATGCCATTCCCTGCCAGGTTGCCTGTCATTTTTGGAGAAAGTATTCTTGGGAACAGTGAGGCAAAACAGGTACAATGCTCCTCACCTCACCTTGTGGTCTCTTCCCAACAGGAAAGCTGGCCCCTGCAAATGTGTTTCCAGAGAACTGCACCAGGATGTCTCCTGTCTCTCAGCAATGTATCAGCTTGTGCATGCTGCAAGTGTCACCAGTTTGCCAGCTGCTTGAGTAACTAGCTGCCACCTCTGCACCTCCGGATGGAAATCTTGGCTGAGGTCTGTTGGCAAAGCCATGTAGGACATTTCCCAGACACTCCTGGGTCGAGGCTGGGCTGAGCACACCTGAAAAGACACAGCTGAGGGACACGGACCCCAACTGCGGTCATCGTCCCCTTGCAAAGGTAAAACAATAACTGAAAGTGATTATAAATTTGAGCATACAAAAACTTCAGGATTTCTGCCTCTTCCCTCCCCCTGTTTCCAACACTATATATGTCATAATTTATTTCTAAGTAGGACATTAATCTGTCCCCCTTTACACTCAACAGGCACTTCACCCTGTAGGAAATGCTCAGGATAACAGCGTAAGTGAAACTATGTGATTGCTAATAAGCAGCTCCACCAGTGTTTGCCTGAAGGTACCAGAGTAGTCAGTGTTGCTAATAAAGTTAATTACTCCCACTACAAGAGAAATTAGTCAGGGGGAAAAATCAACGTGTATGAACAAGATGATTAGCTGCTGGTTTCACTTTTGCAAATACATTTAATCTACTGTAGTACTTTTAGGCTGGTTAACCAGAGTCGCAAGGTATTAACGTGCTCCCTCCTTATGAGAGTGCAGAGAAAGAATTACAAAACAGACACTTCTGTTCCAGGCCCTGTCTGATGAATTGTGAATGTGTCCTAAACCCTCTTCACTTTTCTCTTTTTTAATAATTAGTGCTGTTTCTCTCCTAACCATGGAACTCTCATCTGGAGGTGAAGTTTTTCGTAATTAAAGGATCTTTAGGGCTGAGTTTTTCCAAGAAAAAAGCCTCTTGTCCACCACCAGGACATCCCATTTAATGTTTTGGTGTCTCTAATCCTTATACACATGTGAAATAGCAAGAACTCCCCACCTCTCCATTAGGCATGAATTTTCATTGACTTCTGTGACTGCAACTGATTAATCTTCTAGGAACAGCTGGATTTAGATTTACTCAGCTCTATTTTCTAATCTGAGAAGTGAATGAGATAACACAGAAGGAGTCATCACAGAACTGTTTAATTTCTAGATGTGCATTTAGTGAAGATTTCAAGGATATTTTTTCTTATTTTGCCCAAGCCCCGCCCAGTATAGAGAGTAGGGAGAATGTGCTCTGTAAATAATAGTACTCTCCTTCCCCGAGGGTTATATAACTGAGAAACATCAAAGACTTTGCTCTGAGACATTGTGTTCCACGCAGGATCTGCATATGTTATAAGAGGTACCAATTATTTCCAGTTCTTGTGGTATTTTTGTAATATGGATACCATCCAACCCAAGTCAAAGAGGGCATCATGCAAGCATCTGATGACGAAGCTTCTACTCATACTTATCATTAAGGAAAGGAGAAGGGAGGGAAAATGTGGCTTCCCATTTCATTCAGTCATTGGTTTACCTGCCCAAATGGTTGTTTTTCATTTGATTTATGGCATTTCTGAGTGACACTTCCTGCAGCTAACTTGTTCACCTTTCCATCAGGGAGGAAAATCGGCACAGAGTGGCCAGGTAACCAAGCACAGAAATCTGACAAAGTCCTCAAGCCTGGTTACTCAGAGAAACATTTGCCTGTAGGCAGTTCAGAAAGAGCTCAGGAACCTTTAGCTGTTGGAATGAGAATACGATCTGCATGTGGATAATTTGCAGAAAGAGAAAAAGAGACCACTTACTGTATTTTTTTAATTAGCTCTTGAGGCTGACTTTTGAACTGGTGGTAAGATGAACCACTATACAACCTATGATTAAACTTCTGAATTGTTCAGGAATTATTATTGCTAGTGTACTAATTATTATTTCCATTACTGGTATATTTTAAAAGGCTAATTTTTACATGTTTATCTATTAGTCAAATGAAAGTAAGAACACATTTTTGACACCGACTTTCATCCTTTAGCCACGAGTCCCTTAGGAACAGTAGATTGAATTTAAATATACATTAAGATGTATTTTCCTTCTTTTCAGAGTAATATGCAGTAATGTGCTATGATGTGGGGGTACCTATCATTTGCTTCTTCTTTGCACAGCCAGCATGCTTTGAAGGTGTTCTGATAGGAGTGAGAATAAGCTCTACTTATTTTACTTACTTCTGTGCTCCTTCATGTGGACTTTTTTCCTCACTTAGGTTTTATTCTCTCCTTCTCCCCTCCCTTTTACTCATTCTTCTATTTTTTACAAAATTCCATCTTTTCACTGTCATTACCTTTCCCCTTTTTATTCAGTATTTGAACATATAGTGGAAAACAGACTGTCACCATCCATAGCTACCACCCCTTCCATAGTCTCATAGATTAATTGAATTATGTAGGATGGAAAGCATCTCTGGGGGGCTTCTGATCTGCTCCAGCCCCTGGCAGGGCCAACTTTGAAGTTAGGTCAGGTTGTGTCCTGCTGAATATGTGGAACGAGACACAACCTCTCTGGGCAATCTGTCCTGGTCTTTCACTCCTGCATTGCAAAAATTTATTTCCTCATATCTAAATCTGATAGATTATCAAATCTATCAATTTTTCCTGGTTGCAATTTGTGTCTGTTGCCTGTTGTTCTTTCCCTGTTGTTCTTTCCCCTCCAGAATGAAGTCTGGCCTTCTCCTCTCCCTAGGTTTCTGTAAGGTAGCTGAAGGCAGCTTTAAGATCTCACCTCTGCTTTCTCTTCTGAAGCCTGACAAACCCCCCTCAACCTCTCTTTGTACATTAGGTCTACGACTACTTAGCTCACTGCAGAGATCTGGAACTAGCTATGGCACTTATTGCAGGCAAGGCAGCATATCCACCAGTTAGCATTGTTCAAGCTCTTCTAAGGAGTGTCACTTAAAAAGATGCTCAGTGCTCTGGTACTACTGAGCTATCATGAAATGAAGGAATCAAAAAATTAACCATATAGTAATTGTAACCTCAATAGAGTAAAAAGTCTCAGAATTAACCATTGTTAGTGAACATTTTTTCAGCTGCTTCATGATTCTCCAAATGATCTACATTCTAAATAACATTTCTGATGCTCTTTGATCAGACTTGAATGCACAAAAGAGCTTGTGGCTAGGACAATGGGAGTGTCATTTATGATCTATACAAAATCCTTTTGTGTGAGACACTGTTTTTGTTTTGAAAAATAGCTTTATTTATGCACTCTGAGCTTGGTGGGGGTGAATTCTTACCTAAAGGAAGTGCTTTGATGATTGGGTTAGGCTAGTTTTGCAAGAATTACTCTGCCATTCTGTCTTTGGAGCTCCACTTTTTTCCTCCCATCCCAGCAAACCATGGAAGAAGATTAAGATGAGCTCAGACTCCAGGATATTTTTCAGGATTTTTGTCATTCCTTAATCACTCACAGAACTGATACAGCCGGAGCCCAGGATTGCAGTAAGGATTCCTGAGCAGTAGAAACCTTGATGTTAAACAGGAATCAGCCATGACACACCTTGATGATAGGGTGGAGATAATTTGTTTTGTTATTAATATTTGACATTCAGGTTCATCATGCGGAGAAGGCAACTGCACTTGCCTGGAAAAGAGGCTGCAGGCGGCACAGAATCTTACTCACCCCATTGCATAAGGGGCACATTTGCATCCAGATCCTAGTCTGGTGATTAAAAAGCGCATTACACAACCTGGTGAAAGAGTGAGCGCTGTCGGATGACACTCAACCTGCCTCTTCCTGAGCTCCTCCATGAGCTCTCCCTCCCCACCTCTGCAGGCACAGGCCGAGGATGTCGCCTCCCCACCACCTTGCCTGTGATGGAGACCCTCAGGATGGACACCATGGCCTCAGAGGGAGGTTGGCAGGGCCCCGGTGGTGCAGCAGGAGTGGGGAAGGGCAGTTCCACCCCCAGCGGGAGCGGGGTGTCATTAGGAGTGCCCGCGCCCGCTCATCAACAGCCCCTGGCTGCCGACCGCAGCCTGAGTCACCCGCACCCCAATGAAAGTAGTTTTGTTGTTGTTTTGTCCTTTCCAGCCTTGGAAGAGCACACCCCGCCGGGAGGGCTGGTGGCCAGGCCCAGGTTGTGTCAGGCCAGGCTGGCTCCTGCCCTGTAGCTGGACCTCATGGGTGAGGTCTTCAGGTCAGGAACTCCCTGCCCACTCAGGTAGCGACAACACCTCAGGTAGGCTGGAAATCAGAAGCAGGCTGCGATTTGCCCCCTGCCTTTGACTCCCTGTAGCCTCTCGGGTGTTTTTCCCCAGCCCGTTTCAGAAAGTCAATTGTCGGAGTCCCACCACGGGTGGCTGCAATAACAGCTGAGCGAGGTCACGTAAGGCAAGCTTTTTTTGATCCAGTCCCCAGTTTCCCTGATGTTACTGGTGCTAAGGGGTGTTAAAGAAGCTTTTCACCCATTCTGTTCTTCCCAGCACCCTGAATGTTAAAAAAGAACAGAAATACTTTCCAGCCCTAATACTCATATCACAGGAAAGTGCCTGCCCCATTCCTCTCTTCATGTCCTGCTTCATATTATAAACAAAGATCATTACAAGTTGCACCTTGCTCATCCTCTGTGTTTTCCTCATCCTCTTAGACCATAATTGCCATTCCCTCCCCCTAATTACTCCACCCTGGCTTAAGGTGCAAAGAATGCCCTTTGTTTGGCAAATAAAGGGTAGGCAGAGCTTTGACTAGCACATTGCTGTTACAGAGATTCACCCAACATTATGTAGTTGGCTTTTCTAGTTTCTGTTAAAGCCAGGGCTTCAGTCATTTCCAGCAGAGACAACCACGATAGAAGGACTGATCTACAGGCCAGAATGTCTGACCTTCTGTTGTATAAAGGGTAAAAAAATGCTACATAAATATTCATTTTCAAGCTCACAATGAGCTATAAATGATAACAAATAAAAGTGAGTACATCCAATATATCAACAGCTTTTATGTTATCTTTAAAAAACTTTTAGGTGTATCAGCTGTAGTCTGTGAACAGACTGTGTTGCCAGTTAATCTTCTCACTGTATACAAATTTGTATATCTACAATTTTAGACTTTTTGAATGAAAGAATTTGTAACCATAAAACCCCACATATTCCAGATGCACATTTTTATGCTCTCAGGGCTTGGTTTAAATTGTTTTTCAGATGTACACATAGCTTTGGCATTTTAAAATTTGAGGATAGAAGAATAATGTGTGCATTATTTTACGTAAACATATGTGCCTGGTGACTGAAAATATACCTTTAGTTCCTGTTATTTGCATGTAATAAGAATCATTATGAAGACTGAATAATTGTTTATATAGAGAACTTTAAATGCCAGAAGTTGATGAAAGTGGAAGATAGCTGGATTGCTATACCGAAGATTTTACACAGATGAATTTTGAGAGACTCTCAATTGGAGATTTAAAAATTCCACTATTGTACACCTTTGGTCTAAATTCTTTGATATCTTCTGCAGAATTCCTGGACATGTTAAAGGAGATTTCCTCATTGAAAGTGTCACTGAATCAAGAGTTTGGAAAAAGAAATATGTATGATCAGGAACAAGGTCAGTCTGGCCAACTGCAAACAAGTAGTCACATCTCTTTGAAGAAACTTATGTGCAATAATGCTACATCTGTACCAACAAGCTATCGTCGTATAACTGAAGTCAGATGTGAAAAGAAGATAAAATCCATTTAGATCAGGGGTTTCCCAACTTGGTATGCATCAAAGTATGCAGCGACAGAAACTACTCTCACTTATGGTGATGGTGCATTTGGGACTGCTCTGAATGTCTTTCTGCTTCACCCTTTGAGAAAAAAAAGCCTGAGAGCGGTGCAAAGATTCACTCCCCACCCTCCCCCCTTCAGGAACTACCATGGGTCCAGATTATCTGCCTAGGCTGGTATGAAAACTATGGTAGGAGTACCTCCAAACACTGCGACAAGGGCTGTCAGACAAAGGCCTCAGTGATGAGGTTTTGCCCTGACAAGAACTTGAGAATGGAAGGGAACAGTGGCTCCTGGAGGAGTATGGAGAAGAGAGAGAAAGCAGATAACAAATATGAACTATAATAGCAAGAGATGACAATGGTTGTTCTGTGTTTCCCTGCAGAGCATGTTTCAGGAATACTATTATCTTTAGAAATCATCCAGGTCCAAATGTATAGCTTCTTCTGATGGGCCAAAGATGACTGTCTCTGGCTAATGAGCAGTAGGTAAGGAACTGCCAACTCTCCACTCTCTGTACTTCTATTCTGTTTCTTTTTCCCACATGAAGGCAGCAATAGCAACAGCTCCCAGACCTGATTAGCTCCACTTTCTCTTTTCTGTGAAATTGCATCCATGACAGATTCTATTCTGAAGTGATTCACGTACTAAAGTTTGGGAACCTTCAATCTAAATCACATTCGTTCTTTCTTCACTAGGACATGTTTGGCCTTGGAGCATACAACCAAGCATACCTTGTCTCCAGGCTGTGTTCACCTGAAGGATATGACCAATCTTTTTCCCAATTGCCTACCAAGCCCATGTTTAGGCCTAGTCACATCCAAAACACTCAGTGTAGGCACTATTTTTCTGCCCCCTATATGATTACTTATGGTTTCTGGTATTTGCTATGACACAGATTTAAGTCTTTGTTACAAAAGCAAACCCTTAACTGTTCCTAGGAGCTTTGTGAATGTGCAGACATGACACTGACTAGCACAGCAGGAGTGGTTCAAGATATTGTATTTTAACTTTGTATTTCAAAGGTGGCTTAAGTTCAAGAAGAAAAGAATTGTGGCTCATGATGAAAGTTTCCCAACATGGGGGCATTATAGCGTGATACTACACCACTGTCTGCCTGGAGGGCAGGAATAGTATAATTGCATTTTACTTTTAAGTTAAAATTTAACCAAAATGTCATATAAATGCAGCTGGAACTGGGTACACCTCGGCGGAGTAGTTACTTGGCTTCAGAGGAAGTCTCTAGAAAGTGTAGATTTGCCCACTGTCTTGAGAACTCCCAAATTCAGGTTGATAGTTCTAAAGGAAGCCTAAGAAATCTTCTAAACATGCCCCATTTCAGTATGTAAAAGGTAAGGCTTGAGAACATGAAATTAGAAACAGAAACTTCAAGCATGTGGATCCATTAAAACAGGGCCTAGTCACCCCAGGAGAACAGGATTAAGAAAGCTTGATAAGACTTGGATTTATGGCAGTATAACTTTAGGTCTGTTCTCTCTGATACAGGCATTGAAATACTGGTATTCTGCTACTAGAGGACATTTGAGTTATGTGAGCAAATCTCCTAGTTACTGAATAATTCACTTACACGGTGAATTCAGCTATTCTGCTAGTTAAATTGTACTGAGAAGCACCCAGGTAATCTGTATTTGCTTTATATATGTGGGTATCAATTTCCAGATAAACTTTTGTATGTAGAGTGCTATATGCAGACTCTGTTTGTAGGAGGTGTTTGATGGGAAAGAACTCTATGCATATGTTTAAATATGCACATAAACATATATATGCATATATATGAATATATAAGAAAGAGAAGGAGGAAACATGAATGTCGCACTGTTTTGGGCATGCCATTCTCAAACACTGAACCGTATGTAGATGGGTAAGACACCCTGGTTGCCCTTGTGCCACCCAGTGCCAGGAGGCAGCTCAGAGCACTGTTATTGCACTGACTTATACTTCATGCGTTGCTCATGCCAGATGTCCACACATGTACACCATACAGCACCCCTACGCTACAGATGCTTACCTCAGCTCCACAGCCAACATCTGCAGGGGCAAGACCACAGAAAGAGGTTGTAAGGTCCTCATTATCAATGAACACAACACAAATGGTGAAAGTAACCTTTTATTTGCATGTGATATAGAGACATACACACTGCAAACACATGCCACACATCATAAAAGGACAGGATACTTGGGAGATCGCAGCAAAGAAACATTAGCATCTGCTTCTAATAACCAGCGTAAATAGTACATGCTCTGAGTTTCTCATGGTGTTTCTGAGCAGAATTCCAGAAGAGCTGCACACACAGCACAGCCGGGCTTGTTAACACCACTTGCCATGCACATACCACCACCAACGGGAACCTGGCCCTGTCTGGCCCTGTTCGTGGGGCAGAGCCGGTGGGGACAGCTTTGCATCCCTCCTTCAGCCGGCCTGCCCATCGTCACTGCAGGAGGAGTGGTGTGCCAGTGGCCAGGCTCACTCAGGCTTCTGAGAAAGCCCATGCCAAAAGAGGCAGAGGGGTGTTCAGGAGGAGAGATGGAGCTTTCTGGCTCCAGAGGTCCCATGAGTGCAACGTGGGTTCTGTGAGCCACCACTGCTCGCAGTCTGCAACACAGCACAACCTGGCATAGAAATGTCAGATTCCTGGAATTACTATGCTAAGCACAACATGAAAATGCTCAGAGCATTGCTGTCCAGGCAACACTCACAAGCTAAATTTTCTGTAGATTAGGACGCGTTCTGGAGAAATGAGAAGGAATGCAGCCAGCTAAGTAGAGACAGGTGTGTGGCTCTGCTGCCTGGCATGTAAGAACAGAAATGATTGCGGGATGAGATGAAAGCCCTGCAGTGAGCACAGGCTGGCCTGTGGCAGCCCTGCTGTGACTGTACATACATAGTATCATTCAGCAAAACATGGACCGAACTTCCCCAGCACACAGACCATGGGCAGTTGTCAGACTAGCTGGAAAATGTATCTACACCAGTTCCCTTGCAATCACCTCTGGCTTCTAGCTCAGTTGCTTCATCGTAAGGCAATTATTTTACATCTCATTTCTCTTTGTTAAATATTCTAAGATTGTTGTAGTCATTTGCTTGGCTTCTGGGTAAAAAGAAAAATGCTGAAACCTTAGTCCTATACAGTTTATGACCAAAATCATCACACCTAGGACCAGTGTACTCACTAGAAAAGTGGAATCCATTTTCAGCATATCAAGACTTCCTCTGAGCTACATCTGTTAGTGATATGGCAAGCTTTTCTTGCCCCTGTCACATCCAAAAGGCCTGTAAAGAAGGAAGGAAGAATGCTGTATGTTATATGTTGTGCTGGGCCATGGTTTTCTACTAGTGGCAATACTTATAGCATGTCCTGGACTGGACTGCCCATCAGCAACGTTCACAAGTGACAACCCACCAGCTATTAAGTGCTCTGAGTCTCTTTGCCATACAGCCTGTTTTTAATGGGTGGGATAGCTTTTACTGATGTGTTTACTTCATGAAACACTCAATTAGCCAGATTCATCATCAGCATATTTACTTGTACTGCCTTTGTGTTGGGTGCTTCATCAAGCTTTTCCTCATGTGCACAGTTTGCCATCTGCTTGTAGGTTGTTCAGAGACTGTGTGAAGATTCTCTCTCTGTGAGAAAATGTGTGCTGGTCCATTGAAGTATTTGCTAGTGATGCAATGGCAGCTGTTATCATCACGTCATATGTATGCGGGTGGTTGCAATACATGGTATATAGGTTGTCAAAATTTGCCAGGAAGATGTGTTTTTGATTGTGGTATTGTGTGCATGTGTGGTACTGCTGGAGCAGCACGCATAGGACTGGAATATTACATGAGTACTATGCGTGAGTGCTATATAAACCACATACCAGAGCGGTTACATGCTGTATTGGGTGACAGTAATACCATATTCACACAGCTTTTTCACATATCTCTTTATCAGCTGCCCGTTTTTGACTATTCCTGGGGGCTCTGGCTGTTTCCATGTGTGTGCTGGGCAGTGGTCTTCACTGAGAGTGCTCTCACATTTGGAAATCAGCTTCTCCTTGCCAGCGCTTTCCTGGCTCTGGGTGCCAACAGTTCAAGGCTCTGTGGGACAATGGTTCATTTCCAATGTCTGTCAGGATGTTTATGCTGTTTATGTGTAGGCCTTTGTCACCTGGTATTAATTGGATTGTGCCCTCTCTGCCTTTGAAGGCACAGAAGGCTTCAAACTCCTTTTCATTGCACATGGTGCTGTGGCCTGTAATACTAATCAACTACATTTGGATACACCATGTTGTAAATATGGGATGTGCAGCACCCCACTGCATCTTTGGAGATCAAATGGTCTCACGGTGGCTGAGGTCTTGCCTGCAGTTGTGACTTTCTTCTTTTGCTCAGAAACCTGTCTGCTACACTTTTGCATTGAGACACCGTTAGCTAAACTTGAGGAAGCCTGTAACCACTACAAATTTCATTTGGTCTCCTCCACTCCAGATTATGCAGAAATGTTGGTTGCTCTGATGTCCTGGATTGTCGCTTTGCAAGCAGATAACTGTTTGGCATGATATGTGCACTGTTTACACTGCTTTATTGCCACTCATCTGCAAAGGCAACTATTCACCTCTAACGGGTATTGAAAATGAGGTTTATAATTCTACTTCCAATTAATCAGACCAAATGCTGTAGTTTATGGTCAAAACTAGTACAGACCTCTTTGGTTGAGGTACCTGACACAGTGAGAAGGGTCCTGACAGCACTAATTAATAGATTATGCTTTATCTCTGCTCTGGTGTTTTGCCAGGTGATGACTGAGATGATAAGGGAATTCTGCACATTGCTGCAGTCCCTGGTCTCCTCTCCTCTTGTCTGATAGATGCATTGGCCATCACATAGTGTAGCATGATCAGCAACATGTCTTTTGTTTGCTCATCGACACTGCTCTGCATTTTTGTGTCTTCCTCTCTTCTGGGTCGAGCAGCCCCAAGTCGCAGCAGCCCGTGAAGGCTGTGCTGGCGGGCACTGGCACTTGGAGTGACGTTACTGCTGCCTGTTGGGGCACAGAAGCTTGGGGCTGATTAAGTTTTAACTTTTGAGTCTGGAGCTATCTGTGTGGGCTCACAGCTGGGGACTACAAAGTGCTATATGGAATTGGCACAGAGAAGAAACACACAGATTGCCTGCTGTCAGGACATCTGTGTCTTTTTATTTTGGGTACATTTAGCACTTATAGTGTTTCACATCTGTCACATATGCAGTATGGCACTGACAGTGGTTACCGTTATATTTACGTTTTGCCTCGATCACATTTGCTGTTGTTGTTTACTCTGTCTGCAAAGCCACCTCCTTGGCCCCACGCATTTCATTCGTTAGCACCAGGGATGCCTGGCACTGAATGTTACCAGCAGTGGACTTGGTGACGCACACATGTCATTAACAACACGGCATTCAGCTAGTGTATCAACCCTCCATCATCTTTATTCTCTTCACAAATGCCACCTCCCCAGTTCTCTCTGGACCTACATCATCTTGTCCTGCATAGCACTTGCATGGCACAGGATAATTGAAGAACAGTTCTGGAAGAGACCCCAAGTGGTCTGAAGACCATATTAGTGGCTTAGTTTGTCCTGATCAAAGTACACCCACAACATAAGCTAGTCTGGACAGACATTTGTCTAATCTAGTCTTTAAAAGGTCTAAGCTATTCTTAAAAGCTCTCAGTGACAGCAAATCCAAAATCCCCCCAGGCAATATTTTTCATTCTGTACATAAGAATGTTTTCTGTAAACTTTGGCTGGAAATGTGACTTGCCCTTGGAGACGTAGCACGTGACTTCAGGGTCAGCTTCTGATAAGTCTGACAGAAAAGGAAATATAATGATTGATCTCTCTCCCTCCTTTTCAAACAAATTCCTCACTTATTTGCTAACTTTCCTGTCATTTTAGGGTCTAATTTGGAGTTTTGCTTAGGCATCACCAAAGGCCATCATCCAGGGTTTAGAGACAGGAAGTTTAACTGTTCATGGCCTTTATCCTTCCCTTTGTACAACTCATACTGCCCTTGTCCTTTCATTGGGCATGGCATATGTTCCCTGATTCTGACCGCGTTGCACACAGATTGGGAATAAAGTATTGCCCTTTTATACCATATTGCAGCTACTGCTGCTCCCCTGGTAGGCTTTTATCTAAACTCTGGCTGTCTCTGATCACAAGCGCTATGGAGCTCCCTGATGGGATCAGAAGGAGCAAGTGAACTCACCAGGAGAGCCATTGGATCACCTCCTAGATCACCAGCACCAAGGCTGGATGGACTAGAAGGCAAAAATTAAAAACTGCAGTGGAAATTTGCCATTCCTTTTGCTAGAGCTGCTGAGAAAATGAGGAGAACAAGAGGGTGAGATTCCTGGATTCTGTCCTCAGAGTATATCACATCACACGCTTTTCTTGTGACAGAATTCTTTCATTATTATTTTTTAATTAAACCGTCCTTAAAAATAATCCTTACTTTTAAATCACAAGTCAAAAATGCAAATGTGAGCCCTGGGAACTCAAAAGTCTCAGGCTACACAAATTTCTGTCATCTCTGCTATGGAAACAACAAAAGATAAATACACAAGGACTGTCTGTTAAGGATAAGTTTTAATGATCATCTGCAACTTGTTATTCTATAATACATGCCATTAATAAACTGAATTACCCCCAAAAGTCTGTCCTGCAAGAACTTTATTTCTTGCATCTGCTGTATCTGTTTTATCACATCTCTGTGTCCTTCTGAAAGCTCTGGGTAATGTGTTAAAAAGGTTCCAGCACAAAGCAATCACAACTCAGGTATATAATATCTGAGTCTTTCCTCTCGTTCCTTAACAGCCCTTTTATTTCACTTTTTACTGCTTCTGTATGTGAGGAATAGCTTCCAACTGAGAAAAGCTCAGTCTACCTCCTTTCCTCTATCTGATTGAAAATCTTTGTTTCAGTTGTGGGTTCAAAACATCAAACCTCACCCTGGTAAATGGTAGAGTCACCAACAGATTCAAGCTGTCACGCGGATTACTTCGCTCCAAGAGTTTGGCTCCAAGGCCACTGGAATTAATAAGATATTTTTCATTGCCTGCAGTGAAAACTGGCCTGGGCCTATAGTCATGTATAATTAGTGACTGGGAGATGAAAGGACTATGTTACCTCCCATTCTCACGCTTTTAGTGGACTGTTTTCCCTACCCATGTGGCTGCAAGATTCTCATTCCGATGTGCTCTTATCTTGATTTGGGGGAAAACTGGTTCTCATAATGGTTTCATTGTGCTAAGGTATATATCCCTCTCCACAGAATCAAATTAACCTCTGTTCAGATATACTATTATCATCATTACTATTAAATTAGTTGTTTCTGAAGCAACTGCAGACAAGACACCAAGCCAGCCCCCCTGGCCGCATTCCACAGGGCGAGCTGCAGCACACGGTTCCAGCACATGTACTGGGAACAGCACCGCTGCAGCTTGAAAAGCTCAGGCACTCTTCTCCTCCCTGATGCCTTGCAGCTGCCCTTCAGGCCGGTGAGCTGCTTTCTCAGGGAGGTGCTAGAAAGGAGGTCTGAAGAAGGACAGCATTATGATTATATGTGAGAGGATGCAG
Source organism: Thinocorus orbignyianus (assembly GCA_013400375.1). NCBI lineage: Eukaryota > Metazoa > Chordata > Aves > Ciconiiformes > Thinocoridae > Thinocorus > Thinocorus orbignyianus. The sequence continues at coordinate 752,261 of VXBW01002914.1, forward strand.
AAGTCTCCGTTCCCTCCTGTGTCACTGGTTGCAAGCTGATTTTTCTGCTCCTCATATGCAGAATGGTTATAGTGTCTTCTGCCTCCTTCCCTCTTTTGGTTTCTCCAGTGTGCTGTCTAACAGACATTGTAACTTCACCTTTAATGTAAGCGTAGCTTTCAGTCTCACTTACCTTTTCCAATTGTTCTTTATTACATTGGTAATGTTACATTATACTTAATGAGTAATATTTATATGGTTTTCCTCTATGGAATTATTACATAAGTGGCTAAATTATATAGTCATGAACCATTGGATATAGACAATGTTTGTTTTGTATAGAAAAACTGTATCCCTTGTAATTAATATTTTTATAGTGCCATAACTTGTACCTTAGGCATGTCTTAGTTTGGGCTTTCTTTGACTGAGAGCAGTAAAACTTCCATTCTTTGTGTTTTAAGACTTTTTCTTAGACAACTGGCATTCTTACCAGCAAAAATCTGGGCAGAGACTGAACTTTTATTGTAAAAGAAGCACGATGGAAAGAAATATGCTTTATAAATGCAAAATCCAATGACAGAATACTGGATGTGCAAAATTTAAATAAGAATAAGAAATAACTAAATATATATGTGTGAAAAATATATATGTATATACGTCTATATAAAGCCAATCTCTTTTTCAAGGACAGGTAATGATTTCATGATGTTAACAGTTGACTTCATTACAATAAGACATATGGTTTCATAAATTCAGTACTTACTGTGGGGTATTTGTACAAATCTTAATGCCACACAGTGTTCTAAACTTATTGTGATGAGAAATATCAACTGATGATGAGAAGCAGAGCTAGGAGCACTAGATCACACCAGGCTTTGCAAGGATCCGGCTAGGTGAAGCTGTCGAACAGTCACCAGTACATTCCAGCAGACACCGTAGCGTGGAAGCCTCTTGGCTGCTCTTCAGCTCTGGTGGCTTGGTATCAATTTAGCATGATGGAGCAGCCATTTGATATGAAATCACCATGTCTTTGCCTTACTGGTAAAACTAAAAAATGTTATTAAAATCTAGGCATATGGGCAATACACAGAATGAAATCCTATATCTTCTGTGATCAATGTGAATTTTGTTGGTAGTTTCCAAAGGCCAGGGTTTCACTTAGAATGTTTTAGTCTTCTTATTTTGAAATAAAAGACACATTAAAAAAACTAATTTATAAAGGACCCTACCTTAAGTCTTGTTTATGTATTTATAGTAGTGCTACTAATCAGCTTTTCAAGACCCAAACCTTTATAAATTAATGATTTAATTTGTTTTAAGAAGGTAATAATGTAGTAGGTGATAGCATTTTTGAACAAAAGAAAAATGGATTTGAGTTTCAAGTATTTTCTCAGGTTTTGATTTGAATTCTTGCTTACTGTTGAAATTTTTCTGAGCTCTATGCTGCCACCAGTGCAATAACATAAAATGCCCACAAAGGCTCTACCCAGAACAGAGCAGCTGGTACTTACATATGTATGAACTCAAACGTGCAGATTCAATCAGCAAAGAAGCTCACCTGAGGCACGTCATTCCCTACCCTTCTGTAGTTCTGATGTGTTACTTCTGAGCTACAAATGCTTATTTTCAGAGGCTTTTGATTAAGTGATTAAGGCATGTATAAAGCTCAATGCACTGGTTCACAATAAATATCAGGTTTTAAAATTTAACCTCCATTTCTGCTTGGGGAAAAATAATTAAAACAGTGTAAATTTTGAACAGTAATGTGAATACCTGTTTTCCACTGGATTATATATTCAGTAAGGAGCCACCACTGACTCCCAGGCTTGGGCAGAAGCCTCCAGATAGGGTGGACAGGCTGCAAGAGGCAGTCATGGGCTGGAAAAACATATGCAAGGGCTTGGGCAGGGCTTTGGTCTGTGTCAGAGTTCATGATATCATAATATTGTCTGCATTTTATATAATATTTATTTAGTGGATATATTAGATGAGTCACAAGGTTTTTAACGAGACTTCACTAGAACTTTCATTTTACAGACAATTGCCTTGGACCCTTGCAGACACTGATTCATGTGTTTTTCTTTGTGTGTGTCAGCAAATGGGAGCACCCATGGTATGAGAAATGAAACATGTGCGTAAGTGTGCACAGGATCAGGGCCACAGAGGTGGGTGATACTGATTTCATACTTTTGACCCTAGCCAAAACATTCCTTTTTTTTTAATAGCTTGCTTTTCTTTCTTAATCTGTAAAGCAGTCTTTGGCTGGTGACAGCTGTGAGAATTCTGAAATCCATTGTGTACCACGGGGACCTTTTCTGATTTCTGTTGCCTTGTAATGCACTTAAAGCAGCACATGGAAAGTGAATAGACAGAATTTTCTGTTGGTGAAAAGAAACAGAGACATCCAGAGGAAAGAGACCTGAGAGAGCCAACCTCAGAGTCAGAGGAGAGGTCTCATTTTCCTCCAGCAGTTCCTTCACAATTCTGTGAGAATTTTCCCCCCATACGGTTGTGGTTTTACCAGCTTTACATTGTTTCCCTGCAAACCTAGCAGGTCACGTGGCCTGTATTCCATCCCCAGTGTTTAGGAAGCCCTGTGATAAAGCTACAAAACTCTCCTATTCTTAAAGGGGTTGAGATATTGCGGAGTCCCCAAATATGTTTCTCATACGCATCTGTGGTTCCAATTTGTTTTTCATCACATAAGCATGGGTAACAAAGTTAGTTATATTAGGTGTATTTGATATAAAATAGTCAACCCTTTTAGCTGGTAGGGGGAAGGGAGAGACTTCACTGAGGTTTACAACTTACTAGAAATGTGTATTAGAAAGTGAAAACCAGACCCCATGTTGACGAAATGATTTAAAATAATTTCATTGAAAAAATACGCTCTACAAAATTAACACTGTCTGCCTCCTATTCACAGATAGACCTCACATTTGAAGCAGATAAAGGATTATCTTTTTGGGTATGTTAGGATTCCCTTTATGGCAAGGAAAATATTCTTGGAATAATAGACATATTAAAGTAGCTGCCTGATTTATAAGGCTTCCTACTGAAACTGCCTGAGTTTCCCAAACCAGTGGATGAAACCTGGGAGATAATTGCTCTTCAGGCTCCTGTGCCTGTTTCCTGGGACAATAGTTTATACATTTCTTTAGCAATACAATGGTCTTGCTCCGCCTCTGACCTGTTTCTCACCTTGCAAACTATCTTTGTGTAATCACAGCCTTGAGAGACCTCCTGTTTGTTGGGTTGTTGAGGAAGGTTTGGGCATGCTGTCTTATGCTACTTTTCCAGTCTATGTGTCTTTACTGTAGGTGGAGCCCTCCAGAGCAGTTGAAAGTGAGAATATGATTTACCCTAAAAGCTCTTTATTGACCATGCTTCCATGGAGTCTAAGTTCAAGAGACAAATAACACACAGGCCTCTCCAGCTAGGTCAAGAGAGAAAAGTAATCACAGAGTAAATCCTTCCACCTGAAGGATGAGTCATTCCAGCTATCTCCTGGATGTCTGCTTAGGATGGGAGTCACCTGTCCAACTTTAGACATCTCTAGCTGTCTAAATCAGAGGTGATTATCCAGCCTGCTTTTATAGTCCCACCCTAAGATCAGTATGTAATGTAACTGGGTGAATTGCCCCTTGAAGGCTCCTCTCTCTTCTCGTTTACTATTACACGACTAGTATTAGAATAAGCAACTCAGTTTGAGATATTTAAACTTAGGCGATATAAATAATGCCCCTTCAGTAAGCAGTCTGAATACAATCCTGTCTTCTTTCTATGGACTGTGTTACAAGCCTCTGTAGACTCAACTCTTCTCTAGGAATGCCTCATTACTTTCTTGAATTTAAGTGTTGTATTGCTCCATTTTATTCATCTTGATAAGTGGTCTGAGAACAAGTCTACATGTCTAGAAAAGAAAAAACCCACTGTGTAATGGAATAGTATGTATAGTATTGCATTTAGTCAGCAAATATATTTTCCTTCCCTGACACAAGAGCATCAGCAATGCAGAAAACAGTGGCAGTTTGAATAATGTGTGCAAAATCAGTGAGAGCATTGAAGCATGACCCTGGACAGATATTTCTCATCGGTCTTGCTTGGTGACCAGTCAGAATGGGAAATCACCTCTGTAATTCAGCAGCATAGATTCACTTTTGCAAGTGATAGGAGAATTGAAAGCCTTGAAAACTCTGCAAGAGCCTGAATACCGCCAGAGTTCTTAACGTGTCTGAGAGGGAGGATCATCTGCAGTCTTGAATACACTAAGTATAGACAAGAGGTACATAAGCAGTCAAAGATAACACCACTTCATAACAAGAGCTGCTATCCAGCCCTACAAAGGAATTTGAACAACTGCTAAGGATTTCTAAAGTCTGTACTTGATTACTGCAGAATTTCAGATACCCCCTGCAGATATTTATGAGCCTTCGCTACAAATCAGTGGTTTAAAGACATCTAGAAATAATGCTGTAAAATCTTCTCCAAGTATCTTAGATATAGAATTATTATTAGATTTGTTTCTATTTTACAGGTACATTCTTTCACCCAAGTTATGTGTTTCAACACCCTCTCCTTACATCAAGGGCTCTTTGGGGCTTTTTCTATGTGTGCTGAAAGACACATCTTTACCTGAGGCTACTCCGCTAACTTCTTTGAGCACAAAGTATCTCTGGATAATTTAACCACCTGGGGCACACTCAGAAGATTTGGCAGTTTGTCTCAGGCATTCAGAATTAACCAATAATAGTGTCCCTGCTCCTAATCCTCCAGATTTCTTCTAAGTTCTGCTTCTATTTGTTCTTAGTGAAAAGCACGGCATTATCTTATTACAGCAATTTGATTTTCATTATCTAAGTAGGTTGCTGTGTCAGCAAAAAGCAGCAATTTGGAAAGGATGGAAAAGGCTGCGAGTCATGGATGAATGAGTGATAGGTGGAGAAATAAAAGAAGATAGAAGAGGCTATGGTGAGTGATTGAGAGAGCTCGGGAAAATAAGGTGGGGTCTCTGGTAACTAGTTAAGAAATGTGGCTCCTTGTTTACATGGTCAGATGGGGAAACCTGCCTTTTTCCTGTCACATATAACCTGTTCTTAGATGGCCTAAGTTCAGCCAGAAGCATGCTGTAAAATAGTTTGTTTAGAAGAGGCTAGAATACTGAGATGACTACAAGATCACATCTAAGTCGTTTGACAGAAAAAACACCTGGCAAGAAATTGTCTACCACCAAGTTCCTTTTCAAAATCTGCTTGTGAGATACATTTCTTCTTACAACAAGAAGAGGCCTGGAAGGTAGTGAAAAACAATCTGTTACTTACGGGCTTTCATTTAGTTATGCTTACAATGCCAAAGGCATTCCTTTGGAGATACAAGGTTTCAAGAAATGATATATAAATTGGTATAGGCATGGAGCACAGCTCAGTCTTTTTGGTATTTAATTAGCTCTAATTTAAACAATTTCCTGGGCTGAGTATCTTTAACATTTAAAATCTATCATATATCTTTTTCTATCTATAAGCCAATGCTCACTGGGGGCAATAGGACTACATCTACTGTAGTAAATAAGACAACACAAGGACTATTCCCTGGCTCTGAGGCAAAATGGCTTGGCATAGCTGATGTCCATATTGCTCAGCTTTCCTCTTCTTCCAGAAGAACAGGGTTGCCACAACCAAGTTGCCATGGGTCTGACCCCTGAAAGCTGCCTGTACAGTGTCAGGGAGATCCAAAACCAGATTGTGGAGCATTCTAAAAATATGAGAAATAGTCCTGTTCCAGTACACCTCCTTAGTTTCTTGATACAGATATAGCCTGAGAGTCTTTTGATTGGCATTGGTGGACTACAAGTGGGTGAAAATGAGCCATCTACTGTGATGGCTCTGTAATCCTCTGATATTCCCAGAGCATATTGCTTACCGGTAAAAGGGACCTCCATCTTAAATGAGAAAAAGGAATTTAAAAGCTGCTTTGGGCATCTTGCCAGCTGCATAGCAACATCTGGTTGGCATTCAGAGGCTTCAGGGGCAGCTAATCCTGTTCTGAGTAGGATTAACATCCCTGTTTAAAATATACTCTTGGTATGTCTGATGGAGCCAGCATTTTGGCTGTCCAGAGCAGAAGGAAAGAGTGCAAGAAGGAGCGCCTGTGTGATTGTCATGTAGAATTTCCATCCCCACTGTGTTCTCCGTGGCTCCAGTGCTTCACCTGATGAAACAAAGAAGCACCATAGCTTTACCAGCCCCGCCAAATTCTCATTAAATACAGTAGAGATGACTACCTGTCCCCCCTTTACTATATATTCAGCAAATGAGAGCACTTATCAGCAAGGGGTGAAGTTATTTACAGAAATATTGTTCTACTTTCTCTACCATAGGTGAGCAAGATGATATTCAGCATAGATGCATCTAAATCCCAGTTGCATTGCTTGTAAAACTTTTTTCATGAAGGAAATAAGAGATTTGCTTGGAGGAGGATTACAGCACGGCTCATGGATGAACTCCTACACAAAATTTTCTCATGCTTTCCATAGTTATGGGGACAGAAGTTAAATGCCCTTCACTCAAAGGACCTCTGCTGACAGTGACTGACTGATTTCTTAAAGGCCAACTCTGCTGCTAATCTCAGCTGTTGGAAATGATGGGGCAACACAGAAGTTTGACTTGCCTTGCAAGTTCTTGAAGACCTTGTGCTTTGAAACTGGAGTGCTGTGGACCTGTGACAAGCATGGCAAGCCATAGCCCACCCTGACCAGATGCAAGAAGAATCGTTTCCTGCGGCTCCAGGGAAGGGGCAGTATGAAGACACAGGAAATTGCACACACAATTTACAGTTTGCCCCTGGGCACCTTTATGAAGAACATATACAATTAAGTGCTTATTAATTAATAGTATATTCTGAACATGGGAAGCACTCATATTTGCAAGCACAGTTTCTTCTACATCCTACACGTTTGTGTAGAAGATGAATTATGGTATGCTTCTGCGTGTCAGTGGCAGAGGCTGCTACAGAACTGCTGGTGGAAATTGGTTTGGCTCTGTTGAGGAGGCAGTTCAAATTATAGCTCAGCTGAGTATTTGGCCTAGTATGCTCAGATTTATAGATACCACCAAGATTATCATATCCATATTTGCATACTTACATGCGGTATTTACATATTCAGGTACAGTATTTACATGTTCTTTATTTTGCATGTCGAGACTTTTGACAAATAAAGGAAATACTTCAAACTGTTTATTTTTGTTTCCTATGTCTCAGATTTTCCAGAAAAATAAGTTGCTACATCCCTCTCTTTCATCCCTGAAAAGGAGCAGGAAAACAAGCGGCTTTCCTGCAGCAGCTGCTGCACCTGCTGTTTACAGTGAAGTTGGACCACAGCAAGGCTCCTTTTCTGGTCCACAGCATTTCCTCTAGAAGTCAAAGCTGACACATCAAAGTGAAAGCTCTGAAGGAGAGAAACAATGTGACCTATTGTTCCAAGAAAAAAAAATAAATAATTTGTAGGAAGACAGTAACAGCTCCTAACTGGATTTTTAAAACATTAATATTGAGAAGAGGAACGCAAAGCAAAACGTAATGTGGGGTTGTGAGAGTGCTAGACAGGGTACAATTTCTAGAGTTTCACTCTACTGTCACTTGGTATGTTCTAGCAGTAGCAGCAGCGCATACGATCTGTGCCACGATTCTTTGCAGACACACCACAGCTCTAGATAAAAGGCAGAGTGTTGGACCTCCTCATTTGCTTCTACTTACATTTTTGAAAAGTCCTGAATTCTGAAATTCTTCGGTCTGATGAAGTTTTGACCTATTCTTGTATTCGTGGTGTTTCTTCTTTTGCTCTTCATCCTTTCTCTCGTTTGTTATTCTTATGATGGAAATACCTTGAGTTTCCCACTGAGGGCCCCATTGTGCTAGACAATTACAGTGCACAAGGAGGTCATGATGTAAATTGAGAAACTAGTGTGTGGTGGAGGAAACAGAGACACAGAGAGTGGAGAATCAGCTTGCGTGTAGTCTCCTGAGGGGTCAGAAGCAGAGGTGCTCAAAACCTAGACTTGTGTTTCCCAGCTTGTATATCCTTTTTAGTAACGGAGGAAGTCAAATGAAGATGCTATGTTGTATTATCTGGACGAGAAAGATTACATTTTTTCAAAACCTTAAAATACAACTTGCTTTGCTGTAGGGAAGAGGTGTAGAAATGTACACCTGAACGCCAACCAGGATTTCTTAAGAAACTAAATGCAATCTGGAAGATTGCCTGCCATCATGAAATCATGTTCTCCAGAGGCACTTAGGTTACCTCCCCTCTCAGCATAATTAGTTTTGACCTTGTGACCTAGATGTAAGTAATAAAACCTTCAACTTTCTTCCAGTGGTGCTGCTGCAGCCACACAGCTGTGGAATGGTGCACCTTATTTCTTGTGATCCCAGGTTGAGGTTCTGATCAGAAAACCAGAGGCAGAGAAATCAAAGGCTAGTCCCTACTTTCTGGGTGCTGTTTAGGGAGCGCTACCATCAGAGAAAAAGAGACAGAACAGAAAAGTCTGCCTAAAACTAGAGCCTCTCTGTGACTTTACTTGAGAGAGTCTGGGGTAACAGATGCAGAACAGTGTATACTTCATACCAAGGAACCAACTAAAATAAAAGCAAGGACAGTAGTTTCATAGGAAATGGAAATCTAGAGCTTGACTCAGTTTCTTCCCACTCTAATGAATGTCCAGAGGAAACTAATGAAACCTACTACGAATTTAAGTGAAGAAAATGGAACAATCCCGCTGTCTTGGTTTAATGACTTCGACACAAAACCCTTAAAGGGCTGCTACTTTCTGCCTACTGGGTTCACAGCACTGTGAATAATACTCAGGTCTTCACAATACTCAGGCTGAAAAGCTGTGTCCCATGTTCTAATTTTAATGCACTGAACTGAAACATTTGCGAAACAAATACTGAAAATAAATGACTTTGGATTGGTCAAGAGGTAAAAGCAGGATTTATGGAGCTCAGTGTAAAGATGACTAGTGAACTTTGGTGGCCATTAAGAGGCAGGGGATCACAGGGCTCAACTCATTGCCTTCCTCCCACAGCCTTTACACTGGTAAAACCATGAGCCAGGTGAAAGCCAACAGTTCTTAAAAGTCAAATATGTACAGTGCACTATATCTGATATCCTACAGTGCACTAGCTTGACAAAAAGCTCCAGTAAAGAGGCCCCTATTTCTGTTACTTCTGTTGATCACCTTGTGATTTAGGAACACCTTCCTCAGTCAGTGCCTCACTCTCAGCAAAGCTAGAAATTTTGCTGTGCTTTCCCTCATTCATGTGAAGAATAATTACCAAATGTTTTAGATGAGGTTTCTTGCCATCAAAAAAACCCACAAAAACAAAAATAAACAAACAAACAAACAAAACACAAAAAACAGAAAAAAAAAGAAAAAGAAAAAAAAAAGCATCTTTATTAAAAGAATATAGAAATTCCTTCATGCATTTGTGTAATTAGAGCATAGTCTCTTTCAACTGATGGCATAAAACTACTACTAAATCCTATCTGACCCTAACGTGGTTAGATATGTTTTGCCATCTAAGAACTGCAAAAGGCTTTCAGGGTCCACACAGTCTTCTTGCTGGATGTGCACAGTGTTAGTACGGACAGGTGGCTGCTATCTGTGGTTAAGGCTTTGCAGAAACATACCTAGTAAAGCTGTAATACAGAAATTATTTCTAAGGCACACAGTTACAGATGGGTGCACAACTCGCTTTGGTTTTCACTAAGGTTTAGGTACTGTTGTACACTTTCTTCTAGAAAGCGTACTTCACCCCTCTATCCAAACTAAAATGTACAGATTATGGTCCTTATCCTGCCTCCATAGACCAGACTATTGCAACACCTGAAATAATAATCTTTCACTGGGGATGCCTTAAAAGAGACCTAAACTAAGACAGCTGAATTCTGGTGAATCTGGCTGAAGTGCTTTAAGGTATTACTGCCCTGCTGTCGTCTGCTGCTCTTACAGCAGCTGCCCATGTCTTCAGAGAGTCAGTAAAAAGGGATGAGGATCTGCACCCTGGCTGGTCCATCACAGAGAAGAGCCCATTAACTGAGGGCATCTTTGTGGCAAAATGGGCTTACCTCGTTTCTGCTCTGCTGCCCCGTCGCCAGGCAGCAATGCCACCAGATGGGCAGCCACAAGTAGCTGGGGTACCAACATCCCCAGCTGTGGGTTAGTCATAAAGCTTGCTTGCTTCCTTCTTCCTTTTCATCTTTTTTTTTTTTTTTCCTTCTCTTCCTTTATCTTTATCTCTCTCTTTCCCACTATCTCTTTTTCTCTCTTATTTTTCTCTCACTCACCTGTCTGTCTTTTTTCCTCTTCCTCTCTTTCTTCAGTGCAATACAAGACTTAGGTCTCAATAGGAAATCCACCTCCATACTCCCACCAGCACACTCCCAAACAATTAAGAATCAGTTCCCCCTCCCCCACAACCTCTTTTTTTTTGTTGTTGTTGTTTTGCTTTGTTATTGTCAGCTGGTCTCTTGGATTAGGGTTTGTAGCTCTCTCTGGGCTCAGGAAGGCTTGGTAGCTTGGCAGGATTTCTTGCCAGATCACTGATCCTAATGTAAGTGCCAGAATCCTGCAGTTTGCATAATGCTAATTTGCTTTTCAGCCCAACTTGCCACCTCACATGCTGCTTAGCATATCAAGTAGCAGAAGGAATGCCATGTGCTCTACCCTGAGTGAGGAGGAGAGTAATTGGATAGATACCCACTACCTGAAATTGAAACTAATCTAACCAACCCGGGGTATAAACCTTAATGCACTGTTGAGCTTCTGGTAAGATGTTATTAGACTGAAACTGTTTCAAGCCAATTAGTTCCTTATTCTCAAAGCTCCGATTGTGGAGTTTTCACTGGCATAATAAGGTTACAAATACTGCTTCATTAGGGCAATATTCATTCACTTAGACCTAGATCCCGCCACCCTTACTCATTGTGAGTAAGGGTAGTAGAACTGGACCTTAATGCTTGTGTTAATGAAATGCTAGACATGTCAGGGTGGGGCGATACCGAGAGATATCACCACACCTAAGGGATGTTGCCAGTCACTGGGATAGATGCCAAGTACTTTCAGTCGACTAGGCGTGGGGCTATCTCGTTGTATTACCACACACTCAAGTGTCTTATTGCAATACTGGTTCTGTCAAAGCAAAACAAAACTAGACTGCCTAGAAAAAAAACAAAACAAAACAAAACAAACAACAACAAAAAAGCAACCCACCAACAAAAACCAAACCCACACCACCTCTGTTTTCATTCTAAACTGCACCCACACTGATGCTAGTATAACTGTAGCATGAGTCCAAGAAGGTGGGTCTCTTCTCTGAGTTTACCTAGGTATGCAGATACATGACCTAAACAGGCTGTCCAGGCTCTCTCTCCAATAAATGGAGGAAAATGAGTACCTCTGAAGAAAGATTGATCCTTTCTGCATGAGACACCTGTCTTAGGCAGGGTGAGATGGTCCATGCTCTGAAAGTGCCCTCAACTGAAAAGCAGCCTGGTCAAGAGGCTCTGAACAAGACCCTTTCAGTCAGCTAAAGTTCATGGAAGTCTACCTCAAACTTAGTGACAGAAATAGAGCCTGGTTTGCTTTTCAGCTGATCGCTTGGTCATAGACAGTGACTGTGGTCACAACTCTTGTCCCAGTTACCTGATGCAATACTCCCAACACCCCAGGGCAGGGACCACATCTGTGAGACGCACCTTTTGACAGCTCCCAAGCAGCAATGAATAATAAGGGTGCTGTGAGAAGCGGCTTTGATTTTCTGTGTTTGGTCAGCAGGAAAGCAAGTGCCCTGGCCCAACAGGCCATGCAGACACACTCCTGCGAACGGAACAGGTACTCGGTGAGAATCTTGCTGCTGACATTGTCCCAACACCCAGTGAGTGGCACCTTAGCATGTGGGAAGGGCTTCAGAGGAGTGCTGAGCACACAGTCTCTAATCTGAGAGGTGTGGAGATTAGAGGAAAATTGGGTAAGGAATTTACAATGAAGGTTATGGAAGAAATTGGGCAAGTAAGACATAAGCAAGCATGAATGTCCAAATAATATGGCTTTTATTTCTTGGTCTTTCATGCTTGGATGTTGTTTTGTTTGGAAAGTGTGAAGTTGAAATTCTCCCAAATTTGTCTCTCTACTTTGTCCTGTGTTATGCCTTTCCCTGTGATCTTCTCCATTTTATAAACCCCAGCGTGTGGAAGGGCCAGGGCTGGAGGGATTCATTATCCCTCCATCAGAGCAGTGCCTGTATTTTGAGAAACTGCCAAATATTTCCCACAAAGCACTATTTCTACAAAAAGGCTTGCTGTCTAGGAAAGGATCCTTTGGCGAGGAGCAGTATCAAAAGATGGAGTATGTCCCCTGTGCAGACCTTTCATTCTTCAGGCTGGTTTAGCTGATCACCTGGGTTTGGAGGGCCACAGGAAGATTAAAATTGTAATATCTGACAGCCAGATGAAACGGGAGTATTGTGAAGAGGTGTCCACCCACTTTCTTAAGACTTGAGGCCTGAGGAAAACATCAAAATCTATCTATCTGCTTCTGCATTAACAATGGGCACTTGCTGTCTCACAGGATAGGGCTGTTGAACTCAAGTCAAAGGTGCGAGTTGCACCCACTGTTGAGGACTTGAATGGAGGAACACGGCAATGGAAAGCCATCAGGAATCTATAGAAATCACTAAATTGCTGTCCACTTTTGCCTATTTAAGGCATTTAGCTAGATGTACACAAATATATATATAAGATTTTCAGCATAAAATAGTTTTAAATAATTCTAGAAGATGGGGCTCCAATATTGCTGGCTTTCAAGCAATTGGTTTCATTGGGATGTCTGGAGTTACTAGATCTTGACAGGTAGTACAGTAATGCATGTGCTGACGGGACTACATGATAGGGAAGTAAGATCACACAAAGAAACCTGCGCAGCAGCTGGGTCCCAGGAATGAAAAGTCTTGCGGAAAGTGGTCTACTGTGGGAAAGTATAGGATCAATAATAAACTTTTATAAATCTCTGTGGTTAGTTGTCTTTCTGGCAAATGTGAGTTTAAGAGAGAAGGAAACCTCCTTACGAACACAAAGTGATTTCTCAGGAATTGCTCTTAAAAGAAACAGTCACAGCACAGTAAAGTGCATTTACTTTCGTTGAGTGTGCATACATTTCTTCTCTTTAGAATCTCTGATTGTTCAGCTGAAGAGAGTGGTAATTGCCCACCCCAGTGACTCAGCATTCTGGGAATTTCCCAAAAGTGGTTTGAGTTGAGCTATGGTTTCTGCCAGCCTTTTCCAGTCTTAGAAAAAGTCCTTTTCTCCCTAAAATGGGCAAACTTCTTTGCCTTCTTAATTCAAAGATAGAGAGAGCATTCAATTAACACTGACGATAGACTGTGACTGTCTGATGTATGTAAATATGATTTTGTCAGAGAGCTAATAATTCTATTTTAATTTCCTGTAGAAAATATTGCTTTCCTACTGTATTTTACATACTTGTGGCAAATATATTTGGTATAGTACTAGGTTACAAGGTATTGTATTGTAGCGTAAGAGCCAGGAAAGCTAATCAGCTTAACAGAGCCAGAATATAAACACAGGAAAGAAAGTAACTCAAGAGTGGAAACTAATGAAAAGGAGAGGGTCAGTACAGTCAAATATGTGTGTGAGTGAATTGTGAATAACTACATCAGTCGGGCAAAGTACTACAGTGTTGACCATTCTCTGTTGCCATCTTCTTAAATACTTTCTTACCTCTCACTTTCTTTCTAGTATCCCCAAGCTACCTACTACCGTAACATTTAAATAGTGATTATTGTTCTTTTCTATTTAGCAATCAAAAGCTTTCCTCCTCTGTGCTGTGTGTATATGTTAAAACTCAAGCTAGGCATTGGAAGCTAGAAGAGGTTGTAAACCATTTTTCTTTATTCTTGATTTTTAGGCTTGCTGGATCTCGTGCGTGTACATGTGTATACATGTGTGTATGGCTAGCCTCTGGTACAAATTAAAGTAGCCACACAGAATGAAGGATCTGTCCCCATTGTTTCCTCAGAGTGTTGGATGCAACATCCTTTGACTCATAATATACTTAATTAAAAAAAAATAAATCCTAACAACCCAGAATTAAAACTATTGTTGTTGCTAGAAATTGAATGTGCAAGGAACGAGAGAATGGGTGTCTAATGTGTTACGATTACTTTTCAGGATATTATAAGCCTTGCTCCCACTGAACCCAGTGGGAAAATTCCCAGTGACGTCAGTGATGCACGAATGGGTTCATAGCCCTTACTCATGGTAGGTTCCCGTTGCAATCGGTAGGTGTGGATAAGCAGAGAAATCCTGTTGGAATGAAAAAAGAAATCACTTTTCAAAGATCATCATCAGCGTGAGCAATCTCAGTAAAGGCCTAATGACTGTTGTTAACAAACTCGGTTTTATTAAGTTTCCTGTAAAACAATGTGCTTTGAGGGGGAGGGGAAAGAAGCAGGGGGGGTAATTGTCATTCCAGTGAATCAGCTACTTTGGGAATTTCCAAAAGGTGCGGTTAGCTCAGAGGACTGTGGTGTTTGCCACATTTTTCCTTCCTAAGGCTAATCTTTGTAATTCAAATTAATTTGCAACCATTTAGTTTTGAATCTAGAGTTAATATAGTTGATTATGCCACATTATTCATAAATCCACTAAAGGCACAGACAATGGCAACAGCTATAGAAAAAGACTAGGTATTAAGTGGAATCCAAACTCTGAGATTTGCCAGACAGTTCAACAGTCCCAATTTACCCAGCAAGAAAATAAGACTATCCAGATGATTGGTAGAAGCTGAGGCCAGCACATCTGCAACGTGAGGGTGCCACCAGGCAGCAGGGAGAACACAGAAAAGGGACTGACCACATGAGACCCTGCAGTGAGCACCGCTTGGGAAAGGAAAATTTAAGGGAACTTGTCACATGGAAGACATACAAAGAACAACCCCAAATAACCAGAAACTGCAGTGACTTGTTCACCTCCCAGGCAGGAAAGACTCATGCAGGAAACGGCAGTATTTTCCTTTCTACTGGGAATGTATAACTTTTAAGACAGGAATTATCTTCAGAAGTATAGCAGAAACAGCATTTTAACTATTACCCATATATTTGACTAAGAAATTACTATTGTTAGTGTCCAAGAAACATGGCAAATTCTTCCCAGCTGTATTATTGTATTATAATAATTTTCCATTACAGAGGTGACTTGCTCCAAGCCAGAGTATGCAAAGTAGCCAAGATTTGACTCTCCAGGCTCTGCCATGCACAATGCTAAGCACCTCATGCATGTTGCTGACGTCTCTCCATACTTATAGACTTCACTGGGAGTTGAAGGCACTCACTCAGTACTGCCTGGGAGGAAGAGATCTGTGTGTGGCAGAAAATGTTAGCATATTAGGAAAGTAAATGGAGATGATTTAATGATGAGGACTACTGCTTCTCATGCTGACCAGCATTGTTTCATTGTTTCCCTGTGTTCCCTCATCAGTCGGCATCTATCTTGTGCCTCATGGTGAGTGTGGACTGCAAGCTCTCTGGGGCAAGCACTGCCCGTCTGCATGGTGGTCATACTGAGCAAGAGCCAGGTGCCTCAATCACAGCAACAACAAGCTCCTGCAATCACCCAACGGCTGTTTCCTTCCTTCGTGTGATTGCTCAGCCTGTTTACATCTGTCAAGCCTTTTATAAAAGCTGTGCTGCTAACAAGGGCTGTTTTGGGACTGTTGGGTTGGTTGGGGTTTTTTATTTTTTTATTTTCTAAATTGTTTTGAAGGCTCTTTTTAGTTAAAAAGTGTTTGCCACCACAGTTAAGACATGGACTGGATTAAAGTTCAAAACCAGCTCACGTCAGCAAGTAGATGGAAATTGTTACCATCTGACAGCTGGTGGCCTGGAAGGAAAATGTAAAAGTCACTGCATGAAGGATTGGTTCAGGGCAGTGCCACAAGAAGTGACATGGCTTTGTTTTATATCCTGGGACTGCAGCTCTCTGTTCTGCCTGAGTTGTGCTCAGAGGAAATGGGTATGGAGACCAGTGAAATCTGCTGCACCTCTCTGGCTAGAGTGGCCTGGCCTTACAATGTATGAAACCTGTGTAGGAGAAGCTGTAGTTTGTGCCACTGTGGGTATGTGGCAAGACAGTAAAATGGCAAGCCTCGTTCAGGTCACCAAGACCTCTCTGTTGCCTTTCAACCCCCTATGTCCACCTCCCAGCCCTTGTCTCATCAACTTCGACCAGAAAAACAACTGAACTAAAGGGGAAAAATATTTTTATTTTCACCTCTGGCTGCTTTCATAGTTGACCAGTTTTATTATTTGATATAAGAATACCCTGCTAGAGTATCTCATACTAACTAGTGTGCATATAAATACCTGTTAGACTCCATTACAGTGTGTTCATTAAGGATAACACAGACCAGACAAAGGCTGCACAATCAACTGACTCATCTGAGGTCACCCAGGGAACAAATGACAACACAAGGAATGGCACTAGGATTTCAGGTTGTCTTCTGGTCCCAGCAATGCCGGCTAAAGAAATGACTGCCTTTAACCTCTGATGTGCCAGAAAGTTGTGTTGCTATCCAGAGGGACTCCAACAGGCTGGGGAAATGGACTCACAGGAATCTCATGACGTTCAGCAAGTGGAAGTGCAAAGTTCCACACCTGGGGAGGAATAACACAGGTTATTCCCATGCACCAGTACATGGTGGAAGCTAACCACCTGGAAAACAGCTTTGCAGAGCAGGACCTGGAGGTCCTGGTGGACACCAAGTTGAACGTGAGCCAGCAATGTTGCATTGCAGGAAAGAAGGCAAAACTCCATTCTGTGCTGCATGAGGAGGAGTGTTGCCAGCAGGTGGAGGGAGGCGATCCTTCCCCTCCATTCAGCACTGCTGAAGCTGCACCCAGAGTGCTCTCACCAGTCTGGCACCCTTGGTACGCGAGAGATGGGCATACTAGAGAGAGGCCAGCAAGGGGCCATTAAGATGATTAAGATTCTGGAGAAAGAAATGGCAAAGGCTCAAATAGCACACCTTTGCTGCTGCTAAGGACATCTCTAAGCAAAAGTGGGGACCAGAGCAGCTCTTCTGTAAGAAAAGGATGAGAGAACTGGGATTTTTCAGCCTGGAGAATGGAGGGCTTGGGAGGGATGTCATCAATGCATATAAATATCTAAAGGGAGGGTGCAAAGAGGGTGGGGCAAGGCTCTTCTCAGTGACAGGACCAGAGGTACTGGGCACAAACTGAAACACAGGAGGTTCTGCCTGAACATCAGGAAACAAATGTTTATTTTTAGGGTGATTGAGCATTAGCCCAGGTTGCCCAGAGAGGCTGTGGAGTCTCCTTCCTTAGCAATTCAAAAGCCATCTATCTGGGCATGGTTCTGGGCAACGCTGCTGTAGGTGACCCTGCTTGAGCAAGGGGTTGGACCAGGTGACCTCCAGAGGTGCCTTCCAACCTCAGCCACACTGTGGTTCTGTGCTTATGTGAACCACACCTAGAAGCTACATAGCATCTTTCACCCTGCCAGCACACGTTACTGCCTTCCCAAAATGTACAAGCCAGCTGCAGCTGTGAAGACCTCCCAAGTAATATCAATCACAGTGAGCTGCATTACCTTAAACAGCAATTTTTTGTTGATCCAGGTTATTTTCAGTGAAACGGTTTAGTGAGCGAAGGTAAGAGCATTTGAAGGGGCTGACAGAACAAGAGGTGACTTCTGGAGGGAGGATGGTGGCTAGCAGCCAGGGCTAGGCTAGGTCCAGTTACATGTTATCTCTGCAGCCAGCGCAGTTGCATTAGAAAAGCGTATATAGGCTCAGTGCCCTCACCTCTGAGCTGCTTTATTAAGCAAGTACTAGGAAATGGAAGCCAGAAGAACAAGAGAGCCAACAAACTGCTGCAAAACTCGAGAACTTTCTAAATGGGCTAAGGAAAACAAACTTCAAGACAATAAACTGTAGTGACAGCATTTACTCCTGAATTAAAACATTTGGGGATGGGAGGGGTCAAATAAATCATTACCAGTGGCTTCCTTACCACAGAGGATGTGTTGAAATGTTCAAGAGTGAAGGTACAAGCAGCCTCCTTACGTAATCAGGCAGATTACATGATGTTAGAAGGAGATCTACATATTTCAGGAGGAAATATGGTTTCTTAGAGAAAGAAGACTAATGTTATAACCAAGATAAATGCTTTATCCCAGATGAACCCCAAAATAAAGTTCTTAGGAATCCAGATCACCTTCTAATGAAATAAGAAATACCATAGACTACTGGATCTGGTAACTGGTACATAGGACCACTGTTTTATCATTGTTGTCCGTGTTCTGCTCACAAATGTCTTCTGGGCATAAGTTTACACAAACCATATTTTCACTGAGAAAAGTAATCCCTGATTTTTGTGTGTGATCCACTCTTATAGAGGTTTGCAGTCTGTGTTGTTCACATATTTTGGGATACCCAGTATTTTAAAAGGCAGACCTCATAAGCTTAATCTTAAAGCAGGCATAGCTTGTTGTGAGGTTTTTATAATGAGATGGACAAAAATATCTGGCATCTCTATCTTTGGATTTTAAATAATAACTTCATAATGAGTACACATTAACTTACTCTTCTTATGTTATCTTACATTCTGAAAGACCTAATGTGTTGTTTCCAAATTTGTGTCAACGTCAATCAGTAATGCTAGCTAGGAACAGGACTCAACAGAAACATAAACCCTTCTCCTCTATTCATGATTTACTTTGTGGTGACTGAAGGTCATTGCTACCTGTAGACTGCCTGCTGTTTTCATTCAATTTCCTAATGGGAAAAAAATTCTTAGAAATGTCAACATTAAATTTAATCTTAATAATCACTTGTGTCTACAGAAAAGCTGGAGGGTGGGCTGAAAAATTGTGGGGTTTTTTCTCTTTCAGACAGGGAAAAGGGTACTTTCCCTCTGCTCTACCTTCTTGGTGCATAAAGCAGGGGCCAGCAGCTTTGGACACTTATAAATGCACAAAGAATGATATTTAAAAATAAGGAAATTGTTGAATGTGACCTGCTGAATAGTTGAATGTTTCTAGTCCACAGATGTAAAAATCCATTGTTTTCTTTTATTATTCTTATATGTACCATGATAGAGCCTAGGTGTGGTGATGCCTTGGCCGTGGATGCAGAGCTGTGCCTGTAAGTATATAACAATCACTCTCCATAATGTTCAAAAATAGTACTGCAGGGTTCATGTCTACTAAGGCTCTGAGGTGACCCAGAGTACAAGGACACAATCAGTTCTTTTTTTGAAAACATAGCCTAAGTTAGGGGAGAAAAAAAGTTGTTTCGCCATTCTCCTCTTTTATGTAGTAGGTCATTGTTGAGGACAGTCTCTCAGGACGAACGATTTAGGTCATGAAGTCTCATCTGTTTGAGGACCTAAATCATATCAGCTACCACTCAAACAGTCCTAAACTGGAGGAGAGCTCTGGGGTGGGCTCTGGGGATGGTGATGGAGAAGGCTGCCATTTCATTTTATAGAAGCTGTTCATTTCAAGTGTTCATTGAGCAAGAGGTGACTCAAGCACACCTTCATTACCCAGTGCACTCACACGCAAAATGAAAGCCCTTAGCTTCACTCTTTGTTCCATTGATGTCCTACCATTATATATGGCATGATGAGCAGAACAGGCATAGAGGCCACCTTCCCATATCAAATGTCCCAGTTCTAGGCTAGGGGGTCATACTCAAGTGTTTGTTCTCTCCCCTTTTCTCCTTCTTTTATAGACTTGAAGTTTGGGAAACTTTGAGGACCTGTGCTAAAGATAATGAAGCTCAAAGGCATTAACAGCTGTGAACAGCTGTGGGAGGGCACCTACTTGAATTCCCTTATAAGATTGACTCTAACATTCTCTTACACCCTTGCCCACTCGTGACTAGATATAGTGGGGGGAAGGCAGAACCCTTATTCTGGTTTTGGGTGGTGAGTGATATTTCAGATATTTTCTGAAAGGCTTCTGGGGGGAGGATCTCAGAAAACACTCTTTGCCTATCTATACTAAGGAAGAATAACATAGATAAGATCAGGGCTGTTAATGCTGAGTAACACGGGCATCTGGAGGAATTAATTGCTGGAAACCTAGGGATTTCGAAGGCCTTCAGGATTAGGTGGTGGCTTACCAAGGCTGTTGGAACTTGGCAATTTTAGACTCAGGTGTTTGAAGCCAAAGTGGAATATAGAAAAAAACCTTCTCTTGTAGATTTAGCCTTAAGATCTTCAGATTGGTTCAAAAGCCTCACCCGATGCATTCACATTGCTGAGATTTATTTTCTTATTTATTTTTATTTTTAAAAAGGGGATGTGAAATATACGTAGAGGGTGATAATATTAATTATCTTTTGGATTTTAAAAAAGTGACTAAGACAACTTCACAAATGATGAAGATAAAATAATAGAGTGTCACTAATGTTATTAATTACAGAGAATGCCACAGGAGGATCCCCCGTGCAGAATTCATTTTCTTTTGTTGTTAAATGAGTCTCAATGCTAGTTATTGTTAAACTGTGGGAATCAACATGGACTGCTGGCAAAACAGGCATTCTGCACTTTCTGCATAGTAGTGTTGTCCCTTTTTACAAGCCCTTGACCTCACCTAATTCTGCTCTGTTCCACCATTTGAAAACTGCAGAAGACTTTAACTCAATATTTAAAGAGGTTTTGGTGTATACAACTGTAAGGGGCTGCAGAAGTGCAAACAAGGATGCTGCTATTGTTGTCACAGAGGTGGTAAATGTTAACCACAGTCCAAATTAATATTTTAATTCTTCTTTGGAAGCCATTTGCCTTACTCTTTCAATGAAAACATCATCTTTTCTAAGTATTTCTATTATTCCTGGTCAAACTGGAAATTCTTCAACGGGGAACACTGTGTTCACTTCATAAAGCCAAAAGACCAGTCACTTTAAGGGGCATTTTCTAATGCCCTTGACTATACAGTGGAGACAAGAGATACCCTTCAGCAAAGCCACAATTCCTCTCCCTACTTGTTTGTCTTTACTAGACACTTCCACTGTCAGTGTCCTCAGAGGAAGAGGGGCTGTGCAAGCATGGTCTTAAGTGTTCAAATCAAGCTTCAGTGCTGGAGCCTCCATGCGAACACAAGCGCTAGCTGGGCACCCGCACACAGTCCCAGGAACAAACAGGCACCAAAAATGTCTGCGCCTCAGTAATACAGTACTGGGAATTTTATGGAGTGCTCTTAAGACCTGCTTCTAGTGCAAGGTCATTGTTCCACCCTTTACTTCCTCCCTAAGTACTTGTATGGCCTAATAACTTTTGTAGGGCTTTCTCTTTGAAGGGAAATATGGATTCATTAAGCGGGAATTTATCCAATGTAATGTTCCTAATATTTATTTAACCTAATAGTTTCATTGCAAGTACTAAAGCCTGTTATCTGGGCTCTACACTTGAGCATGACTTCATGTGTCAGCAGACAGCTCTTCTACCTCCTCCTCTTTTTTTCTGTGCTGAAGATAGTCCTGGTACTATAGCTTTATTTTTGATACTCTTCTCTGAATCCTTTCTAACTAGCCTGCGCCTATTTCATTCAAATGTGGTCTTCAGAACAAAATCCAACACCATGTGAAGCTAGCCTACTGTATGATCTAGATACTGCTAAATGTTGGACTTCACAATTAATTTTGTTCTCACAACAAATTACAGGAAAGACTCAAAAATATGGTAAGAAGCCAAAAATAAGGGTAGAATTAGAGCACACTCCACCTCTCACCTGCTTTCTAACTGATTAAGTAAGATGATAAGAAAAACCAAGACATCTCAGATTCATTTAATTTTCATGCCAAGTCAAGGCCATTACTGTTGCTGTCCTGCAACAATTAGTTGCTGAATCAATCAGTTCTTCAATTCGTCTCTCTGCCCTCATGAGCTAGAGAAGGATGAGAATTAACTGGGATAGTCTCAACTTCTGATTCCACATTGACAGTGATGCTCAAATCACAAACTTCTGAGTTTACAGGGGTCAGAGTCAGGATGAAAACGTTTTCCTTGGTGTACAGGTTGTCTAGGTGTTTTTGTGACTTTAACGAAGAGGGAAGAGAAGTCTCGACTTCACTGCAGCACCAATGACTGGCTGCTGGCAGTAGCTGGGGTAGGAGGTGGCTACAGTTGGCTGACATTTCTCACTGTTTACAGGTAGGGAGGGATTTCTTCTCCCTTATCAGAGGGGCAAGAGGTTTTAATTTTCCTTGTTAGCATGTGGCATAGGCTGTTTGTTAGGATCATGAGGATCTTTGGGCATTGGTGACACCTTAGTCTTTCTTGTCCTCTGCCTGAGGCTTGCAATACTTCAGAGAAGAGAGTGCTTTGAGAAATAATTTTGTCAATACAGACCTACATCTATTATAGATACATGTAGCAACTGTACTATAGAGATAGAAGAGAAGGTTTCACCAGTCCTCTGGGCTCAGGTGAAACATTGAAGTGTGGAACAGTGTAATGTTACACATGCTAAAGTGGGTCTTACTCCCAACTAGACCTCTTTAAAGAAGACCTCCTGACTTGTTACAGGAATATGTGGTAAATGTAAGAAATTATTAAAAGGCAGGAATGCTTAGGGAGGGTACTAAAACTGTGGGAAATCTAGTATTTTTTTTGTGTATTTTCGTAGACAAAAAGAGGACCTGTACTTCTTAACCTTTGGATTCAGCTTAATTAATATAGTACTGTACTTTTAAAATGTTAGGCTTCCAATAGAGAAAGACCAATTCCATCTGCCAGTATTTGCTACAACCAGTGCAGAACTGATACAATTGTGTGCTTGTTGTATAAAACCCAGCTCATGGCTTTAACATTAGAAAACTAACTGAATGAGAGCAGACAGGTGCCATTGCTGAACTTCCAAGTGGTAGTAACATCTGAATTCGATTCATGTGTTTACTGTTGTCTTGATCATCTCCTTTAATAGTAAGAACTGCAGGAAGAGGAAATACACTCCAAAAGTGCTGTGAGTAGCTGTTTGTGGTTATCTCACATCATCATCCCCAACTCAAAAAGTCACTCAGACAGAGAATCCAAAAGAAACTTAATTTTAAAATGCACAGACCCTTGACCACACAACTGGAGGAGATGACTCTCATCAGCAGCCCTACCTTGGCTCACCAGCAGGTCTCTGTCCTCTCCTGTTGTCAGTGGCATTCCCATCCCAACTGACATCAAACACTGAGATTCGTTGCTAACACAGAGAAGTTCATCTGGTTGGGACCAGGTTTCAACTATAGAGCAACCTGTCCCTGCCTTTAGGGTCCATGCCAGATTATAATGGTTATATCCCTATTCTGCCAAGCTGTGAAGCCACAGCTTTTGTGTGCTCTGAAGAGCCAAGAGTAGGAGAAATACGAGAACACAAATTCTGTGTCTTTATGTTGCTTTCGCTCCTGTCTTCTCAGGCATTGAAATGATTATCCAGGGATCTATGAAAGGTTGGATACAATGATCCATCTGGACCAAATGGTGCTACTGGCAGTGTGAGCATTTTATGACTGTACCACAAGTACCAGAATGATTCCCACTCTTGTCCATATCAAGTTGGCCACATATACTCTGTCTGTGGTGAGAAAATCTCTTCTTTCCCTCTTCAACCCCAGTGTGTAAGAGTGGTGAGAGAGCTATGACTTGTGCTGCTGCAACATTCTTCCTTAGGGCAGGTGTATATTGTACACTTAAAAAACCTGCATCTCAGATAGACAGAGTCTGCAAAGTTCCTCTGGAAGTGAGGCTGGGGAGAGATTTCCAGAAGCTGGTAGAGTGAGAGAGACAGAATAGTAGCAGGATATGCTGGTGCCTCCTTCCATCTGGTACATAGGAGGCAACACGGCTCTGGCATCCTGGGGCTTTTGCAGCAGGGCCATAAGGACAACCTTGCCTTCTCCCTTGCTGTGACCCCAGGGCTGCACACCAAGCCCACCTACCCCTCCTGAATTGGCCAGCACCTCCCTTGGTCCTGGCAGCTGGTCTTGTGGTAATGTTGCTGCTCAGGGGCTGCCCAGCTTGCTGCTCCCTGAGACTCATCTATGGCTCAGACTCAGTCAGCTCTTTTGATTTATTTTCCCTTTAGTCAAATAGTTCTGCCATGAGCATTAGTGTAACATTAACAAAATTTCTATTTCCATTCAGTTCTGTGTTGTTGTGAACTGCATTTCTCTGGTAGGTATTTGTTTTTGCAATCATAGTGATGAAACACATTTACTGGTTGTAGCAGTTACAGGAATTCTAAATAAATATCTGTCTTTGTTTAATTTCAGTAAATCGGGACATTTCACTAGCATCATAATAATAGGGATTTGGGGAATACTATGTGTCCGTGAAATAATTCTTGAAGCAATTTATTCTTGCATCAGCACAACCCCCCCTTCAATTTGGGCTATTCCCAGAAGATAAGGGACTAGGTTTCTAAACTAGAAGATTTTTTTTTATTATTATTATTTTTTTCTCTAGGCTTTGCTCTGGGTTTTGTATCTGTTCAGTTTTTGCAACTTTGGTGTGTGACAATCTGTAATTGTAGTTTTCTACTGGATGTAAGTGGTAGTATTTATAGCAGTTAGCCTTCCTAAGCCCCAGGTTAGCTCCCATCTCCAAAAGTTGTCAATACTGTGATCAATATCAACGTATCACTTGCTAGAAAAACATACGATGCTGTATACAGTGTAAACGAGCCTGCATTTGGTAATATTATTATCCTGGCTTCCTTTTAGAATTTGTTTTCTACATATTTCCAGATAGTAGGGTGATGCCATCCAGATTTATGCTTTGCTAACCCTTCCCAGCTGAAAGGAAATCATTACTTGTAATTCAGAAGTGAATTTAGGAGGTTATGAAGGAAACTGTAAACTGATGAAAACACAGGTAAAGTTTGCTTAGTGTTTTCTCTTTAAAAAACATTAGCCTCTTTGTTTGTGCTTCTTGCTGCACAGTGGCACAGCGGATGTTGATTTTATTCCATCATTTGTCGCAATCTTATTTTATTTTTTTTAATTTATTTTTTGTTCTTTAAAAAAGTAATTTCAAATTACATTGCAAATGTCGAAAAGTTATGCAGTTGTGAAATATTGTTTGGCAAGGCTGACCATTTTCATAGATTGAGGCATTTCATTGATTTCATACATCTGAAATCCAGGGATTAGTTTCTGAGAAATTATTTCCCCACCGCTCCCACTTTGATGGAAGGCATCTATTGTTTTGGGGGCATGTCTGAACACATGGGATGCCTGTTTCTGGGAGAACTCTATCATTCAAATGAGATTATATGAAAGGCAGAGTGTGTAAACTACAGCTGTGGAGAAGCAGATTGTAGCTAATGGATCCAGATTTTGCCAGGACTCATCTGGATAGCTTGACTTTGCGTTGAGCTGCTACAAACAGCAGTAACAGCAAACTCTTTTCCTTGTACCCTTTATTTAGAGTGTTTCTTAAATCTGCCTATGGAAGTTTGTCCCCCAAATTCTTCTCAAAATCAGCTAGATGAATGTAATCTTTTTTTTCAGGACAATTATGGTTCATAACGGTACGGAATATGGGCTTTATTGTGTTGCTTTTATGTATAGCTATCTACCAGTGAAATCTATGAGGATTGTTCTGTGAGAACAGTCCTCAGGACCCTGCCTAAAAAGTTGCATGCTTTAGGATTGCAAATGGTGTATATTAATAGGAAAATTCAATTTGTTTTTCTCTTCATCCTTCAATAACATGTGAAGAAAACAACATGGTCTAAACCTAAGTACAGTATTCATGCTGGCCAACAACCCGCTATTGCGCCACACACAAAATTCCCATTGAGGTCAATGGAAGTGCCCTGAGCAGAGTGTTTTTTGGACTGAGCTCATTTTTGTGTGCGTGTATATGTGCGTGTGCGTGTGTGTGTGTGTGTGTGTGTGTGTTGAGTAATAATTTTCCACACCAGAAAAAAAAAATCCAACCCAACTTTGTTGTCATGCTATCTTACAAGGAAGCTAGTTTCACCCACACAGAGTTGAAAGCACATACCACTCTGTTACAGCACATAAACACTGTTATCACGCTAGTTGCAGAAAGAGCACTGTCACTGGGACATTTTATAGGCTTGAGCTTTTATACTATTCAGCAAGCTATTGAAAATTAAAATGTAATTAGTGTAGCAAAACAATAGTTTGCATCTTTTAATTACGGCTCCATTTTTTTGACAGAATGTTTTAATTATTGTTTTTTCTTCTGTTCTGTTTTTATTGATTTGGTGCCAGTTCAATTGTGTTACCAAGACCTCCCAGTACTCAATGAATTTACCTCAGGGGATTCTGCCTTCTTCATTGTTTTAAAATAAAACAGATCTCCAACTACCTACAAAACAAAATTAGAAGTGGAGGAGGAAAGAAAGGCAAAAAGAACAGGAGAAAGAGAGAAAGAGGAAAAGAGGGGCAAGAAGGAAAGGAGGAAAGGCAGGAGGGCAGAAGGAAGGACAGAAGGATGGAAGGAAGGATAAGGAGAAAGAGAGAGAANAGGGAGGAAGAGAAAGAAGGAGCAAGAACAAGTAAATGAAAGGAGAAAATAAAAGGGAAGAAAAGAAAGAAGAAAGGGTGCTGTTACTACATGCCTGATTTTTTACTCATGTGTGTTAGTGTAAAACTGTTATTTAGCTATAGTGTCAGATTTATTTTCCATTATTTTAGTTTAAAATGTTGTTCTGATTACTTCAAAATTTGTAGGAAAACTCAACTCACAAACAAATTTAATTGACCAAAGTTTTAATGTTAAAATCACAGCAGAATACATGAAAAACCTTCCCACTTTGATAATATTTCAGTATAGTCCCTTGAGGAAGAAAATACATGTCCTGAGAGGCTAGGTTATGGTAGTACTGTCATTCTCTGTGGGTGTGCATGCACTCAATTTATTGCAGCCTTTCAGCTGTCAGAAAAGTGCAAAGTAAGTGGGAAATGACACAGAGCACTGATTTAGAACACTTTCATCTCTATATGGTCTGTTTTCGTTAGTGATCAAGAGAGAGGAAAGTAGTGGTTAGGCACTATCTGTACTACAAAGCAAATGCCGTGGAGGCTATACAGCACATGGTCTTTTGAACGTCTGTATACCTCTAACTAGAAACAAACAAACACACAAAGCACTGTATTTATTTGAGAGACTTTAATAGCTCCTTTGCAGCCATTTTGTACATAACAGGAAGCAAACCATTCCAATTTCCAGTGTGCTTTATCCTGTAGTATTTTCACCCAAGAGGTTAGTCACCATGCATTTTGTCCTACTTTTTACATATTACATATTTGTAAAATGGAACAAGTCTTACTTACTTCTTGCATATTTGGGTCTTTGTGAGGCAAGAAATTATTCATTTACTATGCTATTATTTGATTACTTAATAAATAGCTCACAGAGGCAAACAACAAGAAACCCAAACCCAAGAAGACCAACACTGCATTTTCAATAGCAAGATCCCTTGGGAGCCAGGCTCTGGGATTTTCATAGCAGAAATATGTGGTCTTACATGGCTGGGAGGGACTGAGATGTGGTAGACATAGGCCCAAACAAGGAGGAACTAATGAAGGATCTGATGAAGTCAGGAGGATTAACACCATATCTCCCCTGGGCATTCATAGTTTTGAGTTCCTTTTCTTTCATCAAACATCTGGTTGCCTTTCTTCAGGGAGGATGGCCTCCAGATATCTTTCTCTAAGGAAGCAAAGGTGACTTGTGTCTTTCTTTCCCTGAAAGAGTAGAAATGACAAAGACATGAGTTTTGCAGTTCACTGCTACTCCTCTGCACTGTCAGTCACTCCCAGGTGCAGGGTTTGGTACTGGACATGCCTTTAACTCCAGAAGTGTGAAATGCTACCTTCAGTCAATTTGACAAGCATTTTCCTTCCAGAATTTAGCCTTCAAACCCACAAATATCAGCAGCAAGTACCACAAAAATCTTTAAAATTGGGCTGTGGGTAGGACCTGCTGCATTTTATTGTTTTTTTTTTTTTTTTAACCTTTGCTAAGCCGCTGTTCTTTAAATTGCTGTTTAATTTCCCACTTCAGCATTATCAGTTGTTGAGGTTTTGCTTGCTTGTTTGTTCCTTTTTGCTGGAATGGTGGAACAGCCGTGTCACGGTGATGCCCAGCCCTGGTCATGTCACGGTCACATCAGAGCAGGCAGCCACCAGCTTCGAGCATTTGCCCTGGTGATGTTGTGGCAGTGTTACAGCACATAGAATGTTGGTGACATTCTGGTGACACGGCCAGCCCTGGATGTGTACAAAAAAGGCCGTACCAGCCCAGGCTGACAGAGAAGCAGCTGGGAGAGGGAGAGCAGGAAGGAGAGGTCAAAGAAGCAGGGGCTGCCCATGGCAATGGAAGGTGAGTGCTCCTCCTTTGTTTTCTTCTATGTATTATAGCTGAATGCTCAGACAAGGATGTTACCAGGTCATGGCACTCTCCTGTGCTCTACTTCCTCTGCCACTCAGCCAGAGAATTATCAGTGCTCTAGAGGACAAATAAGATAGCCTCAGCCTGTGCCCCAACATGTTTTTGCAGGGAGCTGGAAGTTCCCCACAGCTGTGGGCAAAGGGACCTCCCCACCTCCTTCTGCTAAGGGCTGGGCCCCACATGAGCTGCTGGCACTGGCCCTAGTGAGGCAATGGGCAGAATGCTGGTGTCTTCTGGCTGTAAGGAAGATGTGGGGTAGAGTGGGAGATTGGGGGAGCCCTGGGAAGGGAGGCAGAAGCTGCCCTGTGGTAACAGAAGGATTGCTTCTGTTGTTGTTTCTCCTGTCTTTGATAGCCACAGCCCCACAGAGGGACACAACCAAGTCATAACGCGCTTCTCTGCTTCCTCTAACCACTCAGCTGGAAAATGTAGCAGCTTTCTGCAAAGACATTGACCTAAGGATAAAGAAACATATACAGCTCCAGTCTGTACTCTGTCATGATACTACAGGCAGCTGGAAGGTCCCCACAGCTGTGGACAGAGGGGAGATCCACACCACCCACCTTCTCTGTGTGCAACCCCCTCACAAAAATGTACGGGAGAAATGGAATGTACTTCACCAAGCAGACAAATTCTAAACTTCATCAGTATTGCTAATAATAATAAATAAATATTTAAATGAATAGACATCAGCATTAAAGATATGTATTGAGAGTCACCATAAACTACGTACTAACACTAAATTCTTGGCCTTAGCTGTTTCCTGCTGATTTTCTATCTGTTTGATCTCCCAGAAAGTGCAATTGAAATTTATTAATATCCATTTTTCAATCCCAAGGGCATATTTACACTTCCCTCCTTTTCTGTGGATAAAATATCAAAGTATAAACTCAGAGGCTGCTTCTGCATATATATGTCTGGAGTCACTATCTGCAGAACTCCCTACACCTCACTCTAGACATTTGTAATATAGAAGTCTACATCTGAGGCCAAGCTCCCTTTATAGTCAGTGGAAAGAAATACTCACAGGAGATGATTCATCTGACCTATTTTAGACATCTACGTGAGGACAAGATTAACCGTGCCCTAGAAGTATCTATTTCCACTTCATTGTCTGTGGAGAACTTGCTGCACTGAAAACATCTCAAGTTGGATGCAGTGAATCCTCCTCCTAGTGCAAAGATCAGTTATCCTGAAGAGTACTTCCGAAGAGTATGAAGTTTGTGTACATATAGTCCCTGCAGCAAATGGTTTATGTGCTAAGAGGTCAGAGAAGGTGGAGTAAAAGAAATCACTACGTGCCAATATTTTGATAATAATTTGCAGGTGAGGAGGGTAAAATGAGTGAGGAGGAAAAAAAAGAACAACAAAGAAAGAAGAAAGAAATATGATTAGAAGTAATCCATTAGATGTGTATGAGACTCACTCATACTCAGCAGAGTAAAACCAAGTGTTTACCAATATTAAGGCCTCACAATAATGAATTTGTTTTCATGTCATTAACAAGATAGCCTAAGTGGCTCCCTCTAACAAAGTGTGGTGTTTCTGGCTGGAGGTTTGCTCAGCCAGCTCAGATCAGCTCTTATGTTTATTTACATGCACACTGTTGTGAAATTGTTACGCTATGAACAGTGGTGCTGGAGAAACTGTGGGGCATTAATCTGCCCAATTATTGGGCAGGCCCTGGCCCTGTGGTCTGTTCAAGATGGGCAGACCCCTGCGTGGGGGCAAAACATGATGCAGGCTGGAGGTCTTACACAAGTGGCACAGCAAGTATGCGCTCACATTTCCGACTACAATTTCTCAAATGTTTGTTTGTTGTTCTCGTTCCCAGAGCACTGTGTTTGGCAATCCATGGACCAGCACACCAGGACTCCAACAAGATGGTGTGATAGTGGCCAGGATTATTTTTTTTTCCAGAAATGGAAACCATGGTGCAGGATACTCTTCCTTCCCCAGAAGCTTCAGCATAGTTGTCTTTCCTCTTAATGATGTTGGTCTGGCAGTACTCCTTGCCTTGCTAGCAGCAGGTAACACTCTAATTGCTTTGGAAGGATGACCATTTTATTGCCTTTCTTCCTCTGTACTGCACAGTGTTCTCAGGGTAGGTTGTGTCAGCAACATCTCAGGACAGTAAAACTTGGAGTAAAAACCTCCTGGAGATGAAGGGAAAGAGCTGTAGCTCTGGGATGATTCTTTTAGGCTATCTGCTGACTCAGGAAAGCATATCTACATTTACATCAT
Source organism: Thinocorus orbignyianus (assembly GCA_013400375.1). Taxonomy (NCBI): domain Eukaryota; kingdom Metazoa; phylum Chordata; class Aves; order Ciconiiformes; family Thinocoridae; genus Thinocorus; species Thinocorus orbignyianus. The sequence goes on from VXBW01002914.1 coordinate 783,002, forward strand.
AGGCTGTTCACATCTCCAAAGTGTTTTACTGAGCAGTAAAAGATAGAAAAGCATTCAGAAACAAGCCTGAGCCTGATGTAATTAGATGGTTCAAAAACTGGAGCTCTGAATGAGAGCAGCTTGCTTAAATTCAGCCCCAGTTTACCCTTCCATGAAATCAATCATGTCCTTGCTATTATTGCCATAGAACTTACTTGTCTCCATGTATGCATGTCTGAAGCCTCCTGCATCTTTTCCCCCTACCTCCACCTATTCCAATGCCTCTGGTCCTTCATATTTTCCACAGAGGGAGTGTCTGATGTTTGGGAAATACTGGAATAAACTAAAATGGGGTTTGTATAATGCTTGTTCTTGTCATGTGTGTTTTTTCCTTCTCCAAGTTTATGAAGGCCAGACCAGGATTAAAAGACTTAGCTTCACATTCCTAAAAGCAGTGCAAAACTTTCCACCCAAATTAGCTGGCAAATCCTCTTTGGATATCATGAACATAAAAATATGTTCTAAGAGATGAATCACCTCTGGACAGCTCAGGTGAGGAGTTGCAACTTGGTAGGAACACAGGTAGCTCTTAAATTAATTTAATTTATTTGAAACACAAGAGACAAACTCTTACCAGCAGAGCTACCTACTTTTGGACAAACAAACAACCCATCTATTTTGCATTCTCCTTATAATTGTTATTTGGACTCTGTCATGACTTTCAAATTGATATCAAATACTTGGGGTCAACAGGAAGGACACGAACACGTACCATCTATCCTCTCCCAGAACCAAACAGCGATGTGAAACGACATCTGCAACTCTAGGATGTGCAGTCATTTAAAACGAATGAACACATTATCACATTGTATTAGTAAGTTAATAATGCACAAGTGGCATTTCCTCTGCTCACTACCAAGCTATCTCACAGCTCTTCCACAGATGCCTTACTCTAAGGACAGTATTACTGCCTCTTGTAAGTGTTTTCAAGACTCTGTGATGCTGTGAACCTACCCACTGAGAACTGAGACAGACAAGGCTGGAGTCTGGAGACTGCTTGAGGTGTGATCCAGACACTCAGGCACCCAACATGAGGTGGGCAGGGGTGTGTTACAGCAAGTTTGAAACCCACCTCCACACCAAGCAGGGAGCACTTGAGAGGCGCCCCATAGGAAACACTTGGGTAGGGGGTGAGCCTGTAACTCTGCCCCAGCACCATCCTGCAGAAGATGGGCCTCAAGCTGCCACAGAAACTTGTGAAATCTGCTTCAAAGCGTTAAGTCATGAGCTTCTAAAATTCTTAAAAGTGTGGTCCACGGTATCTGTCTTCAGGGCAGACGGATGGTCTGAGCTGCAACAAAAAATCAGCCTGAAGGGCTGAAGAGCCTGCGCAGCACCCCCACACTCCTGGGTGCTTGAGGGGTCCCAGGAGGATGGAGCCTGCTGCTGAGTTCAGCTTTTTTTTTTTTTTTTCCCTTGTATTTGCACGTGGCAGTCATTTAAATCTTTGATTGAAACAATCAGCTTGTCCAGGGCTGAGCTGTGATCCTCTGCTTCCACAAACAGCCCTGGTACTTCAAAGGGATGGCTGACATGAGTCAATTGCTCATGGGTCCAAAATCTGAAAGAGCTGGTTGCTCCTTCTCCCCCTGCCTTTCTTTCACATGGAGAATGCGGAAACCAAGGAGCCAACCCAGCACTGGAGGCAGGGAGGGGAGGCCCAGCATTACAAGCCAGGTGACCCACTGGCCATCTCCCACCGGTGGCAACTCAGTCCGCCCGCCTCACCACCCACTCACTGGCCTCTACTTCTCCTAAAAGGTGCTTGGCACAGAACAGCTCTTCTTAGTGACTTGAGCCCAGAGAGAGGAGACAGCCACAGACCCTACTTCCTCAGAGGCTCTCAGTGTGGTGTCCCAGAGCCCTCAGACAGCTACAATACCAGCTGCCCCAGGTAATGTTTCACCATCATGAACCCTTATCAAGTGCCCCAGCCTGAGCCTTATCCCACATGGGCACATCTCCATCAAATTAGCCCAAGTACATAGTATTCCATTTATGTCCTTTTATGCTGGCTTTCTCCTGGCTGTGAGGACACAGATAATGCCAAGTCTGGAGTAAACCCTGCTGATAAGAAGTTGAGAAGTCAAAACCCATTACTACATCCACGCTGGAGCCCTCAGGCTATATTCACTGTACAGCTGAACTGCAGCCTCAGCTTACCATGTCACCCCAAGCTGCCTTCTCATTTAGCAGAGAGAAATATGTGTTTTTGGAAAGCTATTCTCATCCTAAAAAATGTTTCTGAGAAACGGGAGCCAAACTGCCTCCTGAAGGTGCTGCTATTTCTGAAGAGGCCCCAGGTGATCAGCTCAGCCTGGGGCAACCAACTTTCAGACAGCTGTAGCCAGCTGAGCTGGGGAACACTTATCAAACATGTCCTGCTGGCTTGATGGGTTTGTTTTTTGTTGTTACCAGATTCTTGGATGACCATTGAAGGCAATATTGAAACCGAATACATGCACTGCTTATTTTTGAGATGTAAATTGGGGTTTGTTCACTTTAAGTGATCTATTTGAACTAATTTTTAGTCTTCCATTACTGGTGGGATTTGTAAGGATTGTTTCCAAAGTGAGTAATGAGGAAAACAGTCTTTGCCAGTACCCCTTGTGGTAGCAGTTGGCATAAATTATTCTGTTCATGGGCAAATTAAGTAGCCACTGTTCCTTTGTGTTGTGAACATCTTCTGCGTTCAGCATCATGAACAAAACGTATGAGTACAGGTTGTACTCCCCATCTCCAGTATAAATGTTGTTTGTTGTTTTTTTTTCTTCTGGTGAGCACAGGGCAGAAATTGATTATAATTAAGGAGAGAGAAATTGGCAGCAGCCTCAGCTCTTGCTTGGATCCATTTTCAATAACTCAAAGCTTGTCAAGGTCTGTTTTCAACTCACAGGATGATCTGAGAGTGCTTGAAATGCCTCCTTTGCCTTCTATTTTTGTGGACTTCAATACTTGCTTTTTTAAAAAAAAATTAGACTGCAGTAGGGTGCCAGTATCAAGACAGCTTGTCTCCTTTTGCTGAGTTGTGGGGCAGGAATTTGAGTGGGTGAGGTCTGAGGAGACATTGTTTAGCCTTGCAGTTTTGAAACTCTGTCTTCCTTAGATCTTTACTTTTCCCTTCAAGTGTTTCCATTCACACCTGAATCATTCATTATACTGGCAAGTTGGGAAGATCCCTCTCTTCTTCAAGGTAACCACACATTTCTGAAGTAAATTATAGGTGTGGAGATTATAGAAATTTGTCGTCTAGGCACACACCCTGGCTCCTTTCCTTTTCCAAAGCATGTAATAATGATTTGTTTTCCTTTTCTTCCCCCCATAGCTAATGTATGCCTAATGTGGGAACAGTTGTTTTCTTTGTTTTGATGGAACATTAAAGCAGGCTGTGTAACAAGGGAGGAAGTCTAAGAAGTGGCATTTTACTTTTAAACACAGCTTTGAAAATAAGTGGCAAGTCAGTGATCATGCTGTAATCACCTTTATGATTTTCTGCTGGACTGTCAGCTTATACATAGATCAAGCATGAGACAAAAGCCCAGAAGTCCATGCTGAATTTTGGGCTTGAGTGTCAATATTCAAGGTCACCTCTCCTTTCTCGCTCTGTGATGTTTTCACCCCAGTTTCTGAGCCCACTTTAAAAAATGGACAAATTAGCTATTGCCATGTTATTTTGACTCAAAGCAATAGCGAAAAAAAAGCTAACTAGCTGGGTTTATAACATTGAAGCCATGAAACGTGTTCTACCACTCAAACATGCTACATAAGGGTTCTGGTAGGACTGGAGAACGGAAACATGATGCCTCATTGGGAAATATTCACATTCACAGTTATTGTTCTTCCCAGACTTTATTGTCCCGTGCATGAAGAAATGAGAAGATCCAACCCACTAATTTAAGTACAGTACAAAGCATAGAAGGCAAAGCACCTGCTGGAGATGTTTCGATAGAAGCAGATGAGCTGTAGAAGTGCCAGGTAATGAGAAACTGCTAAGTATCAGCAGGTGTACTTAGATCTTAAGAAAATATTCAGTGCTTACAATCAAGTCTTGCTTATAGGGAGCAACTGCAGAAAGAATTGGTTGGCCCACTTGCTCTCGGCCTTCTTTGTCAGACCTGATCTCAGCAGATGAGAGTATTACATAAAGGATGAGGGTCAAGGCAATGAGAGGGGAAAATAAAACAGGAGACTGAGGAAAACCCTTAACACAAAGAAGTTTCAGAAGAAGAGTTTTATCTCATTTGGTTTTCCACAGAAAAAAAAAAAAAAGATTTTCTGAGCGAATTTAGAGAGCAAATAAGAATCCTTAGGTCCAGTGTTATTTGGGGCAACACATTGCCTCTACAAAAAATATATTTTCCCAAAGAGTAAACTTAATCAAACGTTTTGTTGGAAGAATGTGGTGGCAAATGGTGAATGCACTGAGATTAAAAGAGGCAGCTGAACCAGGCAGAGAGAAAATAAGTCTGTGACCAGGACATTCAGGAAGACAGGCACTTCTATGCTATGAGGCTGATCCACAGCTATGTTTCTGGAAAACCCAAACTGTGATACCTGAGAACAGGCAAACTCTGAACAGCCAGCAGCAATATCTTCACTAGCAAATTAGTCCCAAGCCTTTGATACAACAAAATGAAGTGGGATATTAGGAGCCTAGAGTAAAATGTCATACTACATAAGGCACACTTCAGTTCTTTACTTCAGCAACCAATTATTTCAAATCCTTTATTCCAGAAAATGGACCTTTCAAATCCTTCTTTTGGAACATCTGTGATGACCTAGATGCATTTGCTAATTGCTGTGTAATGGACTAAATGTGTTTATTACGTTAAGTTCATTAAACTGGAGGGGAAATAAAGGTTATTAAAGTTTGCTGTAGCCAGGAATTGAAACTGCAGTTCTTTTTTCCCCCTGCTCTCTCTACAGTGATAAATGCCAGAAAATACATCTTGGTTCCCTCCAGTCTGAGCCATCTACAGATGCATGTTTTCTTTCTATAACCAGCTGTAGCTAATTGCATCAGTGCTGCTTCTATTGCTGCACATGAAAAAGAAACCTGTAATTTATTGCAACAGACCATACTATTTCTGTTGTACATCTTGCCCATTCTGTCATTCCAGTGAACGGATTTTTCATGGTAAATTGGCAGTTCAGAAGTGGAAAACAACCTTGCTCAGAAGAAAGCTTTCAAAAACTCCTCCATATGTTCTACCCAGATATTGATAAAAGAACAAACAGAAAACATACTGTTTATCTGTAGGACCATGATTTCCCCATCGGCCAGAGAAATACTGAGTCAAATTCATGCCTCATGTACCTTTGTTGTAGCCAACACAAGTACTGCGCACACGATAATGACCCGTTCATTTTATTATTGCTTGAATGGCAACATGGTGCCTTGAAAAACATACACAGGTGAGGTGGTGCAAATTAGTGTCAAAATCGGTGGAGCTGTGCCAGTTTATACCAGCAACAGATCTGGCTCCAGTCTCTGCCTCAGGGAATTTATGAATCATAATGTAACTCTAAGTAGATCTAGTGGCTGTAAAATTCAATCCTGTCTTTAATAGCAGCGAGGCAGAAGAAGGCGAAAGGTGAGCCCTAACCTACTTTTGAAAGGGTCATGTGAAGGGCATGGAAAAAAGCCTTTTAATTGTTCTTACAACTCTGGGGAATGAGACTGTAATGAAAGGCAGTAAAATCTTAATCACGACTGCACTGCTGGAGTTAAGAATTAAATACAATTTTGCCTAAACCTGCAGTTTAACAATGTGAAGGCTTCAGCGACTACATCGGTGCAAAGACCTCCCTTCCCCTTCCTCTGTTATCAACACCATCAACATCTAGCTGCTAATGTGTGGGGCTATGTTGTGAACCGGATCAAGGAACAGCTCCAGGTTAAAAATAACCCAGAAAATATAAACTAATTAATAAGCTCACAGTATGCACACTTAATAGCAGAGGTTAGGGTTTGCAAAATGCCAGGGAGAGCCCCGTATGACTGGCATTATAGAAGCGTAAAGCGTTTAGTAATTCCCAGCTATTATTATGCAGTGTTGCTATTTATCACTGAGGGTTCAGCCTCTTGTTTGCATCTAGGTGCACATCAAAAGGACGTCGCGCACAGGCCGTGCAGTAAGGTGGTTGTCTCACAGCTCTGCCTCCTTCACTCACCGAGGTTGGCTCAGCTCAGGCTTCCCTCTGGCCCAGCCTCAACTGCTCACTCCAGTTTAGCAGCTGTACAGGCTGAAGCCTCAAGTGTTAATTGCTCTATTACATTAATGTGAAACGAGAGGGATGGAGTGGAAAATCACAGTCATTGTCTTTTCATTTACCCTAATTGACCAAGCAACAGTAAAATACATTGGCACTAATTAGGAATTTTAACAAAGGGATTTTTTAAATTCTTTACACCTCCTTAATAATGTAGCTTTAAAGCTATCACTGGGAGAGGTTTTTGTGTCATTTAGGTAGTTAGCAGCAAAAGGCAGAGAGTACAGCTGTACAGCACAGCTCAGTGTAGGCAGCAGGTCTGCAGCTACAGAAGACCCAGCTGTGTTGATGGTCACAGCCATGCCCAAGCCATGAGGGCGTTCGCCCTTTGTATGCCATATCTGGATCAAAGAGCAGAGGGAAAACAGACTTCCTATGGGATGGAGCAAAGTCTGTGGCTTGTATTATGTCACTGTAACCAGGAGAGTTGCACTGCTTTGTGACATATTTGAGGACTGCCCTTCAGACCAGAGGTATGTTCCTCCTCTGAACATGGGTCACCAGAAATTAGGTTTGCATTTAAAGAAAGAATCATGAAAAACATGATATGTGGCTTCATTGTTGTTCATCTTCCTCTGTATATATATATTCTTTTCGCCAGATTGCCTTAGAGTTAAAGCCTGCAAGTTTACTGAAGCAAGACCTTTAACTTCAATGGGAAGGGTTTTCTTGTCTTTCTTTCCTTTCAAATAAAGACTGAGGGCTTTTAGTTTGGTTCCTGCCACAAGCAGTTACTGGGCACAGTGCACTCCATCACTTTGCCGTGATCCACTACTGTCCCTGCTCTCCGGCCACACAGCTTGGAGAGTGAAAAGCGGGGAGACAGGGGCTTAACTTTCTCCAATACTAAACATTTCAGCTGTGCAGCCCTGGAGGAAAAATAAACTCTCTGCAGAGCTGACAGCTACTTGTCTCATGGGACAATGGGAAGGCAGCACCCAGAGGCCTGGGTTTTTGGGCTGCGAATGACATTTGCATACAGGACATGCTGTAGATCTTGTAGCACTCAGTTTCAAGGTGTCATTAGACACTTAAAATTCTTCCCTTCTAAAGTGTTACACTTGAGCAAACTCAACCACTAGTGTGATTCATTGAGTATCAAAGCAGCAAAGAGACTACATACTGGTAGAAATCAAGTTAGGTGGTGTTCCAACTATGACTTTTGTGCTGTTGCTGATGTATTTTATGCCCTGGTGCATGTCCACATCCTGTGCGTGCCACAATTCAATAGGCAGTTCTGCCATGCAAGTTTTGCTCTCCTAAGAAAATGTGAAGAGGATAACATAAGGGCTGTGTTTACAGCCTACAGCACAGCAGACTGTCTACTTACTGCATGCTAGGTTTTTCAAATAACCCCTGGGGACAGGCTGCAATTACTGCTCTTCCTTTGCAGTAACATACTGCACATTTTGCTGCTTAACAGATTTCTTTCTTTTAAGGAGGTTTGTAAGAGGGAAGGTTGAATTCAAAGCTGCTGCTTTAACCAAGAAAGGATAGACCACAGCAGATTCTCAGGTTTTGTTAGCTAAAAGCAAATCTCAGCTGGTCTCAAGTCAAGGCCTACCAAGCTTTTTTGAATATTTTCAGGGTACAGTTATACAAATATTTTTTTCAGCATTCTGTCCAGTACGGGAAATTCCCATGCTCTTCTCCTACCCTACCTGTCTGTCCCTGTGCTGATGTTGTTCCTGGCTGTCTCCTCAGTACCAGCTGGCAACGAAGGCTTTCTGGGGGCCAACACTGTAGAGGGAATTCTAGCAATGGCCCTGATTAAAAAATGAAATCCTCCATATTTTGAAACGACATGAAGTCGGCTTGGGCACGGAGACCTTTTCAGGTTGAACTGTGACTAGGTATGTGAATCTAGACACACCTGTCACGCCTGGCTTAACAAATGATCCAGCTAAAAGCAAGTCAGCAACAGTGAGGATGCAGTAGGTCAGATACATGTGTGGTTCAGTCTCTTGAAGTGGGGGGCAGGTTTATGTTGAATCCCATCCTGTGGACGATTTACTGCTGACCATCTTCAAGCATGCCATCTACAGATGCAAGCTGTGGCCCTAGCTTAAATTTGAGTGGGCATGCAGCCTCAGACCCCATCACTTCATTTCCATAGTCACAAGCTGGAACAAACAGAAATGTGCCATGACTTGTGTAAGGGTCCTCTTTAGTCTGTCATATAGTCACACCAAGCAAGAATTTATGTATCTTTTATCCTTTAAGGAATTCTTTTTACAACTTGTAAAATAACTAATGTTTTGTAACGATAGCAAAAATAATGTAAAAAGGTGGCTAAAAGGTTGATGTGACCCAGGGTAAATATGGTGATGATTATGCACGAAATATAAATAACCTATATAAAGGGTAACGATACATAAAGTGCATACTTTTCTTTAAAGAGAGATGAAGAAAATATTTACTACCTTATTACATCAAAAGAAATATGTAATTAAAAAGCAATCACTAGCTTCAGAGCTGCAATAAGCCTCTTTATTAGGTATTAATAATTTTACTATGTACTGGATTGGTGGAGGGCTGAGACCATATGAGTTGATAATAAACCATCTTGATACATCATGTTCTTTCAGTCTTGCCAATGTGACATTTGCTGTGCAGGCTCCAGAATGTTATACATCTGAACCAAGGCAAGTGAAAAGACCCTACAGATCATGAAACCCTCTTACTGGTCCTGGCAAATTAATATAGAGGGCACTGACTTAAGAAGAAAAGATGCATTTTGATGTGTAATCATGTGAGAAAAATGTAGTACAAAGTAGAAATTACTTCTGGTCAAAACACTGGAGAGTTATGCCTGAAACCTTCTAAACGCATGAGACGTCATGGCAGCCTGTTTCCTCTACTGGTCAGCATAGCCATTCTTGCTGGGACAACACTTATCAGGTGATATCAGTGTTGTAAGCCCTATGAAAACTGTTGAGATTTTATAATAAACTCTAATTCTGACAAAAAAAATGAGTCACAAACCAAAACCAGTCTGATGCTATATCCAAACATGTTCTGGATAGTTCATTATTGCTAACGACTTCAGGGAAGGAAAATGACCATTAAGAATTGATCCCACACATCCCATGTCCCCTACTCCATCCACCCATGAAAACAGATCTGGACATGTGGGCCTTCCTCATTTTGAAGAAAACAGCTTTCACGGGATTATAGTCCATGTATCCAAATCTGTTAGCAAGATGACATCAATGAATTTGAAATGTTGTTCTTATGTTAATGCTTCTCTAATTAGCAATGTTTGAAGTAGCTCTGCTAAACTATGAACATATCCTAACCTCAAGCCAAAACTCTATCCAACCCCTCTTTTGAAAAAACTTGGTTACCATTATTTTCTTAGTCAACATTATCTTCCAGAGAACAACCCACAACTCCCAAGAAAAAAGACGAACCCTCTATAAGCACCTTCTGCTTTAGCATAAAACAACCATGTATAAATTAGGCTCCCAAGACATTTCTGCTAGCATTTTCACCTATGACTCAACAGTTTCAAGAATGTTTTCAGTTTCTACAACTGACTTGCCAGTAGGTCAATGCAATAAAAAGTACTAAAGAGCAAGGGAGTTCAACAACAACTCGGCTACCTCCAAATCATTTTTCATCCGTGGGAGGATTGTAACAGAAACAGCAACAGTAACATAAAAGAACCAAACCCCTGCATTTTGGACTTTCCATGACGGCAGTGGCTGCGGAGGTGGGCCTCTAGAAATGTCCTCTCTTGGGCTTGTTCCTACAGACATGTTTATTTTCAAGCTGATGTATTTCAGTAACTACTCCATTAATACATCTTTTCAGGAGCATACTCATAGTCTTTTTAAGGTTAGCATTAAAACCTCACTCAGAAAGATAGAGATGTAGAATAGGCGGAGTAGCCGAGTTTTTATAGTAATGGATCACACAGAAACCTGCCCATGTATGCAAAATCTACAAAGTTAGGCAAATCTGCCTGACAAAAGGGTAAGAGAGTGACAATATGTCTGCTGTGCTGTCACAGGAAGCTGCCTTTTGATGGGAGTAGCTCAGGGTAACATGAATTATAGACAGGTTGATGCATACTTTTTCTCCCTTTGCTGTGGCGTGCTAACCATTCTTCTAGTAGTTTATCTTTGATAGAAATGCTACACATTTTAGGACCAGTTTGCCATGTAGACTTTATTTGCTTTCTTGAACATTTTAAGAACTGTATGTTTATTCTCTTTGCATCTATTTGGTTTAGGGTATTTTTTTTTTTCCCTTCAAAGAATCGATACAAATGTAGCAGCCTTGATGAGAGAGAAAAATAAAGCAATGAAGTGTGTTCAAGAGAAAGTGACTCACCATCTTTCATGTGAGATTTACATAATAGGAAGATTTTTATCCTAATGCATGTATTGAATCAGCTAGATTTCAGGTCATTGCACAAAGGGCATCAGCTTCAGCCCACCTTATTTTTACTAATACTTTCTTGACCTACACAGGGTTTTGATTGTATTCTAAGGGAATATTCAAATCAGGTATATATGGAGATGAACATCTTAGGCAATTAGCCACTTAGCCAGGTTACAAAGCTATGTATGAATTCATATGAGGACATGCTCTGCAAATAACCAAACCACTTGTCTAATTATATGACAATCATTGTGGCAAACCATACACAATTGTTCAAACCACTGCATATGTTTTTTCCATATATTTCCAAGAAATACAAAGGAAAATACATTTTATGACACTGCCTTTCACAATATTATGTAATGCTGCGTAAGCACTCATTTGATGGCTAAGCCATGACTTAACATCTCTCCTCATCTTTGGTTGGTTTTAGCCATTATTCATTTTAATCTTTCAGACTCATAGCTTATTGCTAGCGTTAAAAATACTGAAAAGCTAGGCCAGAGGCAGAGTTATTTTCCAAAATCATAAGAAGTAATTTCCTTCTACTTTCTAAATTCTGGAGTTCATTACAATCCTTTCTTTTTGTCAAGAGACTCTTGCAGAACTGCAGTAGCTCTTCACTGTAGCCCTGTTTTGAAAAATGATTGTCTTAAAATTTGTCTGTCAGGGAACAGACAGATGAGTTACTACTTCTGCTATCGCCTACCATCCTAGTGATTATATCCTTGCCTCAGTTGGATGATTCAGAGAGCTTCCTTCCCTAAGCTCATCAGGCCCTTGGGTCTTCCGAGAAGAAAAGAGCCTTCAGATCTGCCTCCAAAGGGCAAACCTGGAGAATCTGGATAAAGCACCTTCACTTTCAGATAAGCACTCTTCATCTGACCTGCATTAGCTACTTCAGGATGAGAGGAGGTGCACTGCAAGCCTCCTTCTCCCTTGACTGATAAGGACACCTTGACAAGTAGTTCACACGTAGAAGTCTATAGTGCAGACGCCAGCACATGGTTAGGCAAAGCTCTCTCTGAATTAGAGATTCTTAGACATTATGGTAAGATGCATATACACGCTTGAGACTGAATCCACACACAGTTGGATTGCTGTGTTAGGAATACAAGAAAAGATACAGCTGGGCTTTTGCATTCTCTGCTATATAACCCAGGGAACAAGGAAAAGAACTGAAGAGATTCTGATATTTTTTCACAATTATACTCTCTTTCTGGCATTATTATGACAATATTGGCACAGTTTAGTTCCTTACTGGGCAGCTACATGACAAATATTATTTGCTGATAATTACACAAAACTATAAATCTTATTGGAGCTTACATATTTCCTGATACTAAATGTGTGCAATTAATTTGACTCATGGCACTGCAGATGTGGAGACAATTATTCAAGCAATACCTGTCATCTTCACATTCTAATAAGTATATTTATGACTAAAACCATGTAGTAATAAAATTTACTGGTAGATTCAGTCATACCACAAACTATCACTTAGTCTCAAATAAACTGTAGAATTCAATGCAAGAATTCCTGCTGTGGAGGGAATGAATCTTTTCTTGTTTACCAGAAATCACTTTTTTTCCCTACTTATTTTTTGGCTGATCGTACCACATGTTAGAAAGAAGAAGAGAAAAGTTACATATTTTTTTTCCTATGTGTTGACAAGTGAAAAGTTTCAGAGGCTCTCCCCAGTCATGGTTCACATTTAAGCATCCACAGAAATTCTTTCCTGAGGATCAGAGACATGTCCTTGATAAACAGGAACAAATAAACAAACTGAGTCACATGTAATTGGAAACAAAGGTTATGAGCCTCAATTAAAGCTGATTAAAGTTTGCAAGCCCTAATTCTGTATCCTTACCCTGCTTTCTGCATTTCTTTTTTTTTTTCTTTCAAGTCCTCACGTCAATTTTATAATTAAAAAAAAAACAGTGCTGCTAAGCAGCGGGAAACGTCCATTCGTTTTCAGATAGCATATGTAAATCCCTTTCTCCTCAGTAATGATTCCAACCGTTGCAGGTTAATCACCTGCCTGCGAATTGGAAGTAGTGAATAAGTGCTATATTTTTCTTTGCTTGCATGTACAGCCTCTTCTTTACCTACTATACTGTCTTTATCTCAATCCATAAGCTTTCTCGTGTTTACCTTGTTGATTCTCTCCCCGGTCCTGCTGGGGGTGGAGGGACAGTTATGAGCAAGGTGCTGGGTGGTGCTGAGCTGCCTACTAGTGTTAAACCACAACAGGTAGGCATGGTCATGGGCAAATGCTACAGAAGCCCCATCCCTGGGAGTGTTCAAGGCCAGGCTGGATGGGGCTTTGAGCAACCTGCTGTAGTGGGAGGTGTCCCTGCCCATGGCGGGGGGGGTAGAACTTGATGATCTTTAAGGTCCCTTCCAACTCTAACCATTCTATGATTCTAAGATAAGCCTAGGTGCCAGGAAGGTGCCCAAATGGTAGGGGGAACTTCTGACAGCCTATGAAATCACTTCATCAGTTCAGGGCAAATGCTTCAGACCATTCAAGATCACTCAAAAGTGTAATTTCTCCAGCAGAGCTGGAGAACACAGAGCATCCAGGCAGCGTGGGTGATCCTGGTTACCTTTTTTCCTGACTTGAATGGTATTTCTTCCTGCTTATGAAACTATGTATGTATTGATACCTATTGCCCTGTACAATTGCACCTAATTGCACACCTAAGTATCCAGGTATTTCATCAGCATTTATAGCTATTTATTTATTATTTATTTGCTGTCACTGAGATGGCCGCTGTGTTGTGGGTTGGTCTCTAGGGCGTTAGGTGAATTACCGTCTCAGGATTTTATCTGATTTTCTGTAAGTTGAGGGCAAACGTCATGAGAAATAAAGCCACAAGATTATCCTTCATGTTATTGTAGTTCAAAATGGGTTGTGACTGTGGCAAGTATCTGTGACTTTCTGTAAGAATGAACCACATCTGATAAAGATGACAATCACTATGGTGTTAGAAAGTTAACTGAAAAGCAGGACCATCAGCATGAGTCATGCTGTCAGGGGAAACAGTTCTACCCATTTATTTTGTTTTGTCATTTGGTGCATCAGCTTCTTAAATGATATTCCAAGATAGCATATAACTTGAAAGATGACAAAGTGCATTCTGCACACTGTTGAATGCTCTTCAGCTCCCAGTGATGGCAGTCATTATTGAGGAAGCACAGTACTTTTCCAAATTTGGCTATAAATCCATGGTGGCAAACTGACAGAGGGGCTCTTTCTCTTTAAAACAACAGCAAGAAATACAGCACAGAAACTGCCTTTTCTGTCTAGCTGCCAGTAGGACTAACCCCTTTAGGAACTTCTTGTCTTTTGGCTGCTGACCCTTTAAATCAGACAAGCCACTTCACACCTGGGTGGCCATTTCACAAACAGCAGTCACTCACTCCATGTTTTTCCACTGGAAATCAACTGATCCCAGTTTTCTCTTACTTCTACCCAGTGTGCTTACTTGCTACCTTCTTGTACAGATGGAAGGCAAAATTAATAGCAGGTGTTTTTCTGAAGGCAAGCAAGAAAAGGAGGAAAACCTACTAATCTTGTTTAATTGCAACTGGATTCTATCCTGTATTTTAAGGTCAGGATCCCATGGTCTTCAGAGAAGGTAAAATTATGTATGTCACTGATATATGACAATTTAGTCCACTATTATTGTTACTGTCTCTTCTAATTTGCTTGAACTTTCCATATTTTATTTAAGCTTTTTCCTGCCTTTACTTTGCAGCAAGCTCTAGAGCTTGCTAAACCTGGGTGTCTGTGCAAAGTTATAATGGATTTGGGGGGAGGTTATGGATGCCTCACCCTAGAACTTGTAGCTATTAACGCAATTTCTTTTGGAGTATATTATAGAGGAGTGAAACAGGCTGAACCAGAATAAGAATCGTGTTTGCAGCAGATCTTGTCATCTTCACTTGTAACATATTTTAATTCTTTGAAAATTTATAAGGCAGGAAAATTATTTTCAAATAAGACTTCTGAACTTCTGCAAATAGTTGCCTTTTTGATTATTTTTCCTGAACTGTGATGGAATCTCATAAAATTAGGCTGGAATATTTATTCATCATCAATTAAAATAATGTCTTTTCAGAAAGAAGAAAGGGTGGTGGCCACAGCCTAACCCGCCAATGCAAGTGATATGCTTGCACAGAGCAGCTTCCATATACCGTAACAACTTCATTTTCTCTCTGAACTGACTGAGATTTACTCCAAAATGGGTCAGTAGAATCACTATCAATTCAAGTCCATTTGGACTCAATGAACTGTAGATGTTAGTCAAAAACAGAGTTAGTTATAATCTGTCTGAAGGAGTGGCAACCAGGTTCGATGATCTTTCCCATTTAAAATTCCCACAGGTCCATGTAGTGCTGACAGCGCACAATGCACCGTGAAACCTTGCTACCTGCAATAAGCACACTCACACTCACATCAGAATCCACCATTCTGTGCTAGGCATTGCTATGTCACAGCTAAACAGGGAGTTAGAGTCAGTCAGGTAGGCACCACTCACGGCACATAGCAGCAGTCATACCCAATACTGACTAAACAGCCTCCGAGTGGATAGTTCTGCTTTGCTCTGTTGAAACTGTGCTACAAAGCACACTAATTATACCACACACAGACAGGCCAGTGGAGGACAGAGGTTTTCTATGGAAAGCAATAACTGGATATTTTGATACTAGTGGGTTTTAGGAGCTGTTACATCATAAAGCTAACACTACATAGCTTTACAATCTTTTTAATAAGAAATTAGCTTCACTAGCTAAAATAAGCTACTAAAGACCCTTCATTCATTCTTAACAATCTTGCAAGTGTATATATATTATCAGAATCCCTTTGAGGTAAACAAAAGGTTTTATGGTAAGAACTCATATAGGTGACGTGTCCTGTTTTGTTAACCAGGCTGACTGGCACTCAGTAATAAGTAGAGAAGCAGAGAAAATACAGTAACATAATACCACATAAACATAATATTACTGATTACTGAAAAAACTCAATGGCTGCATAAGATATATATGTGACCTGAATGGTCAACAGCCAAGAAGTGTTTGGAGTACCTCATAAACCAGTGTTTTAATGCTTGTAGTTTTACTGCTTTCAGAACTAATTTATAGAACTAGATAGTAAATCACTGTGGAACAATTGTTTTCATAGAATCATAGAATGGTTAGAGTTGGAAGGGACCTCGAAGATCATTGAGTTCCAAACCCCCCACCGTGGGCACAGACACCTCCTACTAGCCCCAAGTTTTCTTATTCATCATGTTAAAAATAGATCTTACTAGTCTATGCAGCAACTGCTTGCATGTGGAAGTACTGATATCTCCCACATAAACTTAAAATATAACTGAGCATGGAGGACAGTCACCTTACAAGCTAGATTCTATGGTCCCTTTGACTGACCAACTATGCAATGGGTAGAGTCTATGGTACGGCTTATATATAAAAATTCATGTAAAAACAACCTCTGCACTCCAGAAAACATCTTACAATGAACAGGAGTAAAGATTCAGAAGGGGACCTCATGGTTCCTTTTCCTTTGCACCAGGACCCAGGCAAAGTACATCTGATACACAATGAAAGAAGGATGCCCTGGCTAGTCCAGAAACAGAAGGAGCTTCATTGCTGCCTTTTACTATTGGACTTAAAATTCTGTAATATAGTATTTTTTCTAAGATCAACATATTCAGTAGACACAATAGCAAGAAGGGGAATGATAAATCAACTTGAACATTCACTAAAATGTGCTACAAAAGGAATAAAAAATCTTGGTCAGTGACAACCACCTATTAAAGCACATCCTCTATATTCTGTTCTCTTAAAAACTCTGCAAGAAAGCCCAAAAGATTGCATGACATGCTGCTATGTCTATTTCTGTAAATGTTGTTTTGTTTTTCCAACCCCAAATTTGCCAATGGGAAATGATGATTCCCCAAGGGAAAGTTAGCGTGCATTGGGACGTGCCAGAAGATGGGTGAGTAAAACCTCTGCGCTTGTCCACTACGTATGTGTGTAAGTCATTGCTTTTCTGGAGCTTCACACAGCTTGCACAACCTCCTCTTCGGTGGTTTTATTTTCTTAATAAAAACTTACTTGGAACAAGCACAACATTTTAATTGGGGGCTGGATTGCATTAGAAACAGAATGCAGAGATGGGAGAGTAGCAGTCAACCTTGCTCCCTGAGCACCTCCTTTCTGGCCTGCCTCCCTCATTTTCATCTTGGATACCTCAGCTAACTACAAATTATCTCAGAAACAGAAAGTCATTCTATTATGATATCTTTTCAGATAATGTATTATTGATAATGCCTTGGGAGGAGACAGCACCCTCATGCCCAGAATTAATTGTTAAACCTTTTAAATGCTCTTTGGGCCACATCTTGGGTCCACGTCTTGCATGTAATGCCAAGTGTACAGCAATTTATAACAAAGCACTCAATCCAGTCAAACTAAATGAAAATGGAGCAATTCCATTTCTGGAATTTCTGCATTTCTTTCTGTTCTTTTTCTTTTTTTCCTTTCTCTTAGAAGTGCTGGTTATTGGACGCTCATCCTGTATCCTCCAGTTTTGTCCTATCCATCTCCTAGTGCCCATGGACAAAGGTCAGAACTCATAACACTATCTGGAAATATTTCTCCATGCGGAAGTGATCTTTGTTTATAGAGATTTTTATGAGTAGAGACCTATACTGGATCTGAAAAAGTAACGCTGGCTGCTCTAACAAGAGTAAATCCTGACACCACCAATAGGTTGTGTTGAGACAGGACTTTCTCAATGGCTTGGTCCAAGTTTGTGGGATCACCTTTTACGAAACTTCAGCTCTCCTCTTTGCTCTTACCTCTGCTCTGAGAGCAAGCAAGCTTCTTTGACCCAGCTTTTTAGAATTAAATCACAGAGTAAAGAAGATATGAATCTATGTTTTAAAAAGCTACAACTTTCCCCTGGGAGGAGAAAGAACTTAACTTGACAGATATTTGTCATCTTTCTCACATAACTATTAGAAGGTGATTTGATATCATAGTGCTGGGTACCATACAAAAAGAGAATACAAAATCTGAAAACTTTCAAAATATATTTAGACTTTTTCTAACCTATCTTTTGTTTTACTTCTCATCTTTTTCTGTCTATTGGTAGAGATTATTTTTTCCTACAAGTCTCAACACATGGCATTTGAACAACTCCCAGGAATGAGAGAGTGGGGAGAATCCTGTAGCAACCTGTTACCAGGAGTACTTCTTTGTCCCTGACTGACAGATGGAGAACCAGAAACACAGAGAGGTTATCTGGCCCTCACAAATTCACAAAGTACATCTGTGGCAGGCCTAGAAGAAAACTCTAGTGCTTGATTTCTTGCCTGCTGAGAAACCATGACATCTTAACTGTAATAGTCACAACATCCATTCTTGCCCTCTGTTAGATCTCTGTGTTCCTCCTTCCATCACTCACCATGTTCTCATTTAACTGACAGTACCATTTCTTTCTCTGCTCCCAAGCACCCTCCCAAATATCACAATGGCTGTTCTTTACCAAAGCTCATTTCACACAGATTCTTTCCCTACGAAGTTGTTCTCCTATATTGCAAGGAGGAGTAGTTCATCAAAGGGTTTTCACACCTATCACAGCTGCTGCAGGGTTATGTTCTCATCATCCCTTGTGGTCCAGATTTTCTACAAACTTAATTGGTTCTTAATAGGTCACCTTAGAATGTTTTGCCCCTGCGTCTCTCAATGTCATCACTCAGAAAATTGCTAGTAGAAAATAGTAGAGCACTGTCACTCGGTATCTGCACTCTCTTGAACTGATTACTGAATTAAACTTGCTTTTTGAAAAATATTATCAATTCAATCTGCAACACACAGAATTCCGAAGTTAATGTAGCTTTCCATTAGCAAGTCTCCTAAATAGATGCACATGAAAGAGAAAAGATTAAAGAAGAGTTGCCCAGTAAATACAGGTTTTCTTAAACATTGTCTAGTGGGGAAGATGCTTGAAGCAAAGCTTTATCTGAGGCCAGAGATCTGGCTGAAGAGTTGAGCTCATGCAGAAGAACCAGCTGTGAGGTTCAGCTGTTCCTCATGTGAGCTGTTTCTACACAGTGCGTGAGACATAGGAAACCTAAGGACTTGATCTCGCTGCCTTAAGGAAATGGATGGTCTTGACTGCTTTATGTTTCAGGCTTTTACGTTTAATTTGACCAGAAGTTATGATTTCATGAAATTCATAATTTTTATCAACTTCGTGCTTTTCTTTTTCCTTTTTAAAAAAATTTCAACTAGGTTTTATTGGGTTCCAGGGATGAAAAACTGCACTACTCAATATAGAATTTTCAAGTTTTACCTGACTTGTCTGTAACTAGCTATATAAATCACAAGGATCCTTACCTGTTCCCACATTGTTTTAACACTACTGTGGTAATAAAAAACCTAAAAATCTTTAAATCGGCATAAGGAAATCTCTGGTTATTTAAATAAATGAGAAAAAGTTAATTTTTTAGGGGAAAAAACGAACTTAACTTTTAAACTTTTTTTCCATCTTGACTTTTTCTTCACCACATAGATTATAAATTAGAAACAAAATGTTGGTTTTGAAGAAATATGGCCTGAGTACATAATTCATAGCTCTAATTTTGTTGTTTCTTTAGTGCAGGGAATGGCCTTCATTGCTTAAAATACCTAGCAGCCCTTCTCCTCTCTGAGACTATCAGTCTCTAATTTCCACCGATGATACTCCAGGGTATACGCTTACCATTGACTTTCTGTAAGGATACATACAAATAAAACTTGACCACTCAAATGTTTGAAGGGAAGTGAAGACAAGACGTTAAAATGCAGGTGGAGGGAGTGGCTTTTTTCATACAGCTACGCAAGATACACTGCTAGTTTATTGTGAATCTAGATCCTGGAGGCAATTTGTTGTATGGGAGTCTTGGTCTACGTTTTTAATGATCAGTTTACATTTCTAGCTGCCATTGGTGCAGAGGAAAGCTGGAAAGTGTGGAGGGAGTGCTCTCTAATGGCTCAGAAATCAGACAACAAATAAAAGAACGCAAGGTTTTCTTAAATCCATCCCCTAGATTTCCCTGACTCATGGTTTTTTTAATATTTGGGAGTGACTGTAATGACAGTTCACCAAACTGTTTTGCTCCTAACAATGTGTAAGTCAGAATTTTAGGAGACTGTAATGAAATGAACTACTTCCAAAAAATCTAGACAGTTGTGCAATTGCAAATCAGTGACCTGTTTGAATTTGTCTTATCTTAAATATATCATTTGGAATGTCGACTCTGTGAGGTATTCTCCATCCTTTAAAAGTTTCATTGACAATCATCTCTCTGCCCATTTATGAGCACAAGGAAAAATAGGAATTAGTGAATCACTGGCACATGATTTTTACATGGGAAAAAACCAAGCTGTTGCCCAGTGCACTCTTTTTTTTTCCCATAAAGAAAAAAACATTGGGAAATGTGAACATGTGGGTGCTGCCCACAAAAATGCAGTGAATTATCCCTCATTCTCCACTGTTTTTTTGTCTGAACACTTTTAAGGTAATAAAAAGCTCTACCACTTAAATCTCACAGTGTATCATGTTATGCATTTTAGTAATAAAATCTAAGTACACTTAAATATATATACATCTCTTTAGCTAATACATTTTATTATTACACTTAGCTTTACAGCTGTTAACTGCTTTAACTAGAAGCTTTTCATGTTATTTCTGGCATCTGTGGCTTTTTTCCATCATACGTTACTTCTCTAAGCCACTTTATTAACATCAAAGGCAGGTGAATTATTTAAGGATTAGAATGAAAAACCCCTTAGCAACAATTGTTAATTCACTTCAGATTAGTGTTTTGGCACTACTTAATGTAGCTGCTACAATATAGCTCAACAGTAGATGCTAGCATTTAAAGTACTATGGACCTGTAAACTCATGATGGTCAAAACCAGATTCTCTAAGCAACTGAAAAGTCTCACATGACAACTTGCTCTTTTCCTGAAATGAGGAGAAGAGGAAGGAAGAAAGACAGTTTTTAGTGGAATAGAATCACAAGGTAATGATTCATTAAATCCCATTCTATCAAGTGCTCTTAAATGGAGAGAGATGATTCTCTGTGAAATGATATCTCCTTAAGTTTCCTTTTCAAGTGGTAATTCAAGTTAATATAAAGTCCAACAGGTTCTTCTTTGTCAAAATTTCTGTGGAACGGTTCGTTCCAGTGTGAAAAATGTCAGTATTTGCAATCAAAACAGAACACTTCTTTTAAGTGGCAATATCGTGTTGCATATCTTCAACATTTCACAGTCTCAGCATGCACCAGCATGTAGCTTTATGTGTGTCCTTTGAAAAAAAATAATGAAATTTTCATCAAAAGTGACATTTCGGCAACATGTTTTAGAACTTCAGATTTTTTCAGGAAATCTTTTCCCTCAAATATTTTGATTGTTGCATTTTCAAACATGACCACAACACAATTAAACCAGCTTCAGAAAATATGTTGATATCTAAATCGAGCTGGTGGCAACAGTAGCTATGGAGAGTCACTATTTGCATGCCACTTTCGTGGATGCCAGTCATATGGTCTTTTTGTGTTTCTTCATGGTGCAATTCACCCCAGGGCTTGAACCGGTATAAAACCTCTATGTCACCAAAATCCCACTTCACTTCAGTGATGTATGTACGACACACAGGCGGCGGAAGCCTCTGAGGGCTCTCTGGAGTGAGGAGACATTATTAGACGTGCTTCCCCTGTCAGAGGAGTGCGAGGTGGAGTTTTTGAGGCTAGGTGACCAGTCACTTGTTGCAACACTGCGAGAAGCTTGAGCTCATAGCTGTAAAATGTGCCTCCCTGGCGTTGTAGCATGACTTACCAGGTAAGGCTCTGCAAAACCCACCAACTGCCATTTGCATAGGCTTTGGAAAATGGAGCTGGCCGCCTCACTTTGCAGTGCTTTGGGACATCCCCTCCACTACTTGTACTTTGAGTTTCAGTACTGTGTCAACCTGAAAACTCAAAGTGAAACAGGCCCTAGCCATGCAGACGTCATGGCTCTGTTGTGAGCAATGAAGCTGCTGCTGCTGCTGCTGCTGGTACAAACTGAAGAGTGCCTGGTCCCAGCCAGAGGCTCTTTGGGAGCCATTTCAAGCTTCTGCTGAGAGGAGGTTTTGCCCAGGGATGGTGCTATAGGTCACCTGCCTTCCTCTGCACCCTGGACTCACATGTGCACCCCGTATGTTTTGCAGCTTGTTTAAAGATGGGAACTGTGTGGAGGAAGCCAACAGATAGGCTGAGTAAAAAAAAAAAAAAAAAAAGTTTGCTGGAGTCTTTTTTCAAGTCATTACAGATATTGAGGACGTTTTTTTCCAGAGGTAAAACCGAGGTAGACTTGCCAGCTCTGTGGTCTGAAGTATTTTTTGTAACTCAGCTAAACACAGAGATACTTTTAATGTTGTGGAAGACTCATTTTTAGTCCATATAAATAAAACCTGAATTGCTTTAAACCGAACTTAAGGTAATCTATAACTTCATCAGGTTTAAAAAGCAATGAGACACTTTAAACTAGTTTTGAATTCAGAAATTCTGCTAAAGATATAAAGATGTCTATAAGACAGACACAGGCACTGATGAAGTCAGTTTTCTGCTAAAAATCCAGTACTAAGTGAATAAGAGAAAAACTCACTTAAATTAAATTTCACTACATTTTGTTTAAAGATTTCCTTATTTTCTAGCAAGACAGTAGAGCAACTATTCTATTTCAGTTTTGTAACAAACACTTGAGAACTGCTAACAAATGAAAGGCAATGAATGAAATGTGTGTTTTGGTGAAAAATTAAATAGAAGTCATGTCATAGAAATGCACAAAATTCTGATGTTTTCACCCAGCACTAAGTTGTTACTCTTAAGAATCCCAAATTACAGATAGTGCTAAAACAAGTCAGTATGACAGATTATTAATACTCCTCTACTTCTGCTTCACATTTTCCCTCCTCCAGTTCTTCAACAGTTGCCATTGCAATTTTTTTTTCTGTCTTACCCATTAAAAAAAGGCAGAGAAAGAAAAGGAAGGTTCACTAGTAGAGAAGAATAGCAACCTTTCCCAGATTGTTAAACCAGGATATTGTATAATTGCAAAGCAAGCCAATTTTTAACAAAATGTCATTTACCTCGAATAACTATTTTTATCAGAGAAGAACCCAACCCACAGTTTTAAGAATCAAATACCAAATTTCTAGTAAGCGGATGTGCGTAGTTGCTCTCAATTTGGTTCTGTAGAGATCTGATGTGGAGTTTAGCTCTTGGACTGAGTATTCCCCATATCTGTAGATATGAATATGTGAAACTTGCCTCTCTAGTCAAGACAAATTAGTTCATCCTGCTGAATCATTTAAACCAGCTAAGGAAATCTGACCCACTAGCCCTCACCTGCAAGATACAACAAATATTGAACAATTCTGCCTTCTCAGACACTTTTCAGGAGTTACCACATTTACTGATGTGTGGTCAGTGCAAACAAGTCCAAATTCTTTTGATCCCCAGCATCTTATCTGAAGAAAATGACACTTCCCGCTTGCATTTCACTCTGTTATTAATGACTGACTCAACACATCTCTGTTTCTTTTGCTGATTGCAGAACTTTGGAGTCCTGTAAGCAACTCTTGCTGTATTTGTTCTTTCCAGAATTGCCCTCAACTAAATCTTTCACAGGGCAATCACATCTCAGGTCTGATTTCAGGTAGAAGGAGTACACTGTTGACCACAAGAGGCATCCAGACTGCACCCTGGAAACAGAGCAAACGGGACCTTGTGGACCCACACACACATACACACTTGTGGGCGCACACACAGAGGTGTAAGCAAACACACAGAGTATGAACAGAGCCCTTGGAAGCTTTATTTTCTTTTCAAATCTCAGGTAGTCAAGAGGAGAAACAGCCTGTCATCCTCAACCATCCAGGCAAGAAGGAAGAGAGACGGGGTGGAGGAGTGGGAAATTTTGTGTGAGATGGAGTCAGACTCACAAGACAGTCCAAGAATCAGAGTAGCCACAGGGAGGTCTCACTTCCACATTAATAGGTGAATCCGGTTCAGAATGATCAGCTGAATTTACCATCACCCCTGTTGGTGGGTAACAATGTGATAACACGATGCAAACCCCAGCCTATGACGCTACACAAAGTGAGGCAAGAGAGTAGTTTGGAGGGGAAAACTCCACACGCCTATGCTCGTGTGACCATAAACCCATTTTATATCATATGGCAGCCCCTCTTAATGACAGGACTAAAACCTGGCAGATTTGAGGGTGCTACGACCCCTGTCCATCTTCTGACCTTTCTGCCTGATTGCACAGGCCAACTGGTTTTGAACACGCAGAATCTTTGCCATGTGATTGCTACTCAGACACTGTCTCTGTAATTTAGATTATGAAAGGTTTGTGGTGACTTTCAGATTTTGTCATCAATAGCATGTTTTTGGCGTGGGTGGTGTAGCTGTGCCAAGCCCAGTACATCATGATCACAGCATGAGCTATTTCAGGTACTCTGCTATAATAACTTTGCCGTGCTTAATTAAGTCACAGATTAATCCTGTAGGAAGAACAATCTGGAGTGTGTCTCTACTGCCACGTCTGAAGTCTATCAAAATGATAAGTCATCAGGTGCAGAAGTCCCACACATAAGAGGCCTGACCTGATGGGGAAAAGGAGGAAGGTAAGGTACCCCTGGCACTCCTGCCACAAGGGGCACACTCATGGAGTCTCATGGAAGACTCAGGTGCATTTTTTGCTAGCAGCTGGTGTTACTACTGACACACAACAAATGCACAACCTCCCCCCACCCTTCTTCTCTGAGGTAGACGTTTGTTGGGATATTAAAACCTTCTTGAACTTTTATTTCACCAGTAGGCCTAAGCAGTGACTTGCCTTGATCCTCTCCAGATTTGCAAATGACCCTTCTCCATCTCACCCATCACCCTGCCTCTACTAGGCTTAACAAGCCTAGCTTGCCAGGCTGTTCCACCTGATAATCTCTGGATATTTGGATGAGTGTGCAAGGGTGTTCTTGCTCTTCCTCTAATTTACAGTGCTTACTGTAATTCATAATGATATCAAATTCTTCAGTGACTGGGCAGAGAAGACCAGTGTCCTGGTTTGAGTGACACAGGACTAGCTCCTCTTTCAGTAATTTTACTTTTTGGTAATAGCTCTTCTAATGCTTGTGAAAACTTCATTTTCAGAAGACCTTAGTGACTGCATTTGTGAAAATATTTACTTTGTAGCCAGCTATGGTATGTGGGTTTCAAGGTCTCAGTGTTTTTGAGCCTTGCCATATGCAGGGGTGAAAGGGAACAAGGCCTGGCACTTGACCCAAGCTGGTCAACAGGATTATTTCATAGAATGAATGTTGTATTCCATATAAACTAGGAAGTTTGCTGACGAGTTCTCTCTCTTCCTTGATGTCTGCAGTCCTGAGAACTTCTTGAACTGGAGCTGGACCCTGAGGCCCTCCCTTTCTCCCAAAGCTTGCCGTGTCTGACATTTGCTATCCCCGGCTGGGAGTGCACAACTTGCTGATGATAGAACGGGCTGAGTATAATCGTTGTATATTTTATATTGGTGTCAGGATCAATACTGGTTCTGTAGTATTATTAATGTTAATTATTTAGTCTTACTCTATTAAATCTGTTTATATTTCAACCCTTAGGTTTCCTTGTTTTTTCCCGATTCTCCTTTCCTAGGTTGAGAGGGATCATCAGGTGATAGAATAATTGTCTAAATGACAATAAATTGCTGTGGGTTCCTCAAGTCATAACAACCAGTCAGATCAGACAGGAGAGCTATGCATCATTAATTTAAGTGGAGGGTATAAATTCAGTACCATCACAAAGATGAGCTTTAGGATCCCTCTGTTTCCACTGGAGAGGTTACACTTCACAGGACAGAACTGCTAAGCCCTGCTCCCCACTTTGAATGGCCATCAGTTGTGGTGCATCGAAGTAGGAAAGAGTGGATGACTCAGTTTCCTGCAAGTACAAATTTAATGATACTGCATAGTGCAGCCCAGAGAAATGGGAGGTGGAGAAATGCTCCATGCTTGACCCTAATGGGCAGTGTCCAGGATGTTGGTCAATGCTCTTCAAAGAAAAACAAGCTCCAGTTTGTTGTATAAAATGAGGAATGCAGCACAAAAAAACGGGTCTGTGCCACAGAAAGCACAGTGATAGCGGTGACTAAGAATTTTATACTGTGTTGAGTAATACTGCTCTGCAAGGCAATGCAGGAGAAGGAACAATTTAGCACAGTGTATACTCAGATTTATAGAAAATCAGTTTCATGGAAACTGCCAGTAGAGCGGTACTGACGGGTTTGCATTATGTGAGCACAGCAGCAAAGCAAAACAATGCTGGGAAACAGCTTGGTTTTGTTCTCAGCTACTACGTACAGATGAAACTTTTATTAAGACACGCCGGTTTGCTCTGACAGCAGCTTGAAAATTACCTCCTAAAATTCTGATGACCTAGGACCAGCTGCCTTTTCCATTGCAAATATTTGTAAGTCAGTGTACAGTGAAATGGTACACCAAAGTTTTGGGGGCTTGGAAAGTGCAGGATCAGGCTGCCCACATACAAATGAAGGACAAAGTTGCTATGCTCTTTCCAGTGAAGCTGCTTGCATGGAGTGGAGAAATGTGTAATCACTACCAGTTACTTGGCAGTTACTTCTGTCAGTTAAAAAGATAATTGCCACGTTGGGCCATGCTGTCCTTGTAACTCATGCATACAGCTCTTATTGAATTTGTGTAGATGTGCCTGGAAGGAGTGAGGGCAGTGTAGGATCACCCCTACACTTTCTCAGAAGTAGATAAGGGAGAAGAAATCATGCTTTTTTTTACCTTTGCAAATTGGAAATCTGCCTCCTTCCCTAGCTGACAGCTGTGTTTCTAGGTGCAGCTGTGCCATAAGCTTGGTGTTTCACCTATGGGCTTCTGAAAAGCAGCGATTGGCAAGGAATCTGTTCTGAAAAACTCCAGTTAAGAAGACATTAAATACTTAGTACTACATACTACTGTGTACTTAGACTACATAGACTTGAAACAGATTTTTTTTTTTTTTTTTAGGCCAGACTTTCACTCTGGCCACTTCACTAATGGAATGTGCTTTTACAAATAAAGCAGGGAAAAATTGGTGGGGAAAGGTAATATCTTTTATTACACAAGCTGGGAAAAACCAGACAATACTCAAGGCCGACCAGTTCTTCCTTAGATGCAAACCAGCACATTCATAAAATATGTTTTATCATATGGTTGACTGAATTCGTGTCTCCTTCGTTTCATTTTTCCAGACGTACTTTCTGTTCATCAGAATGCCTGTGGTGATGCCAATTTTATGATCTTTTTAGACACACATGAACTAACACATTTTGTGCCATTCTCAAGTCTACATTTTAAAGGGAATTACTCCAGAACTCACCTCAGGAAAAGAAAAATACAAGGCAAACCCACTATTGATTTCTAGTTAGTCCATTAAGAAAAGAAAGAACATGGTATTATAAATTATGTCCTTTTATCACACGTACATGTACACTACACATTGTGACTTCTAAGTTACTTGCAAAATCTACTGCTGATTATGTCTTTAAAACTGAGAAATGTGTTTGGAATACAGTTCCAGAAAACCTACATCTATTTTGTAAAGCATTTAAATACAGTATATGCACAAATGTGACAGTATATTCTGATACTACGTACCTTGCTGTAAAATGAATAATGGCTCAGTATTTTCAGATGATGGCATAGAGTCTTACAGATTTCCAGCAGCACTGTTGTTATTCACTTCCACCATGTTAATATCATGTGGCTCCAGTTAATATGAGAGCCTGTAATTAAAAATTACAATGGTAAATGCTATAACTACACAGTAAGAGACTTGTCCTGAAAATCCTAAACAGCTGGTGGGAGTGCATTTAATAAAATTTACGCTAATAATTGTGGAAGAACTTGCATGCACAGGCCGGAGCTGTGGTCAAACCTCACTTTCAGGTCTAGAGCTTAACCATCTGTATCTGCGTGACAGCAAACAATCTGTATTTCTGTCTGCACTTTACATATTATCACACTCTTAGACCATGCACATAGCAGATGTTATTTTCGGTGCTAAAACTCATTTTGGACTTACTTGACACGCAGACTGAAAATGCCCATAGCTGCATTTTATTGTGCCTTTTTTGACAGGTAACATAAGGTTTATTGCAAGTTCTTCCAGTGCACACTGACAGGAGGGTCCTGCTGAATTTTTGTGTGAATCTGTAACTGAAAATTTATTATCTGACAGCTGAATTTTCTACTGACCTCCAGCTCATATCAATTTCAAACGCACAGTTGCAGAAATACGTCCTGAACATGCTTGTGAAAATGTGTGAAAACCATCGATGAAATGCTAATTTTGTTTGCACTTCTGCTGCTGTTCACAGCAGTCTGTGGGATCTTAAATTTGTAGAAGTGTGGAAGGCTTTTAAATTAAGAAAATTAAATCTTCTTTGCACTGGCTGCGTACAACAAAAAAAATTCTATTTAGTTTACTTCACAGTGTACTTATTTTTGCTCATTCATTTTCTGTAACCAACTGACCTTCCCAATCTGCTATGTCATATATTGACATAAATACAAATGCCAGTAAATTTGAGACACCAGAAATGCGCGGCAGGGTGAGGGGAAAAAAGAGAGAAGAGGGCTGACAGACATTATTTCTGTGAACTATACTGTTTGTGCATTGTATCTATACCCAGATATACGCCTACTCTACGCTAATCAGACTATGTTCTGACATTGTTAACTCTTCATTGCCTGAAACTTCTGTAAATACCTAGGTCTTCAGAATGTTGAAAGGATCCTGGATGAATGAAACTTAATTTTCAATCATAAGTAATTTTTCAGAGCTAGTATATTGGAATTCATATTCTTGAAAGGAACCAGATTAACAAGAAAGCAGTTCTTGACCCACTGTAATCTGCATCGGCTCTTCAGTTCACTTAGCAAGAAGGGACCAGCACACAGCATGAAAGAATAGCTCGATCCCTGTTCCCATCAAACCCTTGACCTCTCTGTGAGACTGCCAACATGGATACCAGTTATGGAAGTAATTTAATGCATAAACAAGTATTACCAGGAATTAAACTGAGACCACCAAACACATTTCACAGTAGAGACCAAACAGTCGTTAGGCTGAGGCAATTTTAGGTCACTACTAACTTGGGTCTGATTCAAGAAAGCAACCCCAAGATAAAAGTCTCTACATCGCATCATCCAAGTCCCTGAGGCATTCAGTCCCTGAGTTCCTTTTCTGTTATAAATGTAATTCCTGCACAAGATAAGAAGTTTCACTGTACATTCAGTAATCCAGGAAAAGATTAGAAACAGAAAGAGAAAAAAAAAAAAAGGCATTTGAAAAATTTTGCAGAGACAGAGAAAGTGCAGTGTTTGTGTGAAGAAGCAAGAAGACGCTCCAGCCCTCCTCCCTAATGCCATAGCAACTAGTTACTCTATGGGGAGAGCAGGGATCTGTCCTCCAGGAGCACATTGCTGACATAAGGCACTTTGTTACTCCACAGTGCTGCTCCCTTAATAGCATTCCTACATTGGGTTATCTTAGTTATCTCTATGCATTTGTTCATCTTTAATGCTTCACATCTACTTCGTTCCATCCTTAATTTTTTGACCCTTCTGTGAATCCAAAAGTAAGTGTGAATTGCCTCTTCATGGAGAATTTAACCTCCACGATAATGGGCAAGTGCTTTTAAGAGCACACTTTTTGCCACGTACCTTCAGCTGATAGAATGAACAGCAGCAAAGTGTACAGTCCTGGCAGTAACACATACTGTGCTGGCAGTAGAAAAGTACAGAGCATATTTACTATCTATTTGCATAGCAAGTTTCAGCTTTTGCAGGGAGCTGGTTTCTTTTCCTCACATCTTTGCACTCAGAAAAGAAAACTCTTCCGTCCCTCCTTGCCCTGAGTACTTGCTTTCTAGACAAGGAGGCAGAGACTGGGCAACATTACAACCACCCCTCCAAGAATGGGACAGTCAGTAAATGTGTTTCTGACTAGGAATAGAGCAGTAGACTTACACACTGCTCAGTACTAGAGAGCAGCCTACCCAACGGATGTAATTGAATGTGTTAGCAGTCAGAAATGCTAAACAAATTACTTACCTGATTTTGTGCCAGTAGATAAGCATACCCCAGCATTTCACTTCAGCTCTTCTCTCATCACTACTGGAGAAATTCTCTTCATTGGCACTGGTGCTGCTGTGCAACAGATAGAAAAGACACTCTCAGTCAAATCTACCTACCTATCTACTCTACCACCGAGGCCAGAATTGTCAGGGACTATCCCTCACAGCATGGCTCATTCCTTTATACACAGTTATTACCAGTAATAAGCTGGCTCATCTCTAGATGAGACTTTAAAGCAAGAGAAATTTCCTAGTTAGTTAAGCCGAGTATAAAGCAGTGAGTATGATAAGGAGGCTCAGTTATTATGTGTGATAATCGTCAAACCCAGCTCTTGAGTCATGGTTTCTTGTTCAGTAAAAGTTAATATTTATAAAGGAAATGTGCACATTAGGTGATTTAGAGAGATGGGACAGAACCTTGACTCTGAACCCAAATATGGTCATTATAATACAGCAAGAGCTGAGTATTTGGATGATTAATATTCTTTAATGTGGGGTTCAAAATCTAGAGTACATGAAGTTGCACTCCTTAATAGAAGTGAGTTAGAAACCTGATTACTGTGTAAATCCAAAACCGGAGTTGGAATGCAAAGTTCAGAATCAGGCCCATCTTTTGCTGTTGCACTGAGATAATAAGGATAGTTTTATTAGGTAATATTCTGTGTTAATTAATCCAGAAGAAGGTACTCAGTGACTGACAACTAAGTGACTTGTTAGCTTGCAGTAAGAAGTCTTTATTCAGCTCCTCTTCTGGCATCAGACATATTATATCACCAACCAGAGAAATGGCCAACATGTGTAAGAATAACGGGGGAACAAATAAGTCATATATTAAGCTGGTTGTTGGCTACAATGGTGGGGAATACTTGGCTGTTCCTCACTAGAATGACATCAGACTCAGGGAAAAAAAAAAAGGAGACTAAGTGGACTTAAAGAGAACAGCAATATAATCTCAGTATCATATTTCATGATGTCGCAACAGATGATGATCGTGGTGATATGACATGTTCTTTCTGATAGAAACTAAGCTCTGGAGTGGTTATGTTCTTCCAGAGCTATTCTGTTCACAGTAGTTACCTCTAACTTTTTTTTTCAGAATGAAGTAATAAAATAGACTATCTTGTATAAAACAATTTAGAAACTCTCTTCCTTCCTAGAAAATGCCTCTTGCCATTCTTGTAACTTGAATAAGTCACTGAAAGCATTTTTTTTAAACAGCACTTCCTTCCATTTGTATGCTCATTTGTGGTTGAAGTATATTTATTCACTTCATAGCTCTCATCCTGCCAAGGAGCAAACATGCAACACAGGCCTCTAAAATAAACGACAGAGCTACAAAAGGCAATTTCTGTTATCCCCATTTTAAATCTGGATGGACGCCCAGATCCACAAGTTGTATTGGCTCTGGGGTCCTTGTTAGATGACCACAATAGACAGCAAGGCACCTGAACTGGAGTGAGGTCCCTAAACCTCTCTTTGTATCTTACCTCCACTAATGAATACAAACTCACACTAATATAAATAAGAATAGTAAAGAATTCAAAACCTTGATAAAGTGAGATACAAGATATTTCACTGTTGTCCATATTTTCCAGTGTCAAGGTTAAGACTACTTGGTAGAATAGAGGAATAAGTAACTAGAATGACTGAAAATGGTCTCTCTATGTAGTTACAAGGCCAGGGATTTTGGGCTTGGAGGACAAAGAATGATTTTCTATGGCAAGCAAATATTCTTTACGCAACAGAACTTGAAACTTCTAGTTGTCCAAAAAAAAAGAAAAGTGGAAAATTTTTACTTGCTAGAACCTATCTTTGTTGATGTGGAGTTGCAACAGTTAAAACAGTTCAATTTTCAGGGATTAACATATCAGTTGTTGAAGTTGCTAAAGGTTTCACAAGCAGCTTTCAGACATTAACTGCCTGTGGCAAAGGGAATATTTCCCATCACTTGCCCTGCCTTTCTCTAACGATTTTTAGTGGATGTGCTGAAGGTGATGCCACCTTGCTCATCCAAGTGTTCCCCTCCTCCTATGACTGTTGGATGTACACTGCAGTAGAACTAAACCTTGCAAACACGCACAACAGGTTCTGCCTCTAGGGAACGGCCAGTGCCAATTGGTGACTTGGCCTGAACATACTTGTGGTGGTAGAGTTCGTCTGGATGAGTGTTTCACTGCCCCACTCCTCCCTGGACAAAACACTTCCTCTGCCCTTTCTATCTGGTGGCAATCGCGTTTTGATGAACAAAGAGCAGACGTATCTCTGCGGCAGGTGAGCCCAAAATTACACCAGAAAGACTGTGACTTTGCGCTTCTGTGGAAATCTTATTTGCTATGGCCAGTTTTGCCATGTATACCACTCTCATCCTTCACAGGGTGATGAAGTGCAAGGCCTAGCATCTAAGCAGGAGCTGTCATGGAAAGACCATTGCCAGACAATCATAAAAGACCAGTCCCTAAAAATTACGAAGCCTTTTCTTCAGTGACACAGGCAGTAGTCTAGTTGTTTTAGGTTGTGCTTTGCTGGCTTTCCCGTTAGCAGTTTTCCTTGTCCTTCCAACACAGTCTGCTGCTCCAACAGGCAGAGCCACCATGGGCTTGGAAGAGGTGGTTAGCATAGGAGGAACACAAGCCAGAGGAGAGACAAGAACAACTTCTGCATCCTTTGATAAATGCTTGGGATGAAAAGGGAAGGCTATGCTTTGTGTGCTTGCTCATGCACGCTGCCAAGTGTATGCAGTTTAGCTTCCTAAGAGAAAGTCAAACCTATCAGTAGGCCCGGCCATGGAAATGTGACCCTTCCAGAGTCACTTTTGCAAGAATGAGAAAACTTATGGAAACGGGTAGAAATTTCTTGCTGAGGTGGGGTAATAGTGTGAGGGTTATGAGGAGCCCATGAGGAATGCTGTCCTTGCCTGGGAAGGAACAGTCTGTACTCTGATTACAACAGCAACAAAAAGACCAATATTGAGCATCTAGCTGAAGTTTCAGAAGTTACAGCTGCATCACATGCACCCAAACCAGATGAAAAAATCCCCAAACCCAGACGTCTTCACCAACACAGAACTTGGCAAAGAGTGACAGGAACGTCCATGCCCTGAATGACCATTAGAAATGTAAAAGGGCCCTGTATGCTTTTGCCTAGTCTCCTTACTTTCATCTTTTTGTCCTTTTTTTCTGACATGGCTAATGCCAGTTCTTTGTATACTCTTGTATCTTCTCTTTCCCTTTTCAGATCATTATAGTAACCCAGTTCTATCTGTCATGTATCACAGCTTCTTTTACAAGCTGCTTGCCAAGCTGAGCTATTTTAACGGGCCAGGACAGGTACAGTCCCTCGTGATCACACAGCACTTCCCCAGCCTGAGTGGTAGCCAAACCTCTGTGCTCTGCTGCTTATCACAGCAATATTAAAAACAGTTTTATAACTATATGCAAAGCACTGCTAAATCCCGTTCTTCCCACATTAAAAGCAGATGCTCAGACAAACTGAATCAGAATGAGTGAATTTATTGAGTTAATTTAGATGTATAAAAGTTTCACAAAGACCAACTTAAGTCTGTGTTTAAATAGGACTGGTAGTATTTTCAGAATTAAGAAAAACACTGTGTCAGTGTAGACCAAACCTTCTTGTTTGGGGTTACAGTGGCTTTGAGCTCCAGCCCTGATAGCAATGAAATTAGTGGAAATCTGGATGGATGAGGAATAGTTCGGACCTGCTTTAGGGAAACTCTTCCGGCCTGAAGAGTATAGGTCTAAAGAACCACAACTTCTTATTGTAACCTGAGTTACTGTAAATACCCCTAAAAAGAAAAATCTAATAAATTAAGGCTTTGAAAGTGTTAAAAGTCAGAGAAAATAAAATGTTCTGACTATTCACAAGCTTTTAGGTAACCCTTGTTTTCCTCCCTTTCACTTCTGCTCCCTGAAGTCTAAATCAAGAGACTCTCAAAGTCAGGAAGCCAGACAGACTTCCAAAATATGTGGTGACGCTAAGGGGCCTTGTGAACCGGAAACAGACATTTACTGTCTTCTTTCCCAACCCAATTGGCTCCAAGTATCTGAGCTGGTGTTCTGGGATTTTGGGTTGTGGCCAGAAGACCTAACCTGAGAGACTGGGAGCGCACAGATCATGAAGGTCACGCGTCGCGTTGTCTCCACCCACTTCTCTTGCAGGGCACTTTCACAACAGGAGAGAGGAAAAAAAAAGAAGAGAAAAAAAAAAGAAGAAGAGAAAAAAAAAAAAGAGGATGTTTTTAATCCATTAGGCTGCTGCTGATTCAGTAATAATAAACACGAGTCTATTTCCTTGATTATTCTGTACACAGCAAACATTTGTGTAATGTGTCAGCTAAGTACGTGCGCTGCAAGGATCTCTCATTGAAGTGTGGCTGCGCCAATAACAAGTATATGAAAAATGTGCCTTTGTGTGCGTTTTTGCGTGCCTGCATGAGCGAGAAAGAGAGCAAGAACTCAATTCCCAAGACCCTTAGTCATCCTCTGATCTTTATTTCTGAGGGTGATCAAAGTACCAGCTTTTGAGAAGACGATTTCTCTCTGCTAGGCTAAAGATATTAAGGTCAGGAGATAGTGCACTTCCCAACAGCCTGCTAGGAATGAACGCTGTAAAAGTTCGGGATGTTTTCAGGCAGCGAGAGGGGAGTTTGTTGCTGCTGCTGCTGCTGCTTTTGCTGCGCCTCTTGCTGTGTTACAGACATCTTGACTGGCCTCCCTGGTTTAATGATGAGTGTTTGTTGGCCTGCAAAATGCAAACACATTGTAAGACTGTTTGTACGCTAGCTAAACTTTCGCAGACAGTTTACATGCTAGAATGACTTCTTTGCACACATTGATCTGAATTCCCAAAGTGTATCTTCCTCTCAACGCAGCCTTTCTCTTGCTCTTATTTCACCTTAATGTTGTAAAACATGTTAAGGCTGCCTAAGTTCTGATCATATGAGCAGCTACTTTACTGTTTGTTGAAAAACTGCAACTGGATTCAGAGAAAAAAATGGAGAGGATAATTGTACAGAAAGGTCAACTTTTCATTTTGAAACAGTTCTTACATTTCAGTATTAACCACATGTTTTTTTGGAAAGAGATAAATAAGGCCAACACTAAATGCTTTATTTCAGATAAAACATTTAACATCAAATAAAAATGAAATGCTACGTGTTTTCTATTTTCCTCTCCCAAAATCCCATCCCTCATTTTTTCCAGCTCAGTCATGGCCTGAAACATTTATCATTTACACAACTGTATCTCATAGACCCACAGAAGGGGAAGCACTTAGGGACATTGCTGAATCATGACTTATATTTGTCATTGGTATTAAAGTAACAATACACAGGAGAACATAAAACCTGCAAGTTTAAACTGAAATATATGTGGTAGCTGATACTGTATCCTTACAGTGTATTGATATGAAATTGGAAGTGTCCAGGTACAAAAAGAGAGATGATGGAAAAAGAATGGCTGGTTTTTCTTGCTACATTTCTTCAGAATTTTTTTTACCTCCTATCTTTTTAATAAAATCTAATCCACTCTTAGAGTCATGGTCTGTGTCTCATATTTCAATCACAAGCCAGACCAGAGCTCCAGGACTGGACTACTTCTAGCTGAAGGCCTTTAGCGTTAGATCTGACTATGCCATTGTTCAATCCATGACCATTCTGTGTTCTACCTCAGTTCTTTGAGTTAGGAAAAGTAGGAATGTAGATCTGAATCTGGATCCAGAGCTTTAATACCACCCTATCCACGTTTTGACACTTTCTGAAACTACATCACCACCCCCCAATAAAAATGAATTAGTAAAAGAAAAAGAGTGACATTTTAGCTCTGCTGAAGTTCATGGCGAAACTCTCACAGACTTTAGTGGAGCCTGAACTTCATTTAAAATATTTATGTTCTGGCAATCAACCAAAACCTCTTCCCAGTAGCTTGAGAAGTCATATCCCCCTGTATCTCAGTTTATCTTTCCATCAATGCTTTGCCCAATAACGCATCTCAGCCAGACATCGCGTGTGACTCCTGTCAATGTTGTGTTTCTCACTCCTGCCACTCATCCACTAGTGGCTGCAGTTTCCATTGCCTCCTCCCACAAACAATTTCAGCCTTCCTTCCCCCTACAGCATTTCCTATGCCAGAAAAGGACACATCAGACCCAGTCTTCTGTTCCAAAGCTCTCCTCAGAACTCTTCTTTTTTTGGTCTGCTGTCTCTTGAAATTAATTTTATTCTCTCATTTAAAATATTACGCATAAAGTTTAATTACTGAAATGTCTTTATGAATAAACAAAAAGCAGTGAGTTAAAAATGCAGTAAGGAAGTTTCAGGTTAGACGCTAGGGAAAAATGGTAATCTGGAAATTGCTGATGTATCTCATAAATATTTGGGAGGCATTTTCTACTTCCAGATGTCATTGACTCTGGTGAGAGAGCAAGATGAGTCTCAGTCATACCAAAAATAAAAGAGAGGAGGCAAATTCAAAGCCTGAAGACGGGACAACATTGTCCTACCTGAGACAACTTGCAGAACCGCACAGGACTCAACATGCTGTGCACCCTGAAGGTGTGCAGGAGCTTTTTGCTGCCATCATGTTCCTGGGAGTATGAGGGAATTCCAGAAGAGTGATCAGCTCTGCACACCCCCATCTCCTCAAAATCCTGCTGACGTTAAGAAGCCCTTACTGTATATTTCCTAGACGTTGTTTAGGACTGGTGCAGAAGGTTTACATGTGTTTCATGGAAGGTGTATGGGTTCGGGAGACCAGGCAGGCACCAGCTGAGATGGGAATTTCCGTGCAGCCCAGCAATCCTGTGACTTTTTGTAGCTTACGCATTGTCTGTCTTCAGCCAGCTGGACAACAGTCCCAGCTCCTTGGCACTTATGGCACATTTTTCCAGTAAGCTCTAATAAAACACTTCCTATCATCCCATTTCATTGGAATGAGGAGAGTTCCCACAGAAAGTGTGCAAACTTGGCAAAACACAGTAAAGCCAATGTTATCCTAGCAGAGCAAACATGAAATAAACCTTTCTTATCATGTAATAATCAAAGGGCTTTTCAGATGACTCTGACACTCCTTTTAGGTACTGTGGGATAATACATTAGGTGCCAGACTGCCACATTTATCCTCAGTTCTCCTCTGAACTGGAAATAAGGATAAAAACTTTAATGACAGCATCCTTAGACATGGCTTCACAATATGCTACATGTCTAGACTGCTGTAAAATTAGAAGGATTTTGTTTGAATGACTTGTTTATATGACTCCCATAATAAATAGCCCAAGTCTCTCTACTCATATTAAAACCACATTGGAGCAAATTCTATGCCTGATTACACCACTGCAAGTCCACCGTCAGCTATCAGGATTTACTGTTTGAGAGCAGAACTTGTTTTGCGTCATTTGTAGTCATTGCACTGATGAGAAGTATGACTCCAGGGTGTTGCATGTGTTGAAGTATCAAGGGATGTAAAGCTGGAGGAAGCCTAAGGCTTTTAAACCAAGAGGAGAGAATTAAATCAGCTTTTGACTTCATATAGTCCTGTACTTCATCTGCAATAGAGGCGATACACAGGCAATACAGAATATTAATAGATTCAGCAACCACAGTGCCTGGCCAAAAGAAGAACAAAAGGAAACATCATTCCCTCAAGCTGATGTGTTTGAGACTTCAAACTAAGGAAAAACAGGTCTTGTGAAAGACTTGTGTCATCCTGAAGAAGATGGACGATTCATTGGAGAAAATTCAGTGTTTCTATGACGCTTTCTCTTATCATTTGTTCTAAAATTTGACTGCCCTGCACTGGATGCACTCAGTCTTACTCAGTCTTGCAAGTTAAGCAATTCAGATCTGTCTGATCCTTGGATGGGAGAGTTGTCAGAGGTCCTGGTTATAAAAGTCACAAGACCAAGAAGATAGAGACGAAGAGTCGCAGGCTGAGTGTGAAGAAGCTGGGAGACTATTCAGCCCCTTTGCCCCAGCAGACAGCCTTGTTTAAGCAGACAACCAACTCCTACTCTAATATTCACTTCCACAGGGAGGGATTTTCATGGAAGCTGTGTGCTCAGACTTGAGGGGGGGGTCTCTATTGTCCTGCGGATTCATGACAGGTCCTGTGCAGACAACTTCTGCTGTGCACCGGGAGATGCCCAGAATAATTTAACTCTAAAACAATACCTTTCACAGGCTGAGGTCAAGATCAAATTATTTTTATTTCCCTGTGCCATATTCAACTTCCTTTGGAGTAGCTAACTCAAATGCCCAAGGTTGTCATGAACCTACAGGTTTCTGCATTGAGGCTCATCCCCAGGGCTCCAGAGGGGCTGCTGAGGAGCTAGTGGTGGTGTGACCTTCAGCCAGCAACAGTTTTGCTGTCCAGCATCACCCAAGGAGCTGTGGCTACAGGTTTCCAGCAGCTGCTGTCACCCCAGCTTTGCCCCCAACTGCATAGAACAGCTGCAGAAGCTGCAGAGAGCAAGGAGGTAAACAAGGCTGAGGAAGACAATTAGTTTGAGAAGCTGCTTCAAAAAGGAACTTTTCCTGAGCTTGAAAAACACATCCTGCTGAACTTGACAAAGGTGCATGGTGTGTTGAGGAAAGAAACCTCAGCTGATAGCAAAAGATTGTGTTCCAGATGCAATATGA
Source organism: Thinocorus orbignyianus (assembly GCA_013400375.1). Taxonomy (NCBI): domain Eukaryota; kingdom Metazoa; phylum Chordata; class Aves; order Ciconiiformes; family Thinocoridae; genus Thinocorus; species Thinocorus orbignyianus. The sequence continues at coordinate 821,613 of VXBW01002914.1, forward strand.
TGTACCATCACTGCAGAAGGTCAGGATGACACAGGCCACCTTCCAGGAAATCTGGAGGAAGCACAGCACCAAGCTGCAAAGGCAATGCAGAAGAGGCAGTACAGTAATAGAAAAACTCTCTTATCTCTTCAAAATCATGAAGCCATCATCATCCTGCCTTCTGCTAACCAGGGTAGGTCACCTGTGAGGACAGAAGTGTACCAAGGGAGATCTCTCCTGGGCATACGGAGGCCCGCTTGCTGCTGTAGCAGATCTGCTAATGTTATGGACACTAGGTCTGGAAATGTGTCTAGTGCTCAGATCCATAGGAATTCCCGTCTCTCTGTTTAAAAAAGCCCAGTGTGTGGCTGATGACAGTACAGCAGTCTGCAAAGGCATCTTCTTGTGGTTCTCCAGTCAGTGGAAACACCTGCAGAAATAACAACCATGATGGCACTCTCTTGAAACCTGCATGGTGCAGGCACCTGGTAGGTGCCCAGTGCTGCCCACGAACCTGTCCCTGTCCCAGACCCAGTACATTGGGTGTGCATTCAGAGGGTGAAACCACTGCGACCTTGACCTGAGAAGTGATGGCACGCCTACATGCAAAATTGAGCATGAGAATGTATATTAAGCCCATCTACATGGCTTCAGTCAGTTTTCTCTCTCAGCAAGGAGCTGGTAAATAAGCTCTAAGTGTTCACGGAGAGCAAGGTTCCTGAATGGTCCTCTCCTCTGCAGTATTTGCAGTTGGGAGCTGAGAGAAGAAGCCACTGTTGCTCCAATGCTGGTTGCCATCACCTGCCACAGGCATGTTAGGGCAGGTCAGCTGCTTAAGTGACCCACTTAATTTAACTGTTCAACTTTGCCTTGAAGAGGCCAGAGGTGCTTATAGCTGGTATGTCAAGTTGGCATGCTTAGGTGCTATGTAGGTATGCACTCAGCCATAGGACTACTGTCCTGCTCCACTCCATTGGCCATGCCCCTTCACAGGCGTTCATCTTTGGTTTCACATGTGACAGTGCAAGTCAGGAAGCTAAATGAGCTGTAGAATTCAAAAAAAGGCTGCCCTTGCAGGTGCACCTTTGTAATCCCAGTACAACTGAAGGGTGCCAACAGTATAGCATGTAGCACAGACACCCATTTGGAGCCAGGCAGGATGTCTCAAGCATTTTAGGCATGGAATCAACAACAAGTATTTTCCTAACTGAAGCATGCTCTAATGCTTTAGCAAGGGTGTCAAGAACATGGGAAGGAGAGAAACTGGACTGATGGCTGCAAATTTTCTACTGAAAGAGATTATTGTCTTAATCATAGTAAAAGTCTGGAAACAGATTAGAGCCTTGGAGGGATCAGGTATACAACCCAATGTCTTTTGGATTAGCCACAGCTCTTTGAGGAGGTCAGCTTTTCTTTCTAGGATTCTGTATTTCAATAGTTCAGAGCATTTTCACTCTGCCTAATTTTGCACACCTAATTTAGTCACCAACATGACAAGTCTATCTCCCCCAGCTATCTTTACCAGAGGCAGACTGGTTCTTCTAGAACAGTTGAGAGCACAAGTTTTCCTTGGGTACCTCTGAATAGCTCTGAGGTACCTCCTAACTCTATAGCCTCACGAATTAGCAATTTGAGCCAGGGTCTAAATTTATGTTAGTATCAAATGGTCCCCTGTAGGCCCATTTCAAACCTACTTCATAGATTTCACTGGAGTTACTCCATATTTACACCAATGTTTACAAGATCTGGATATCATCATCACTCTAGCACCTCTCGGTCTTCATCAGGAGGCGGCTGGTGGGTTTGGGTTTTGTTTTAGTGTCAGTGCATTCATTTGCTAGTTTTCGGTTTGAATGGATGTGTGCGTTGGCTTCTCGGAGATATCTGAGAAGCTTCTCCATCAGTGGGGGTAGTCTCAGCAAACTCTGCACTTTGCTTTCACTTCCCATCCCTGCGCTTCAGTGCAGCACCAAGCCAATTATATGAATTAATCACATCACATTTACTGAGGCAACTGCACAGCAATTACACTAGTGCTGAAATCCCCTTGGTGGTGCAAATATGGTTAAAGCACATTTATGCTGTGCTACATGGCTGTATTTACACAGTCTGATTAGTTCTCCTAGTCCACTTTCAGGAGCAATGGACACATCAGGGGAAAGAGCAAAATTTAAGCACAGCTGAAGTAAGACATGGCTTGATGCGCACACACAGTGCCGCATACACCTCTACTACAAGCTCACTCAAGCTAGTGGACTTACGTCAAATCCACATTTGCCCCATGGTGGTTATGTCCTACAAAAGGGCAAGGCCACATTGCAGGTGAGGAAAGCTTGGCTCTGTGCAAGGTGTAGTTGTCAGCCCCAGAGGGTTTTACCCTGTCACAGTAATGTCCTTCTGCCAGACAGCCAGCCTTTGTGAGCGCAAAGTTGGTTTGCTTCTGGTCACCACTATCAGGAGACAAAGATGCAGCTCTGCTAGCTGGGAGTAGGTGCTTGGTGGCCCAGGGTCCTAGGTGGGGTGACTGCCCCAGGAGCAGCACACACTGAGGCTCTGAGTTCAGTCAGTGACCATAGCTTGAATCCTCAGCTTTTAGAGGAGGAAAAACAAATGCTACCATGCTGCTGGTGCCCACTTGACTCTCCCAGCTGATGGAGAGGCGTCCACGTAGCTGTAGAATCTATGCAGGTGAGTGCCCCCATATTTTCTGTAGCTCCATATTGGCAATTCCCTAAGCATTATTCCTAATACATGGAGAGGTTCAGAAGTTCTGCAGTCTTTCTGTACTCCTCCCCATGACATATTTATGCAAAATGTCCCTAAAATGAACAGATGCAGAGAGAAATGGCCCACCTGGAGCAGGTTAGAACAGCAAGAAGCAAGCAATAACTGGTGATGAACACCCAGCTAACCCCAGAGACATGGGCTAGGGTATCTCTGATTTCTCCATGAGAACAAATACTGCCACTGTATTTAGTGGCAAACATTAACCACAGAAACAATCAGTAGTTGTTAATAGTGACACCTATTTCAAATAAAGAGTTTGAACACAGATTGAGGTGAATTCTGTGAATTTATTACAATATGGATCAGTGTTCATCTTAATGGTGCTGACTTAAACTAGGGAAACTGGGTTATTCCAAATTTCTTCAAGGAATTTGATGGTTAAATAGAGGGGAATGGAGTAGGGTTGGCTATCTGGTGGGTTTTCACAATAGGATGTGAATTGGTCATGGAAAAAAAACATGCAATAAAGTTGTTTTTGTGAAAATCATGATTAGTTTGTAATGCAGTGTACGCCAAGTAATCAGCGAGTCTCATGGTAAGCTTGAAAACACATAGTAGTGTAGGAAGTCTGCTCCTTTGTGGACAGTGCTGTTATTATCACGCTGCAAATCATTACACTGCAGACACTTGCAAAAATCAGCAAGAAATTATGAGTAAGACACTGAATGAAATCTGGGATGCTTGGCATTTCCTCCTGGTTCAGCCACAGACTTTCTGTGTAACCTAAAAAACATTATTGATTTTTCTATTGCCACAGCTTTCCCTCAGTAAAATGGAGATAACAATATTTCCATTCTTTCCCACTTCTTTTTAGTCTTTCTTTTACATTTAAATTGAAAACTTCTTTAAGCTGGGAATACCTTTAACTGTGTATTCATCACAACAGGCAAGGGAGCTCTGGCAACCACAATAGAAATAGGAAAATGAAGAAACAAAGAAGAAGAGGGTGAAACAAACAGGATGACTGTAAACAAAGAAGAATGAGTGTCCTGTGTTAAAAAAACAAGAGAGAGGTAAAAGAAGTAAAAGGGAAGTGTGAGTAAGACAAACCTCAGAATCAGAAAAACAGAGAGCAGAGGAACAAACGGGGAGCAAGACAGAAGTCCCAAGGCACAGAAGACTAGAAAAAGGAGGGAAGACAGAAATACAGTGTTAAAAATATTTTCAGTATGGTCTGCACTAAAACCCTAATAACGAGGAAGAAAATTCAGCAGAGACTGACCTCTTGGTCTGGGTGCCCTCTTGCATACTCTGAATATCTAGAACATCGGTGATTCAGTTGCAGTTTGGGTGTCTGGGAATATAGGGTTGGGCCCTTATGGTGCACTTGGAAAAAACACACAGAACCATGCCCAGAGCAACCTGACGGAGGAGCGGTGTGATGTCAGCCTTGCCTGGAGAAAGAGCAATTTATTGCAGATCACTGAAAATCAAAAGTGCTTTCCAGGAAGCAAAAACCTGGCCATCGAAAAAAACCACGATCATGCATGAATGGTAAGCAAATAAAATTCACTTTCAGGCATGTAGCTTTGAGTCACGAAGGAGTGCATGTACCCTGTGTATTCTGTGACTCAAATCACAATGGGGTTTTTGCAACGTGACAGAAAGTCTTGTGTCCATCTAGCACGCCACCTCTCCCATAAGGTTTCAAGCAAGTTAGACCTATTCCTCTGATGGCAAAACCCAGTCCAGATATAAAGGCCGGATATTTCTGAAAGTCAAATTGTTTTGCTCTTGTGATTTTGCTCTTGGGAGCTGTGCTTTTCTCTCATAGGAAGTTGTAAAAGGGACCAAAAAATGTAGGCATACGTTTGTGTATATGAAAGAGAAGGAGGTATGGAGGAAGACCAAGATGCTTCCGCAGAAAGGATGCACCAAGAACAGCTCAGGAATTCCTCTATCCCATGTCTCCATCTCTTATTTTACATCAGAAGCTTTGTATTCCAGTTTGCTGGAGACTGGAGCTGTGCATTACATGGACAAGTTCCCTTTCCCAGACAAGTTTAAAGAACAACAATCGAAACAGGCCTGGGTAACTGTGATTTTCTATGTTTAATTTTTGACCAATTCAGTTCACCTCTAAAATAAATACAACAGCAGTACTGTATTTACAGAACACAAGTGCCAATACTGTCTCGTCAATTAATCCAATGACTCTTCACAAGACCAAACTATTTGTTCCACATACACGCACTGTAAACATCACGTATATTAAGAACCACTTTCCTACAAAGCGGAACAGAGGAATCATGAAATCCATAGGATGAAGCATAGGTGGTTCATGTCCATAAAGAGTTCAACACAAGGGATTCTTGTTGCTTGACATGCTAGTTAAATAAAACTTCCTCTGTCTCTGGAAGAGATTTGTCACTCAGCTACATTAAGACTTGCAAAATACTCATCTTATTCAATTATCCCCCTTTCTTAACTAAAATATTGGAAACCTTTTTCTGCATCTTGAAGCATCGACAAAATCTCCAAAGAAGAGATCACAAATATCTTCCTAATGTAAGGGAAAGGTTATTTTTGAGATCGAAAATGTGAGCAATGTAGGAGATATGACTTTCTGAGGACGGAAGCAGTTGCACTAAAGTGAGTACTTCTGTCCTGAAATACCACAAAATAGAAGTACCAGTAATAGCTAAATCAGTTTCCAATCTCATATATATTATAATTGCAATTAAGGTAAATTGATGCAACTGAGGTTTCAGCCATTTTGAATGATGCTTAAACAAGGTTTTATAGTGATGTAAATAGACTGCCTTTAAGTAAATCTAATTACATCTCTGCTGGGTTTTAAGCATAAACAAGTCCTTGCTGATCACAGTAGTGAATCTCCTTCTCAATGATGCTGGTGAACACTACTACAGCAGTACGGAGCTGCTCACCCCTGAGTCAACATATCAGCCTGTCTCAGTGGTGGAGAAATAATCCATGAAGCTGATGTTTCTCAAGGCTCTGGAGAGATGTGATGTTCCACTGAAATGCTGGGAAATGGCCATACAATAAAGGCTTCTGGTCCATTGAAATGGCTAAATCCAGTGTGGGTGTCTGAAATACAGCTCTGCCCGACTTCCGTATAGCAAATATTTAAAGCTGATGCTGAGATGTCTCTTCTTGAATGTGGTTTCCACTTGAGAGGTGTTTTACTTATTTTTCCTCTCAGTTTATCATACTTCATGGTTTAGGAGTGAATCACTGACATCCAGCAAAGTACAATTTTTACTAGCATTGCCTGAACCTCAGATTGTCGGCTCAGGTCCACATGCTTGAGCAGGCACAAACAAACTTCTAAGACATAATACTTGGACTCTAAACTCATCAGACAAAAATCTTATGACTTGTGCAATTTAAACGTATTAAAATATGGATAAATAATGTGTATACACATTCTCATTATTGCAGACTGGTATTTTTTGTTTAAGACTGCAACCCAAAACGTACGGGGAGGACAGTAAACAGTTTGGCAATCTACTCAGCCTTGACTTTCAGGTTGATAAATCTTCAAATTACTGGTCTTCTCTTCATGCCATTGGAGAGGGAGAAATGGTCAATGATGTGGTTACATTCCTTATGAAAACTGGGGGACATGGGCACGGATTTGGCCACAGACCATTTTACATGAGAGGGGTGCTTATTAATCACCCAGGGTTCCTTCTCATAGATCACAGAGGGGCAGCTTTTCTGAAAACCAGAAAGTTTGGTGAATGTTGTGCTCTCAGTGAGCTAACTTCCAGACCTGCTGGACCATATAGCAGTGCATACCCTTAAAACTGAAATATTTAGCAGTAAAGGAGCCAACTAGGTCACATGGCCTCAAAGGAAAGGTCCCAGTCAGGTTTCTGAAGGAATGTCAAAGTCTTAGGGAAAGGGCTGGGAGCTAGGAAAGATGCTTGAGGCTAAACACTTCAGCTGTGGGAGAGCATTAAAATGTACGGGAACAGGTACCAATTAACTTTTGGCAGGGAAGCTGAAAAGCCTCAGGAACATGCCAGAGGATTTCATCAGGATAAACTTTAACAAGGACTAAAAAGTTCAAAAGCACCAGATGGCATTTGCAGAGGTATTGCCCATTATTTGCAGAGATAAGGTTCATCATCTCACACGTGGGAGAGGAGACAAAATTGTACTTCAATTTTCTGGGAAGAGAATACAATCCTCCCATACCCTTTTGATGAGAAGGAAGGTAAATCCATGATGTGTGGGTGAAGTGTGAAGTTCTGCACGCTTCTTCCCTTTGAGTTTCACAATGAAATGAGTATTTCCGGAGTCCCAGCTTTGAAAAAAACACTCTGAAAAGCTTATCTCTGATGCCTACTTGTCACAGATACCTAGAGCAGCTATATACCAACACATAGTTAAAGAGGACAGGTGAGTGCACTGCAGCAATGCCTAAATTTCATTGCAGTAAGCCACCTGGATTCAGCAGGGCTGGAACTGACCTTGATGACCTGAGCTGATTACACATATCCAGCTGGTTTTCCACTCCATCCACATTGACCATACAAGATATTCCATTGCCTAAGTAAGGTGCTACAGGGTTGGAGGGTTGCCCAGCAGTGCTCCACTCCTGGGTACAGATGTAGCAGTTTGATCTATCTTGAGGCTTCTACATGTCCTGTGTCTTGGGTGCTAAGTCTTAACTCTGTGTATGAGACGAGGGCTTATAGCCTTTTGATTCATCTTAATGAGATACAGATTTATTGAAAAAAAAAGTCTTTAAAAGTTTTGAGAAAGAGAAAACATTGTTTCCTGCCTGCTTTAGCCTCAAGTCCTTATAGGATCAAAGTTGCATTTATGCTGTATTAGATATGGGAGCAACATGCAGATAAGAGATCTGTGTCTCTTCCAAGACAAAAATGTGCTGGCTTTAGCCCTGTGCATTTTAGCTCTTACGGTAGATCAAAAGTAACTTAAAGTAGGGCCAATGGCTTTCCAACAGCAGAGACCAAACCATCAGACTCTTTTTATTAGTCTAACAGTTCTGAGCAGCTGCAGGCCAAAGAGACACCAAGACCATCTTGTCTCTACAGCAGGCTTGGGGAGAAGCAACTTCTTACCTATCCTAACGGGAGGAAAATTTTCACAGCTATACATCGAGGCTTCACTCGGATTTCAGGGATTTGCTCATTGCTTCATGTGCTGAAGTACACGAAAGGATCAGATGCTCCCCGTGAACCAGGTTCCTGTTTTGAAAGAAAGAGGAAAGTACACAGCAAGACATAGATAACTTATCTGTGTTTGTAATAAATTTTCTTTTTTTTTTTTTTCTGTTACTCTATATGAGCAGTGAAAAACTATTTACAAGGCATACAAGCTTCAGTTTATATCTAGAAAGATGTTTCTCTCTGCCTGCGTTGTCTCTACAAGTGTCAAAACAGTCTTGTATTTCATACCAATAAAACATTAATTTCGTGCCAAGAACAGCAAGAAACAAAACAAAATGAAGCTATTTCCTCAGAAAAAAAAAAGAAAATAATAAAAAAAATCTGACTCTTACAAATCTGCCTCTGATCCTGTAATTGGGCTGATGGATGCAGACACCATGGGAACCCGTATAGCAGCCTGCCTGTCCAGATCCATTCCAGTAGGCCCCCCTGTAGTCTCCAAACCATACTGGGAGGGTGCTTCTTTCCCTTGATTAGTTCCTTACTTCTCAAGTGTTCCAGTTAATTTCAGAGGGTGAAGGGTTGTGAATTTAGCCCAGAGTGTGAAATCCAGAGTTATTGCTAGAGCTGGTTAAAAATTTTTCCAATGGAATGCTTTCTTTCCATCAGAAAATGCCATTTTGTCAAACCAAAACTGCTCTCTGAGGCATGTTGATTTTCACAACCTTTTGTTTTGGGGAAAAAAATCGGGAAGAAGTATTGTGAGAAGGTCAAAATATTCCATTTCAACATTTTTGGAATGGAAGCTAAGGGGAAGGAGGTGTTTTTTTCAAGGCTACTTTTAGTTTCAAACTCTAATTTGCTTTCTATCACCAAAAAAAAAAAGAAAAAAAAAAGAAAAAAAAAAAAGAAAGAAAGTATTGCGATACAAGGATTACAAGGATTTTTTTTTTTCAGTCATAGCAATTACTTTGTTTTCATTCTTATTCAGAGCAAAGTAAATGGTAATTCCCTAGAACTCCTTTGGAAATGAAAATCTCTTTTGCTTTCACAGCATATAGCCCTAACTAAAGGACTATATTGTAGTTGTGAATATATTGGAGATGCATTATATCCATCAGTCTTTGCAACAAGTGCTTAGATAGTTATTTGACCCTAGCAGTTTTCTTGGTTAAATGAAAACCAACGTTCCTACAAACAACACTTGGCTTGAATAAATGTTCACAGATAGTGAACAATGAAGACATAAAACAGGCAAATGTGACAGCTGATTGTGATTTGCCATAGTACTCTTGTACAAATTTTTAACCAGTCAGAGAGATTTCACGCTTGTTAGCTCTGAAATGAAGACAAGTAGTAGATCTTAATATATTTTGAGTAATGCTTTTAAATGTGGGTCTGTTTCAGCTAGAAAATTTAAATTATCTCTAAGTTAATTCCAGTTCAATTAGAATGTACTTAATTAAATCAGGTGTAATTTTTCTCTAGGTGATAGTTATGTATTTTGCCTTGCTTGTATTTCCTTAGTACATTCATTTTATTTTTATAACTTGATGTATTAAGTCTGGTAAATCATGCACAGCACATAGATCTGTCACAAATGAATTAAAGGATTAAACACTCAGTTTGTTATCTGTGCTTATCTCTAAAATAACACTTTAGAGAGATGTCCTTCCTTTTCTAGCTATACTCCAAACCTTGACCAGTTAAACAATGCAGAGCTATATGCTAACTTACACCACATTTGCACATCTAAAAGAGTGTTGAAAAAGTAAGGGATCAAAGATGTTAGAGCACATTATGGATTTAAAACAAAGAGTAGCACTATTTGTTTGATCCTGTTAAATTTCTAAAAGTATCTTCCTCTTTAATAAGACAGTAGGGTGACTCATAGGAATTTAGAAACTTGGCCTTGGTAGAGACGTATTGCCAGCACCTTGTGGGCAGAACAGACATATACAATGCTCCAAGAGAGGAGGTACCATCATCACAAAGAACAGCCTCTCCTTCCACAGTTCCTGCTTGCCCACTACATTCAACAACTTCCAGGCCTGCCAAGTTAGTCCCCCAAAATCACGGCAGTGGCTTACAAACTTAAGCATCCCAGAAAATTATGAACATCATGTCCTTTTTTATTGTCTTTGGACTTTTGAATATTTTGGTTTCATGTTCTGAAGACTTGTCTGCAGCCTTAAAGCCAGAAAGTTAATTCTCAAAGACAGGCTGAGCCTTCCAGTTACTCGCCTGATGCCAACAGATGGGATTTTGATGTGTGAGGAAAGAACACTGGAAAACATCATACATACCCACTTCTTCAGACCTACCCAGGTTGCATCATTTCCAGATGCAACGGTGGTGAACCCTATTATGTGTACCTTGAAAAAAAGAGCAGTAAATCTTTACTGTGATCAGTAAAGTATTATTCTTTCACTAGACCTTCAGCTAGCGCAAGGTATGCTGAGCGTAGCCCTTAAAGGTTATGAAGACAAAAAATGAGATCATTACAATTAAACCCAACTGAAGCAGGACTGGGTCCTTAGTACATCTACATTATTTTGCCTTTAATTTTCATGTGCGTACAATCAATTGTAAAAAACAGATCAAATCCAAAATGTGTGCATTGATAGATGAACTACAATATCCATGTGAACATACAAATTTAGTATGATGATTTACAGAAAGTTTATGTGTGTATGTCCTTTTTGGAAGTATTCACAGGATGAAATAATAAAGTCCTTTATAGTAGGAACTGTGTTACGGCTTTTGAAGAGCACAATGTGAGGTTCTGTCTTCATCAGGCATTTATAGAGACAATAAAAAACTATACGAAAAAAAGTTTTACTGAGAGCTTAAACACACACTCCCCAGCCCTTTCAGGTTGCTTTCAGCATCTTCTTGCTCATGCTGTCATTGCATCCTCATGTTCCCTCTTCCTGTGGCAGGGCATCGGCACATATTCCCTGTTTATGCTTCCACTTTCCGCCTACCTCTGAAAATAGCGTCTTCATCCCTCCTTAATGTAATGAAATCTGATTGTGAACATTGTTCAGAGCTGTACGTGTAGAGACATAATCCTAGCAAGCACCGAGGGGTCCATATAAATTGCAGTTGCTTTGTCTGACAATTTCCTGGACTTGGATATTAGTTCCTCAGTTGACCTTCTGCAATTTTTTTTTTTTTCGTTCTTTGCTTGTTTTTGATTTAGAAGACCAGGCTAGAGTCATCCTTTCTCTCCCTCTTTTTATATGGCCTATTGCCACTTGGATTCCTAGACAACAGATTAAGTTTTGGGCTCGGTTAGAAACTATATTTTTTGAATAACATTGTCTCTTCTGACTCAACCATCTATGTCAAATGCACAGCTCCAGTTACATGGAGAAGATGGCTGGGCCAATTGATTGAGAAGTTCTACTTTATTTACAAGGAACACGCTGTTTGTTTTTTATTTTTCCTCTGAACAGAGCAGGGATTAAAATAATTTATTTATTTTTTTTTTTTTTTAAATAGGAAGCATCTCAGAGTCTGTGTAGTTGTGCCTTCAATCCGATGCAGACAGGCTGCTCTGCGTGGGCTGCAAGGCAGACGGAGCCTGGCCAGCTGAGTTCAAGAGCATCTTCTGAGGGGTGGCAAAGATGAGCTCAGGATCTCCTCCTAGGTTGGCTCTGCGCAAGTGGAATGGCACTAGCCAGGGGCACCAGGCTGTGTAGACTTGCCCAGAGTCTTCTCCTGTTGTTCTGGTTTCTTTTCCAGCCAGCGTTTTGCCCCAGGCGCTCTCTCAGGTTTCCTCAGGACACTCAGTGCTTCTTTGACTGTGACCTTGGTACTTTTGTCACTCTGAGACTCTCCTCAGCTGCTCTAGCAAGTGCTGGCACACACAGCTGCATCTGTCTGTGCTGCTTTGTTTCCCAGTGATGTCTCTGAGCTGCAGTAAGAGCAGGTCCTGCAGGCGATGCTCTCCCCCTTTCCCTCAGTTTCCAAACAGAGCAGTTAGGACCCAATGGAAGAGTCACTTCTACACACAGCCACTTAATGAGGCCTGACCAGCTCACTGTAGCTCTAACTGGCACAACCATGAATTGCTTTTTATTCCCCAAGTGCTTACTCTCAGCTCATCACCTGGATCCTCTTTTATCAGATGCTCCTGTCATAAGTTCTGGGTCCTCTTGTCATGTCAACAGGGGTAAAACAGCTGACTTTTGGGAAGCATCTAAAGGTGATACAGGTAGAAGACCCCTGAAATGTAGCTGCCTATCAACTCTAATGATAGGGTTTATCAGCCACCTAATGATGAGTGGCAGTAGGTGAGATAGAAGACAAGAAGTAGAACAGAACGTTGTATTTGACTAAAATATTAGGGATGAAAATCTTGGCCTACTTGTCTAAATGGAATTTATCCCACTGAAGAAAACAACATGCCTCTCTCAGACTGCTCATTTTCTTTGCAGTTGTTATAGGCCCACGCTGCAATTTAATGCACAGATTCATGTACTTGAGACCTTTAGAAAAGGTACCACTTTCAGTCTCCTGCAGTGAAGTCTCCCTTCCCCGCCCATGCTCACATACAAGTCTTCTGCAAACAATGTGGCATGCAGCAGGAATCTTCTGTTTGGTAGAAAGTTTTCCACAATTACGTAAGTGCAGCCTGAGAACTGGTGCGGAGGTAGCCGAAAATGTGAGAGTGAGATTTACAATAATATAATTATATCACTTACAGTAAGAGGGAATGCTCTTTCCCGCGTTAGGACGAATGCCATAGGAGCCTCCCGCTACTCCTCCTTTGAGTCATCTTTCCAGAGGCACTTCTGAGAGCCAGCCACCCTCAGGTGTTGAGCAGTATTTGTTTGTGCTGCGGGTGAAAAAATGTGTACACGCACACACAACCCGAATTTGATTAAGCAAACAAGAGCAAAGAAACCAGAGGGCTGTGGTTTCTTTGAATGTCTGCCTGTCTGCTTGGTGACAGAGCCAATGCTTGCAGTCTCAGCCACAATACCTTGACTCATCACACAGTCTAGAAGCAGTGCTCACCCCTGGGGGGGTGGGAGCTGAACCACACACGCGTACCAGAGAGCGGCTGGGAGGCCACTGACAGTCTTATCAGCCCTTCTCGAGGCTCCTCTTCCACGCTCCATGGTAAACCAGGAGTCCAAGATTTATCACAGCAGCATAAGCCAGTGCTTTAACTTTTGCCAGGTTAAATAACTTTGAAAGTGCTGCTTTGGCCTCGGGATTGAAACACATGGTTTGGAGCAGCTCTAATTCCCTTCCAGGCTCTGCCTGGGCAAGTCGTTTATCTTTGGTGTACCAGCAATAGAATACTCTCTCCTGGTTCACAATAAATAATGGCTTGTGTGCATAATAAACCTTATCTACCTCCCAGGCATGTTGTGAGAATGGATGGATGTTTTAAAGGAGTTTTGTAAGCTGCCCATGAAAAGAGTTACAAGCGTGCAGTATGTAATTATTGCCCTTATCTTACACAACCATCCAGGTACTGAAGGAGCTCTGGCTTTATACACGCAAGGCTGTAAGGGCATACTACAACACCAGACTTGCAGGAAGAAGGACAAGAGGTTTCCTCTCCATAGCAGCACCAGGTGAGCCTCAGTACTTATTCCAAGTGGAGCTAGGCACGGGACTGATGGGATGTTGTTTATTTTGTGTCAGCACGCAGAATTATAGGTACCAGGTAAATTACAAAAGCCTGGAAGCAGGGGCCTGAAGCCAAGACAGTTCTGTTCCACCTGATGGCCACAGCCACTGGGCGACAAAGTTATAACTGATTGTACTCCACTTCGGTCCTGTTATCTCCTTTTGGCAACGCACCACAGCTCTAATTTGACCAGTAGCAAGCGCCCCTAGCCATACTGGAGGGATTTAGCATTGATGATGAAAGGCATCTGAAATCGCAGGTCATAGAAATGCCTGCGCTATTCATCTCTGAGTCATAAAGACACATTTTTTAAACAACAACACACTGTCAGGCTTGAGCACAGCTGCGCATAGGGAGCAAGACAACTTTTGAGGCAAGTGCTGTGTTCTGACATAACAGGCTGACCTGAGTCATTACAGGCTTCAGCCAAGTCGCCTTTTCTCAATTAGGAGGTGCAGTTAGAAATTACTTGTCAGCAGTAGTGAGGACAGTCACGTGAAAGCCAGGTTCCGCAAGGGAGTTACATCCTCTGTGGGCAAAAAAAGTCCCCCAAAAACCTTGGAGTGGGGCAACTGCAGACTATGCCAACTGCCGTGTACTTTATGTGACGTGGGACTGTGTAAAATTCTGAGTAATCCTGTCGTGGGTGGTCAAGGGAGGTTGTAGCAGATCTCTGGCTCCACAGAGAGTGCTAACAGCTTCACGGCACTAAGGAATATATAAGAAGGTGCCTAAGCTCAAATTTTTTTTTCAGTTTGTGTAAACGAGGCAAGAGAAAAGAAGTAATATCCTCTTTATTTTATAGGTAAAAGAGTCAAAGATCACCAGTAACTTTCTGGAGTTCATACAAGAGCTTGTCACAGAGGGAAGACCTGACTAGTGCCTTTTTCCTTTCCTTGGGATACCTGTCCTCAGCTTTGAGTATAAATGTGCTGATTCCTAAGCTGAAGTGGCCCAGTGAGGAGGATGTTATGCTAGGTGTGTGTGTGTGTTTGAGATCTGAAAGTGTCTATAGATAAAATGAGGATGTGAATTCCTGTAGCTCGAAATAAGGAAATAACACTGATGCTTTCTCTGGGAGTGGTATCGTGGTTTTTGCAGCACTCATGTGTGAGCTTCTGTGTAAGTGAACTTCATCCCCTCCCTGCCTTCCCAGGTAAATTCCTGCTGTATTTGACAAACTGTGTAGTCCACAGAAAGAGGGGAAAATCCCTGTTACTGGCAAAATCTTTTGCAGTCACTGGATGATTACGTGAAAAAGCCCTTATACAGCCCCTGCGGGACAACCGTTTTAACACTGAGCTTTTATTGTAGTTTTTATGGTTGGTCTTTCAATAGATGCACATAGCTCCATCAAAAAATACTCAAGTTTTGATTATTCTTTAGACCCAGGGATCTCCCAAGGGGCTAAACATCATCACCTTTATGACGGAGGCACATTTTCCTCATCAGTTCTGGTCTAGAGCCAGGCTGCATGGTTAAGGTCAAAGCTCTTTGCAATGAGAGCGTAACTCTACCATCTAGCCTTGGAGGCTCCTGAGATCTTGCCCTGCCTTTTCACAGCATACAGAGAGACGTGTCAGCCTACAACCATAAACCCCCAAAATATTTGCTCTGAACCCCAAAAAGCAGTCTGAAACCACTCCATCTAAGGCTAACGGCAATGAGATCCTTGATTTCAGTGGGAACAGAATCCATTTTAATCAGGGCAACATGAAATTATGTGCAGTTTGAATGTTTAGATTTTGCAAGTGGCTAATAGTCTCATGTACCTCATTTCACCATTATTTTAAGAATAAAGTACACTCCTGCTATCCTCAATATGGCAAAGTAGCTTGCCAAGAACGGGCACATTCAAACACAGAGTTAAATTAATGATTTTGCCTTTCACTGTTACAATATAAACAGCTCAATATTAACAGAATACTCTTATATGGATTTTGTTCTATTATTTTATTGTATGTAATTTATGTTTTTATTTTATTTTCATTTCTTCAGATTTGATTCTGTTCCTACATGTTGCTACAGGGAACAGAAGAGGAAGAAAGAGCAGGGGTCTGATTTGAAGCCACTGCAATCAGGCAACAGACTTTCCTTTGCTTCAGTCTTGGATCATACCTCAAGCAAGGTTGTGTGCTGGTAAACAATATTGGGAAAAGTTTTCATTTCATCCTTGACACAAAAACAGCCCTCTGTCACCTTGTCAAAAACATTTTAAAAAGGGCAATTCATACTGCTTAAGCACTGGAACATGTTATTAGGAAAAGCCATACCAACCACAATGATACTCTGCATGCCAAAGGTTGGCTTTTCACTCAAGTCAGTGGTATTGGTGGTAAAATCCAAGCCCAAGCTGAGTGATTTTTCCAGAGAACTCAAAGACAAGTGTATGCAGCTCTTGTTTTTCACTGCAGATGTCGTCTGAGTGACAGACTCCATTATTTGCTGGGAAAGTAGGCTGAATTTTGTCCCCTTGATCCCGACAGGATAAATGGTGGCTTGTAAAGAAGGTCCAGTACTTCTTAAAAGTGGGTCTGTCCTCTTTTAGGTAAGGCACTTGTGTTTTCTGAACTCTGTCAAAGAGCAGCTGATTTTGCAGAAGGGTAATATGCAAACTGAAACCACTACAAACACTGATCCTACCAGAAATAACCACCTCTCCTTTCCCACTGTTTAGAAATGGAGAGTACAAAAATTCCGATGATTCATTCTCCTATCTACCAGAATGGGGAGAAAAAAATCCCACCTAAACAAAAGTGAAATGTTTTACTCAGATATGTGGCTTTACATGAAATTCTGTTAACCTCTCACTTTGCAGCAGTTTGCAGAAGGCAGTGAATCCTGAAGTTTGATATTGAGTTCCTTCCTAAGAATTCCTCTGTGGTGCGTGGGCTGGCAGACTCTCCCTGACCAACTTGGTCTCATGGGTTTCCCAATGATCTCCTCTCTAGATAAGAAGAAAACTTTGATGGTGTACCCTGTCTGCATTTTTTTTTCTTGGCAGAGCGAGCTCTCCCTTTGCTTCCCCCTTCCACCCTCAGCCATCTGGCAGCGAACAGACAACTTCCTCTTGTCCTGTGAGTCCTGGGCTCTTCTTCGTACCGGCGTGGTTATGAATAGAGGCAGAAAAAAAAGTGCCAATATTCAAAAGGTGCCTTCATACGATCATTTTTAAAAAGAATCAAGGGAAGGGAGAATCTGATTTCATTTTTCTTAGATCTTTTCCTGCTTCACTACTTACTCATCATCAGGTAACTTATAATTTTAAAGCCCTGATGTTGCCAACCTGATTACAGTCTTTCATTCCTTGCCCTTTCGATAGCTCAGTTCCTTCATTCATCAATCTGAAGTAAAATAGAATTGTTTTGCGCAAGAAGAAAAAAGGATGAGCATTTAAAGTGAATCATATCAATTTGTGTGTGTGTGTGTGTGTGTGTGTGAAACAGATAACCACAAACCACTTATGCCAACACTGCCGCTCATGGGATTTTGTTTCAGATGAAATGTGTCCTGGCTTCTAAGTATTTCGCATCTTTGTATTTTGGGTTTGGTTTTTGGGTGTTTTTTTTTTTGAGGCTGAGAGAGTTCTGATTATGCTGTAATTCATCAAGGAAAAGAAAGGGCTACAAACATATGATTTCATAATGCATCAGAGGGTTTGTGGCTATTATGCTTGAACTACAAAGGGAATGCTGTGCACTAGTTGGATGTGAATGTAGATGAAAACGGATTTAAACATATGTATGCAATGGGTAGACACCATAGTCGAACCATCAGAAGCTTGCTTAATGAGCCGGGAGTTTTTATGAGTCAAGAGAAAGCACAATGCAGACAAGCAAAGCAACTGAGAGCTGCAGCAGCCGATCCAGCGACCACATTTCAGACATAAAAAGTCAGAGTGATCAAGATGGCCAGTGAAGTTCCCAAGCATCCAGCTGCTGTGGTAAAAGTATCTTAAATTCAGTGTTTGGTCTAGACAGGACTGAGAAGCGAGGAAGAGCTGGAACAAGATTTAGCAATTTTAAGGCACAAGACATTGTCATACCAAGTCAAACAGGTTCAGTAGTCCATTTTGCCCCTTCTCCACCTTCTGCATAGTAAGACCTTTTTAATGCTCTCTTGCTCTTCTTCCTACATCAGCTGAGAACTCATTAGTGAAGTGATGACTTAGCACATGGGAAAGGTGAATTTGGGGCTGTCAGTCACACAAAGTGCTCTAAACTTCTTCAAAGATGTGTAATATTGGTATAGCCAGTCCTCAAAGTTTCACCTCTCCACCTCTAAAGACTATTTCATCATAAGTAATGGCATTTCACAGGAGATTTTATTGTATTTCATTATTCAGAAATAAAAAAGAAAAAAGCAGAAGATACATATAGGTATGTGTGTGTGTGTTGTCACATCAGTTTTTGCGTGCTAAAAAAGGTTCCATATAATTGACAGCTTGTACATTTATGTCTGCAGTAGAAGAAATACATGTACTTATTTGGTGGTCATTGCCTAACTGTTCAGGTGGCCACTGGCTAAAACTCACTCACCATTGACATTAATTGTCATACTCACTGGCAGCCTTAGCAGAGAAGTCCAGGAGTAATAGTAAAATGTCCTCTAACTTCTCAGGAAGGTTTCTCCAGCCTCGATTGACTTAAGCACATGGACTGCTCTGCTTGACCTTATCTGTGGTACTGTTGTCTTTCTCCCTCTCGGACATAGCTTAGAGACTTTGGGTTTGACTTTCAAAAACTCTGTTTTTCACTCACTTTTAGGTGTATGCTGCCCTGCAGCCCCTAAATCTCTGATACAAGTCCCCAGACTCATTATAGAGATTAAAGAGGGTCAGCTCAGCATGCCTAACTAATAGCATTACTCCTTTGTTTACTAAATAGCTCAGTAATTAGGTCCGTACCAAGGGACAGGCATCTGCCTATTAAGATTTATTCAAGGAGATTTCATGTTACTCTTGAAACGCTTTCCACTACTCTCCGTGGAACGGATTGATACTTCTAGGTCTTCTCATCAAAACAAATTAGGCAAGACAGAGCTCAAGGCCATGACGGCTGCCGCGCTTCTGGCAGAGGCGAAAGGTCACTTGCCTGGAAGCCAAAGCCAAGCTTAGTCAGGGCTGCTGCCGGTTTGCCCTTCTCCGGTTCGTCTGGGCAAGGAGCCAGCTCTCGGGGCTGAACTAGGTGAAGACTAACCCTACAAAGGAAAATAGGGAATATCTAGCCAGCGAGGTTCCCTGGATGGGCTTGTGGAAAGGAGGGAGCAGAAACACTCAGCTGGGAAAGGAGACCTATAAGTCCTCACAAGGACCAATTTCCCTCTGGATCTGGACCTCCAAGCACATGGAAGTTTGGGGAGGGGAGAATACCATTAAGCAAGGTTTGGAAGATCTTACTTTTAGAGCAGGGAGTGTAGCCTTTGGGTTTTCACCCTGCATTCTCCAGAGCCCTTGACTCTCATTCCTGCTCCACATTTCAATCAGAAAAGCACTATGCAGCTGGCCAGGTTCAGCACAAAAGAAAATCTTGCTCTGGTTGCAGAGCTGCTCATGTATTTGTTCCTCTTGCTATCGAAAGTCCCTGTCTCCAGCTGTGATGTGCTTTATGCTATGAATCCAACTATTCTCAATGGTGTTTGTTAAGGAAGTGGGACAAAAGCTTCATTTGCAGAAAACTTGTGTATTTGGACCTAAGAGATGCCTACCAGTTGGATGGGCAGGCCATAGAGAAACATAAGGGAACTTTCTCTACTTATATCCTCCATGAAAAATCAGGACACAACAGCAGTTCGTCTGCCATGGGCCTGTTTTTCCTTAATGCCCTTCATGACACAGACCACTTTAAAGGGAGCTGGAAGGCAGTCTTCATCAAATTTCTAGTAACACATCATGGATCAAGTTTAATTTTTCTTTTTTTTTTCTGAATCAGAGTTACCAACATTAATTGAAACCTGACAATGTTGCTGAGGCCAAATTTCATGAGAACAACAAAGTTACTTAAAAAAAAAATCAAATGATTCATTCCCCACTCAGTGCACTGTCAGTTACTGGTACTCCCCACGCTTAATGCCTGAGGTAGCTAATGGCATTAACACATGAAAGAAATCATCAACTTGCTCTTGACTCCCATCGGAATCTTTTATTAAAACAGTCCTGACACTTTTTTCTCTGTTTGTGGAGCTGGGATGCCAGCAGCCACACGACCAGTACTCTGAACAACGGAGTGATAATTCCCAGAAATACAGAATTTGTTTAGACTGCTCCAGACACAGCCACCTTGACCGGATAACCTCTTCTGGGTTTTTAAATCCCAAATAAGTATCTGTTCTGGCAAGGCTGGGCCATGCTCCAGCAAGGAGCATGGTTCTTCTGGAGCTGCATTTGGCAGGTAAGAGGAAATAAAAATCTCTCCTATTTATGGGCATCCTGTGCAGCTGCTCTGGAGACTTTTCCATTCTTTTCTCCCTGCCCCATGGTGCAGATATTGGCGTAGCTTTCCCATGCTCAGTGTCCAGGGAGTTGTGGGGACTCCCCGGAGCCTTTCAAGGGAGCCCAGAGGTGCTGGATGGACTGCCATGTCTGACATGCAACCCACCAGCTGCTAGAAGAAAACATGTACAGAAAAGTTGAAAATACAGAGAGCGGAGGTAACATTGTCCTCTGTGGAGTATAAGTGATGGTGACCTATTGCCGGAAAATAGTTTCAACAACTGCGCATACTTCCATCTGGAGAGAAAGAAAGGAAGACAAGTCAGGAGCTTGAGCCTTACACTTCACTGTCCTCTTTCCCTTCCTACCCTCCTCCCATCACCCATCACCAGCCCTTTTCACCAAAAGAGCATATGTGTGTGTGTAAGGAGGAGTGAGTCAATAGGGAGCAAGCAGATCTTGCTAGAGGAGGCACTTTAACCTAATTATCTGAGCTGTGGATTCACCTCCAGACCATAGGTGAGAGGTATTTATCTACCTTCTGATCAGAAAAGTTGAGAAGGGAAGCGAGCTTCAACCAGAGAAAGAAATTCCTTTGCAAAGATACAGATGTAAAGGTTGTGGTTTTAAACAACAGAAGTATTCATCTTTATGCTCATCAGATAGAATTAAAAGCAGTGGGTCGTAATCTAAAATTATAGCACATGTTTGTATGGAACATCATGTTAAACAAGTGTTTACCTACTAAAATACTGCCTTCCTGTCTCTTGGACTATGCCATAACATTTTACTACTTTCAGGACCGTAGACAGGACATAAAAACTGTCCATTTATGGTGTTGGCCAGGTCTTTGTTTGAAATGAACCCCAGACAATCTATTACCAGGAAAATAAAAGACAATAATCCAAAGATGATAAAAGACAACTAAATCAGTGGAAGTGTGTCTAAATCCAGGACATAAATGGTCCAGCTCTCGGATGACCTGCTATTTTGGGACAGCTTCAAACTGCAAGTAATTGCAAAATCTTACAATGGTGAATCTTCCCCATAGCTTCTCTGTTGAACTGAAATCCCTAAGGATTTGTGGGAGAGATATATTTCAGAGTTGGATATTTTTTTTTGGTCTTGGGTAGAATAAAAAGTCACATTTCCTGCAAAGCAAATATTCCAAAAATGTCAATTTACAACCACAGAGGCATTTTGTTAGTGTCTTACAGCTAATTTACAGAGACTTGTACAGTCCAGAAAATATTAGACAGAGCATATTAAAGTTGTATTATAGTAGCAATATTCTAATACATGATATTTTTCATACATATGGGCTAAAACAGCAATTTACTTTAAAAAAAAAAAAAAAAACACAACAAAATAATGCCACCACCATTCCCTCTTTGTCATTCAGCAGCAGTGATGGACACTTCCATCAGTTGCCTCTTCTCAAAAAATCCTTTTTCCTCCATTTCTCCCTGGCCTCTTGTTTTCGGTGGCCTCCCTGCGGTTGTGCTGTGCTGCCCGAGTCTTCCAGAGGCAGCTTGGAGTAGCCCCAACAAGAAGAAGTGGTTACTTCTATGGGGAAAGAATACTTGACCTTCCAGAGGCCCAAATAACTTGTTTTAATTTCAGCAATTGACTACTGCATACTGAACTTCAGCATATGGATCCCTCCTGTGGCCACAGCTCCAGTTTTTGGACACAGGAAAGTATAATTTTACTGTCTGGCTGTGGTTTGCACATTCTGTGTAGTGGTGAGAAATGTTTCACCTACACAAAAGCCTGGTCTGGCTGGACGTTCAGAGTTATTCAGAAGGGTATTTGCCAGGAGCTCAGGGCAATATCTAAATTTGGCACTGCTATGATTTTTAAATTCAGCTTCTTTAACACTACTACCCAGTTTCCCCATTCCTTGAGCGTTTGCATGCCCAGTTTTAGCGATGCTGTGCCCTTGTGAGAGTGGCTTCCCCGTGGGGAAATGGCAGAGTCTGAGACGTGTCACTCACCCTTTTACACACCACTTCTTCTGCATTGCTTTGTGCCTGACCTGGTTTTGAACGTGCGAGACCTATTTTTACAAGGCTGCATAGGTGGTGCCTGTGTACTTTGAATTAGCTCATGAAGTAATTAGCCACTCATTTGGGATATTAAGCAACCACAGCCTGGACTACTACTTGTGCATGTGTGAGCCTGGCTGGATAGGTTTGTCTCAGCACGTATTTATGTATTGCTGCAGCTGCCACGGCGAGCAGTGAGCACAGAACACTTTCTCTTGGTTTTCCTTCAGTCTTGAGATAAGGCAAGTGGTTCGTTCCAGGACTCTGCATGGAGGTAATTAAAATGCCCATCTACCTCAGAGATAAATCTCTTGAGGTATCACCATGCATCCTTAGCTAAGAGACAGGGTCTACAGCTGTAGAGCAGGGTTTGAGCTAATTGCTAACTCGGCTTTAACCTACATCACCCCAGGTGTACTCCGGGCACTGCTCATCAGGAGCAGCTGGAACTGCTCTTCTGCCATGGCTGCTCTTTCCTGTGACTCTGGCCAGATCCAAGCTCTGATTTTGTGCCTTCCCTACCTCACTTTCCTCTCTGCTACATGGGAGAATTCTGAATTTCCTCAGGCTGTACCAGGCCATGGTGGATGACCCCATCACACACTCTGATGCTCCTGGCGCTGCGGGACCTAACCTACAAAGACAAAGTGTGGTTTTGGTTTTGGCCATGCAAAACACAGCTGCTCAGGTTTAGCCAAAACCACCTTTTCCCCTGCCTGCTTTAGCCTCCACTTTCATCTTGCCATTCAAAAATGTGTCCCCTCTGGGATTTATTTAGAGACGTGCTGTTTGACGAAAAAAGACACAAAAGACCTCTCACTTTCTTACTGGAGTATTAACAGAATAACAACCACAACCAGTCCAAAATGTTCTTCTTGTCCTTTTCTTCTCTCCTGTCATAAGTGTTACTTTTAGTGGTGGTTGTTGTTTATTAACCCCACAAGCCTCAATTACAAAGTCTTGAGAAAAAAAAAACAAGAGTTGCGAAATTTCCAGAGCTGGCATTGTGTCCTTCCTACCCACAGCACGTAGTGGTGTTGCTTAACAATCAACCTAAACTATCCTTGTCCCTTCACTGCTGAATGCATTACACCCGTCTGACACCTCGCCTCCTAGACCGGCTGGGAAGTTTAATGAACTCTATACTTAGGCAAATGTCATTGCAGAAAGTCGGGGAGGACAACCTTAGGTGGACCTGGTGCTACCTCTGAGATTATTGCTGATCTGCTCAGGGTTAACATCCACTGCATGAAACTTGGGTGTCTCCTCTTCCATGGTTAAGTAGGCGCCTGGGCCTGAAGGATGGTGGCTCTTTGTGGGCTCTGATTCCTGTGATTTATGAAAACGGCAAAACTTCAGAAACCTGGCTGTGAATGTCCACCTTTCTCCTCCAAATTTGAGTGGTCCCATAGCGGGCTCTGCTGGTAGTACTGGCAGTGCCTGAAATGGAGTCTAAAAGAGGAAATCCAAAACCAAACAAACTGCAAAAAAATATATATACTCCTCATTCCTTTGTCACTTTCCTCTTTTTCATTAAAAAAAAAATTTAATAAATTATGCAACTTATTCTTTGCTTAGTAATGGACTTAATCCCCATAAAAGAAACAAATGATTCATTGCAGCTCAATGCTTTACCTCCTGGACGAATGTTCTTCAAATTAGGAATGGGTAATTGCTATGAGGCCAAATAATTGAGTATTTTTGAGAATAAACAGCCTTCTGAGAGACATGAAATATTGCTTTCCAGACTTTCCATCACCAGATCTTGGAAAAAACATGTGACCTCTTGCAAAGCAGCTGACACAGTGCCATGATGTTCTGGGTCTGAGCAGATATAAGTGGAAAATCCATACTTGCTCACAGGAAACAAATGCAGATTCCTCATACATGAGTTGGATGGAAATAATCTTTCACTCTCTGATTAAAACTCCTGATTCAAAAACAAAACAAAACAAAAAACTTCCCAAAACAGTGTTTAAAAAGAAGAGTGAAGAAGAAATCTGGCTAAAAATGTAAAAAAAAATTAATCCAAGTCTGTCTGAGATCATCTTTGCTTCCTTGATTCCCAGATCACAATTTTTTTAATAGGATTCTAATCAAAAGGTGTATCTGTAACCTGTCTTAGAAGCATAAATAGACAAATATAAGGAAGAGAATCTGAAAAAGGAAGAAGGATCTTTCATAGTGAATATTTATTACCTTATATTGTTTGTCAGATATAAGAACCTCCTTGCTGTCTTCCTTGGTCAATACTTCAGGGAAGGAAATGTATTACTCACAACACCTAGTTTTTGCTTCGAGTATTTAAAAGATTCAAGTAAATCTAACGTATCTAATTAAAAGGAAATTTAAAAAAATATATTGTTTTCTAAAGCATTGAACTTGGAGATTGCAATTTTTCTTAGTAGCATCGTTCTCCTGAGCACTGAATCCCAATATTCTCTCTTTACATGAAAACTTTCACTGACTTTTTCAGAGATAAAAACTTCTTTATTTTTTTTTCCCCTAGGAATAAAAAGAGTTCACAGGAAGATAAAAATAGCCTTCACCCCTAATGTTTTCCTTTTGTGCCCCAAACCAGGCTGTAGAGTACTAGATTTCATAAGACATTTATTGAATGCTTTTTTAAAATCCATATACTATTACAGCATTATTTCAATTTGCGATAACTCTACTTAAAAAACGTGGTGTTGCTGTGACCCATGTTTAGAGCCAAGGTAGTGAGTAAATCCACACATTTATAATTGAGCACTCATCCCGGGATTTTCTAAGTTTGTTTAAAAATATCTCCTTTTGTCTTGCAAGCTCTATACTTTGTGAAGCCTGCATGGGCCCTAAATAATGAGGAACAAGGATGCCAGCAGTTACCACATCTTAGTTCAGCTTTGTTTGTTAGTTAAAAAATAAGTTCTTTTGTATTTAGTGTTTCTTCTTTTAGCACCACCACCACCACCTGTTTAAAAACTTTGGACTTCCCTGTTCACCTTATATATATTTAGATACTACCAGGTATCCCAACAGTTAATATTCTTCCTGAAAAAAATTCCTATTTTGCATTAAGACAAAAGCTGGTGCAGAAACTCTTGATTCCCTTTCATCCAATCTGCTGATCTGGCTCAAAAAATGGGCATTTTCTCTTGGAAAAGGACAACACAAAAGAAAACTAAAACAAATGCACAAAAACTAGACTTTTTTTTCCTGGCATGCTTCTCGGAGAACATTTGGATTTATGTTGTCACTCTAAAAGGAGAAAGAGGCTAGCAGTGAAATACTGTTACTTGAAAGCGTGGCTGTAACACCTTCTGGGGGTTTGGTTTGGGTGTTCTCCATCTCCCAGGTTTTTAAATCTTTCATCCACAGTTCTCTCCGGCAGGTCATTTAACAACTGAGATATTAAGAAAAAGGTATTCATTTTAAGTTGGGCACTCACGAGTCTGTGCTTTCACTGAGGGATTTGGGGGTGACCACTCTGATGAAGCTTGAAACCCACTCATCTCTGGCTTAGGATGAAGGTGATGGGCAGCTGCCCATCTGGGCATCACTTTCTACTACAGGGCAAAAAGGCTCAACACCATTCTCAGAACTGCAAGCAAAAACCTGGCACCAGGACAAATGCTGACATTCTCCCTTTTTCCCCTTTTTTGGAAGCTCAGTGTGGAGAGCCAGCTCAGCTGAGGCTGATAGCTGGCCAGGAAATTTAATCCATAGAGGTCACAGAGGTGCTAGGCCAGGCGGTTCCCGGGAGGTCTCCTGCTCCTTGCTTCGGCAAGCGGCACAAGCCCACATGCACGAAACCCTCTGGAGAAAGAAGACAGAGTTTCCATTTTGAGACCGTCTCACCACTTGTCTGGAAGCTGGGTAATTCTTACCTGGCAGCTCGGGAGCGGCTGGCACCGCACTTGCTCCTGCTGGTTTTCCAGGAAGGTGATGAGAGGAAATTCCTTGCAGCCTTCCCCGAGGGCAGGTGTGAGTCATGGGATCCTACAGCTGGGGTCAGATCCTTACAGACCATCTGTCTGTCTGTCTACAGGCGTGCTATAACCCAGCTTGTATAACCTGGTCTGCTGCAACCATACCTTCACCCCAGGGGGAAGCCAGCCTGTCCCAAAATAATAAGGACCTGAGGCAGGATGTATGGGCGGGAAGATCTCTTGCAATAAATCTGGAAGAACTGTGCACAGAAATGCAAGACCATCCAAGAGGATTCAAGGGCAGGTATAGGAGCAATGGCCACCCATCTGAGAAAGAAATAGGAAGCAGCCTTTGGAGCTCCCCTCTCACATCGCATTTGCACACAGTGTTCTGGAAAACATCCTCAGAGAAATCCAAATGGGCTTGAAACACAAAGCCTTCTAGTTGATAGCCTTTAAACTGCTCCTCAAGCATTTAAGTGTGAATTGAAAACCCTTGGGTTTTCTTTTTTTTTTTTTTTTCCTTCTTTTGAAAAACTTGCTTGAACTTTTGCTCTGTACAAGAAGTGTCTGAGGCAGAAGTGCCAAAAGTTTTGTGGAAAAAAAATCGTTAAAATGTTCACAACTTCGCATACCCAGTGCTGAATCATTGTTTTGAATTACAGGCAGTTACTGTGGGTTGAGACATGGGTATGACTTGTTTTCTCAGCAAAGTATTCATATATGAACAGAAAATGTATTATGTTTTCAACTTCTGTTGAAATCTGTTGTGATAGTTCAAAAATCATATAATGTTTTCTCCACGCTGCTTTGGTTGGAGTAATTAAAAACTGCTATTATCTTTGGTGGTAGCAGAGCTGTGAACATACTCAAAATACATGTTCCCATGAAAAGTCACACTGACTGTAAAAAGAATAGATTTTTCTCTGGACTACATATTTGTTTGTCATTGACTAAAAAAGGGCATCAGTCTTCTCAGAGGTCTTCTGCTGTTTTTAAAATGTAGCAATGACAGAACATCAGATGCAATATTTTCCTGAAATTTCCAAAGTCTATCCCCTGGAAAATATAGAGATTGTGTGCTAGAGATAAATACATTACCACTCAGTTAGGGGTGACAGCTGAGGAAATTACACTTTACCCCTCACCACCAATAACCTATCTTAACATTACAACCTAAATTTTAAAAAGAATTTACATTTTTTTTTTTCTGGCAATTTAAGGAGTGTATCCTACAGTGGTCATTTTGCTTTAAATTCTTTCTTGATAAGAGACAGCTTGTAACTGGAAATACAAAAATACTTGCAGTGCGTGATTCCTGGGCTATGGACTCCAGCTGTGGCTTCAGAAGGTGCTCTCATTGAGTGGGTTAATCCTCTTGCTACCTGCAGAGACTCCTCAGGTGTTTCACTGCTGGCACCCCAAGTGTAATTAGTAGCTGCTAGTCACTGCGGGGCAAAAAGAGACCTTGTCATCATTCACACAACTGTATTTGCACAGCTTCCAGGCACTGCAGACAAAAGAGACTTAACGGGATGATTTCGTATGATCAACAGCAATCACAGGCTATAGAGTTACCTCCGGTAATTCCGGCACCAAGTCTCATAACCTGTGGCTGAATTAGAACTTATCTTTTTGAGAGAGCTGTAATCTTGATTTATTAGTTTGATTTTATTTCTTTGCTTTATTCCCTCGTGGTTTGAATTAGTTCCAGATATGTATTTTTGTTTGAAATAGAATTCCTAAATTCCCAAGTGAAGGCAATCAGGCAGCAAGATGTACTCTCAGGCATACCTTGCACTACTGGTCCTGAGCACAGACACTGTGTGAATTTTTGACCCTATCTGTAATTTTCTCAGTATATCCCGAAATTGAAATATAAATGGATGACACCGCTGTGGAGGAACATAGTACCTGAAACAGTCTGCTGTGATCCAAATACACCTGAGCTGCACTTTAAACTGTCTCTGGTTGCAAACAGTCCTAGCTGTAGGGTGCCTTGGTGCTGTGGGGTCTCATGACAGGAGAGACCACCACAGCTTACCTCTAGGCTCTTGAGATAGCACAGGCCAAGTAGAAATTGCTTACTATGTGCCCTTAGCGATGAACACCGGTGCCAGGACTGCTCTGCCCGAGGTTCCCCAGCTCTGAAATCTGCTCCCACTGGAAACCTGCCCTGGCTTGCTGTGGGATGGGGCACCTGGCAATAGGTAAGGCAACTTTTTAGATTTAGTTTTTCAGCTAATCTTTGCTGCTGATTGATTGACTCCAACCATGGAGGAAAGGAGGATGGTGATGGTGATGCTACTCCCTATAGGGGATTTTAAACAAGGTACTGCTTTTAAAACCATATCTTGGGTGGCCAGCTTTACATTCCAGTTGTAAAACAGCTAAGGTTACTTTACCATCCTGCTCCTTGTTCCCCTTCCAGCCAGCAGTATAGATGGGTTGGATGCTTTAGTAACGTAGGTACCCGCTGTCGTGCTGCGTTTTCTCTTTGTATGCTAATCTCAGACAAAGAGTAATTTTTTACATATATAGGATTCTGACTAGAGTCATATTTCTCATGATCTGACATGTAGTATTTTACCAATATGTCTTTATTTGGCTGTAAGAGGCGAAAGCAGAATAAAGCCAAGAAAGTGGTAAGTAGCATATCCTACAGAAATATTGAGAAACACTGAGTGGGTGAGGGAAGGAAATGACTTCAGAGGCTGAAGGGATGAAAAGAGGAAATGACTTCACTCCCCACCTTGCCGTGCAATGGCTCAGCATCCAATCACGGGGAACGAGGCAGGTAAACAGGAAAGGGGACGAAGTAGGTCATTGCCCAGTGCAGTGCAGTAGCTGCCCGGGGTGGCTTCAGGAGAGGTCCTCACCACTTAAAGCAATAAAAGGTGCTCACAGCCTACATGAGGTTGGTCATAGCAGCTGCCTGGCCTTCCTAGCAGGCTACCTAGGGGACCAGAAAAGCTGTGGAGACTTCTTACTCTTAAGATTATTGACAATGTGATTTTGATTTCATTTTTGAGACCTTATTTCGTTATTTTGACAGTATATGCTTCAAGTAAAATTGTTTTTCCATACATAAATCTTCTGCTAAAGATGACTGAATAGGGTAACAAGCAATGCATTTTCTTCCTACGGACACATTAATCTTTAAAACCAGAATTATGGGCAGTCTCTTCTGGGCCCAGTACAGTTGAAGGAGTCCCAGCAGGTGAGTCGCTACCAATAAATTAAGTGTGACCTGGACTGCTACCTGACAGGGAGGCCACCGCACAGTGAGGTGAGTCCAGTTGCCTCCACGTTGTGCTGCACACAACCTGCCCATCAACGGTGGTCTCTGACCCTGCTGACTTTGAAGCTCTGCTCAGGAAGGGTTTGGCATAAGCCAAGACCATGTAGCAGAGGCCATTCAAGCAATTTAGCAGAGGTTCAATTTCTAGTGCCTGGGAACATTTCCAGTTTTATTAACTAGTATGGACAGAGCTGAAGTGCTCCTACACTAATCTGTGTGATGCGGTTTAGGGGTTTAAAACCCAGGGTCCCACATGCGTGCAATCTCCTTCAATACCTAACATAATCTAGGGAAGTTTCTTTGGCAGACAGTAGTACAGTGGATTAGAGCCTGAACCACAAGAGTCTCCAGGGAATAGGTAGCACATTTGCAAGGCTCTCTCCTGACCTAGCCCAGCTAGTGGCAAAGATCTCGGAGGCTGATAGAGAGGCCATTGTGGCTCCACTGGCTGCTCCACTCAACCCCTCGGTGACTTCTGCCTGAACCAGCCATCAGGAAGCAGCAGCCTCCAACTTTGATTCTGCGCCAGGTTCTGCAGCCTTGTCCCATCCTGGCAGTGCGACGTCCCTCATGCTGCCGCAGCCTCCCTTGTACAGCATGGAGGCTTATTTTTTTAATTTTTTTTCTTTTTTTTCTTTTACGTTCCCTCATTTCCTCTGGGGAATTTCACAACAGCTGGATCAGCTGAATAACTTGGCTTGAAGATGCTCCATTTTGTACTGATTTCTGTGATCATGATGATAAAATTTGTGGCATCAGGCACTGTTTCACTAAGGTCCAGGGAGCTGTATAAAAGAATAGTTCTTTGGGGACTTCCAGTGCGTGCGATATGTAATGCTGACAGCTATGGATCAGACCTGTTCTGTCTGCTTTATATGGCTCCACAGACAGTCCAGGTTTATGACTGTTTTGTATCACCAAGATGATGCAAAGCGTCCCAACCATACTGGTGAATGTGGCCCATTGAATATATTGTATTTCTTGATACCTGGGGGACATCATTGTTCTTCAGACCGGAACGCTCTTTGTGATCTTGAGTCCTTTTTGATTGCAAATGTAGGAGCCAGTACAGGAAAAGCATCCTTAAGCCAAGTTATCCCACTCATCCAGCTGTTAAAAAATCCCCAGAGAAAATGAGGGAAAACCCAGACTTCAGGAAAGCCTGAAGCTTTGTATTAGGGATGTATTAATAATTGATTTACTGTCCCCTTTTGGCCAGTTCTGTGTTAACTTTCATTTGTTTTCTGACCCTAAGGCTGTAGTGCTCCTAGGTCTAAGCAGTCTGGCTTATGCAGCTCAGGTCTGGATAAGCATCTGATCTTTGGAGAAGGGGCCTTATCCTGACTGAACCACTTTGCTTTTTGATAGGCATGTAACTCTCATCACCACCTTCTCAGCAGAAAATGATTTGGAAGATACATGAAGCAACTTGCTTTGGTATTTTAGGAGATCAGCTTTAAATGTCTGAAAGTTACATCAAATACGCTATGAAGAAAAGAATAAATGTCCTTCCTCAGATCAACTGAATGAATAATTTGCTGTAATCACCTGGTACTTTCTCCATGTGTCCACATGCTAAGAAACAAAAATCTTGTTTAAACCACTCCATTGTTTCAGGAGGGTGTTCTACCAGGAAAACCAAGAGCATGCTTAATCATATTAAACTCTTTGACGATTGCTTTCTGGCTGCACATTAGTTGAATATGCTCCTGGATCTTGTATTTGAGCAGTCGTGCTTTTGACTGTGTCTGCTTGATCTCATTCCTGTAAAGCTACATAGCAAGGAGGAAGCTGTAATGACTGGCTCTGGCTCAGCAATATTTTTCTGGAAAAGCCCGAGCCTTTGATACTCGAGATGTAGGTCCCAGCGATGCCGGTGGCAGAGGCAAGACTGGCAAGAACTAGGCCTGCGTTAAGGCCTGCTTTACTAAAATGCTGGTTTTTCTGACTGAGTCATATATTTTCAATGAAAAACAAGATTTGCAAGGCCATGTTTCCTTCCTTGGTGGCAGCAGCGGGACATGACCTCTCTAGTATCCCTCCTTTTGCCAAGCCCACAGCTCTGAATGGATCCCAGAGTTTCCTTGCTGAGATATGGGAGTTGATTCTCTCTGAATGTCCTACTCAAATCAAAAACACATTTGGAAAAAAGGATTCATGACACTACGATCTAATACAGGACACCTTGCAAACAACAGCAGAGGCAATGAGGCAATTCCCTGGTGTAAATCTGTAAAAACATACACGTAAAACTCCTGTGAGAAAAATGATGACCTGCACAGGAAACTGAAAGAGAGCTTAGCCCATGTGGGGAAAAAAGATTTGTTTTGTCTGGTGCTTTGGTGTCATCCTGACAACTGCCAAGGCAATAATTAAGTCATCAGTGTTGTGGCTCTTTTTGCGTTAATTTCCCTTGCAGAAGCATACTACCCTGAGTCTGCTCTTTATGTTGTTTTTTAGTGTGTGTCCTGTTGCAATTTTTATGGACGTTTGGAGTGTTTCCCTCAAACCACTGAAAAAAAAAAATGGAGTAGTTTACCATAACAAATGGGTAGTGATGATTTCACTACGCCCCATGTTTTAGCAGTTGTCAAACATAATTATTAAATGAAAAATAATGCTGATGCTGATCTGTCTAGACATCTGCTCCATCCTGGTTCACAAGCATATGGAAAAAGTAAGACATTCCTGAAAAAAAAAAGAAAAAGTAGGTTTAAAGAAGTAAATTTTATAAATATCACTAGCTGGAAAAAAAAATAATTCTCCCTTGATTGTCCAGCTGAATCAAACCCGAGCTCAATTACACAGTAGTAGCTGGCCTCTGTCTTTGTCAGGGGGATCCTTGTGTGTTCCACCAGAGCCCCTGTGGACAGTGTTTCCCACTGGGTGCCTGCCCCAGGCTCCCCTCTGGTTGCAGCAACTCTCCCCGCGGAGCCAGCGCCAAGGACTTCGGTGGAATTCGGGCCATCCTAATGTAGCCCCGAGGCGACCAATAAAAGACTATGTTACTTTGATCTCCACATCCAGAAGAGTTAATTGTGAGCAGCTCCATTGAAGTAGGCAGGGTGTTTCACCATAGAAAGACCCTGGGATACGGTACTGAACTCTGGGCACAGAAGGGTTGTGCTCCCCTAACTGAGAGCAGATTTGCTGTTCTGCTTGGAAAAAACCAACAGCAGAAGCAATAAACAAATGGAGTTATTATCTTTAAAATAAAGGAAGGATTTCCAGTTGGCTGGTTTTCCCTTATAAAACTATTTATGGTGCACATTTTTGTGTACAGATAAGAATATTAACATCCAAATAAATCAGTTCTCTGAGAAGTGGTGGGAAAAAAAAACTTTGCTGATCATGTAATCAGTAGGTGGTTTTTTTTCAGTTTTAAGTCAAAAGGATAACAAAAGAAATTGCATAAAAAGTGGTGGGGAAGGTGAAAAGTCTAAAGAAATTCAGTAATCATATATATTACAAGATCTATATACCATGATCTTTAGAGTACGCTGGTCCTAAGACTCTCAGTCTTATTTTCATCTGTGTGAGAGCTCAGACCTGGTTCTGGACTTGCCTGGGGCAGTAAAAACGCCATGGACTGAGGTTTTATTTTGCCTTTGCCCTAGCCTTCCAGATCTGTACTGGCAAGCGCTGCCGTCACTTTTAGGAGGGACCTGATATGAAGACAGTTGTTATTAGTGGAAAGGTGAAGCCTGCCTTATCCTTGGGGTCACGCTGTTGATTATAAATCAGCTGAAAACAAGTGTAAGCTAGTTCTACTCTGATTTTCAAATTAGTTCTTAAAATTCCTGGTTCCTTCCAGTAAATAGGTTTCTGGAGAAAACTGGAAGGAGAGTGAAACCCTCTCTGTCCCCTTTACTAGAGTGAAAAGATGGATGGGCAGGGTAAGGTCATGATGCCTTTGCCACCTGCAGATCTCCCCAGTCTATCTGAATGCACCAGGTCACACATTCCTCAGCGGCTCCCTGTCTTCATCCTGCCTGGGGCTTTTAATTTTCTTTCTTTGTTTTAAGTGACAAATGTCTAAAGGACATCAAACTGTTGGAACAGGTCCAGCAGAGGGCCACAAAGATGGTTAGAGGGATGGAGCACCTCTCCTATGAGGACAGGCTGAGAGAGCTGGGGCTGTTCAGCCTGGAGAAGAGAAGGTGCCAGGGAGACCTTATAGCAGCTTTTCAGTATCTGAAGGGAGCCTACAGGAGCGCTGGAGAGAGACTCTTTGTCAGGAAGTCTAGTGATAGGACAAGGGGTAATGGTTTTAAATTGGAAGAGGGGAGATTTAGATTAGATATTAGGAAGAAGTTCATCCCTGTGAGGGTGGCGAGGCACTGAAACAGGTTGCCCGGAGAAGCTGTGGATGCCCTATCCCTGGAAATGTTTAAGGCCAGGCTGGATGGGGCTTTGAGCAAGCTGCTCTAGTGAGAGGTGTTCCTGCCCATGGCAGGGGGGTTGGAACTTGATGATCTTTAAGGTCCCTTCCAACTCTAACCATTCTATGATTCTCTGATTCTATGATGTGACCTAGTTTCAGCCTTTCTTCTTAGCTCTACTAACAGTTGCTTCTGTGGCATCCTCAAGCGTCTGACAAACTTGAAGTCTTAGAAAAGAAAAAGTGGGCATTTTTTGCCCTATTTTACACCAACCCTAGGTTAGCCACTTTGGTGCCAGGTGTAACTTTCCCTCCTGATGCAAGCTGGCTGAACTGTATTTTGTATTGCTGGCTTCAGCCCCATATGTGGATAGGAATATTTCTTTAACCTATGACAAGTTCCCTTCAATGTTTGCTAGAGAAAATGAATCAAACCTTTTCTTTTCATGTCTTGCTGGCTGCAGGTGTATGCAGCTCTTCTGTCATTCTCATTTCTTGCTTCCATTTGATTTCTGACTTCTCCTGAAAAAGACATTTTGGTTGAGTTGCTGAGTCTTGGAATTCATAGTTTCTGTTTGGACATGTATCTGGACGTGTACTTTGGACATGCATCTGTTTTACAGCATCCTTTACAAAATCACAAAACAGCTAAGGATGGAAGGGACCCCTAGGTCTAGGTCTAGTCTAACCTTCTTACTCAGAGCAATGTCACCAAAAGAAGGTTGCTCACGGCCACATCTGTCGGTCTTTCAGTATCTCCAAGAATGGAGGCTCCAGAACCTCTATAGGCAACTTGTTCCAGCATTTGACCACTCTCACAGTAAAAAATGTTTTTCCTTATATTTAAATGGAATTTCCCGTATTTTAATTTGTGACTGTTGTCTTTTGTCCTGTCACTGGATACAACAGAGAAGAGCTCTTCAGCTCTTTATAAATATTGATCAGATGCCTCATAAGCCTTGTCATCTCCAGGCTGAACACATCTTTCAGTCCCCTTATCATCTTTGTGGCCCATCACTGTGCTTGCTCCAATAGTTTCTTGCAATGGGGAGGCTGAGACTGGGTCCAGCACTTCAGATGTATCCTGAATTTCAGATTATCTTGACTTGAAGAGTTGGGTACCTTTCCATAGGCAAATACAAGTACAGAGCACGGCATTCTTAAATATTAGGAAAGAATCATTAGTGGAAAGTGTTGCCAGTGGGTGAGCTCAACATGAGCTAAACATAAAACAAGAAACCAGAAATGCTTTGAAC
The DNA here is from genome assembly GCA_013400375.1 of Thinocorus orbignyianus. NCBI lineage: Eukaryota > Metazoa > Chordata > Aves > Ciconiiformes > Thinocoridae > Thinocorus > Thinocorus orbignyianus. The sequence continues at coordinate 856,467 of VXBW01002914.1, forward strand.
AGGTATTTCAAAGTGATCATATAAGTCGTGTGCTGGTTTACTCTCTTGGTTATGCCATTACAGAAAGTACAAATGCATCAAAGATCCAAGTACGATGCAAGTGTTTGTTCCAAGACCCAGATGACAAATAATTAAAGGTTTAAGGCTACACACCCAGTTCCTATGTGAGTTAGTTCAACCCTTTCCCTCCCTAAATTAGATTGGTAGCAAAATACCCTCCCACATACTGAGAGAAGGTTTGTCAAAAAAGGATCGTATAAACAAGATTTGCCCTATGAGGACATAACTGTTGAGACAGTGATTGAGAAGAGAGGTAGATAGCAGGTGGCTGAAAGGAAAGAGAAATGCAGGATCTAAATTAATCCTAAAGGGAAAGGAGCTTCCTCTGATGCTCTCTCCTGTAGCTTTGGACAGGTAAAGCTGAAAGAAAGATTCCTATCAGAATATTGTCTTAACAGACGTCGCGAGAATGAACTACCAGTTCCCTCAGCTGATAGAACGACCTTATACAGAGCAGACACACCTTCATATAACAGACGTGAAATTCAGTTGCTCAGCCCACAGTCTCTTAAATGAACTTCCCAAATCCCAGTATTTGCCTGGGGTTGGTTTGTTTGTAAACAGGGGAATAAGCAATACTCCATGCTCCCTTCCCAGGTCCTGTGAGTTCTGGTAGGTAACCTTTCCCTGCTGTCACCTAAATATTCGTGTGACTGATTTTGTTGCCTGGAGCATTTGCTGGATGTTTTTTTGTGGCATTACTTTGCTTTAGCATGAAAATGTAATGCATGTCAGATATTTCTCTCTTCCAACATCTTCTGTGGGCCCTTACTGGAAACTGCTGCCTCTTCAACTTTATAGGAAAAAGAGGTTTTACAGTCTTCTGTTTGTTCATTGTGCCAAATGTGCTTGAAGAACTCCATCACTCTGAGTAAGTGCCAAACGTGATAATGAACTTCTTCACCCTTCAAAGATCGCTCACTCGCGGGATTCTGCAGCAACAAGTCCCTCTGAGCAGTCCTCTTGCAGACTAATGATAAAAGTTTCACAAGCACAGACATCACGTACTGGTGTTGACACTTGCTAGTGACTAAAGGATAAATGACATGCAAAGCAGTTGCCTTGATATCCTGTATTCTGACCAGATTTAGCTCATCTTCCTGCCTAATTTCCTTTGTCTTGTTTGTAGTTCTTTTTCTCCTTAATTGCTGCTCTAGCCTGTCTTTATAAATTGCATTCCCGCATGTTTACTCGTCAGGGGCACACAGTCACCATGTGACAGGACGTGTGTGCTCAAAACTGACAACGTGTGTGGATCAAAGCCAGCAAGGCAAAGAAAAAGCTTCATAAACAATGCTGTAAATAACATCTGGGCTGTCCAAATATGGAAGAACGTGGTAGTTTTCCCTCTTTGTTGTTATTTTGTTTTGTCGTGGACATCTCCCTATAGACACAAACAAGTCTGAAGGCAGTAATTATGGTACAGATTATTTTAAGCTAATTCTCATCACCAACTGCATATAACAACATGCTGCAGACGGAAAAACCAGACAAGGTGAAGTGAAACTTCAGGAAATGAATGAACCAGTGCTGGAGAACAAAGCCAGAGAGAAAAAAAAGAAAAACCAAAAAAATAAAAAAAAAGAAACCAAGCCAATTAAGAAACACATGGAAAATGATTAAAAGAGTCTTAGTTTAGAAGTCCTTGCCTCATCCTACTACATGAAATATTGACACACACTTTTTCCAACTTATCTGAATATCAGAAATTGGGGTACAAACAAAAGAGAAAGGTCCAAACCCACAAAAGAGTGAAGTTCAGACAAAATCAGCCCTGGGTCTGAAAACACCCTGACTTTTGTTTTGTTCTCTAACTCAAAGTTGAACTGGATGCTGCTTTGCTAGAATTCCTGGCTGCAGGTGCTAAACCTAAGTTGCTGCTGTTGCTTTGGCAAGTTGACTAAAGTGGTTGATAGGAACTTCATTTGCCCACAAAACAAAAAAACCTTTTTTTTTTTCTTCTTCTGGAATCAGTGCAGAGAAATGTGATATGGATATTAAGCTCCTTGAGTGGGCAGTGGGTATGTGGTAATATTATAAAATGGGAAATATTGTTCCTTCATTCAATCAATTTAAATTTTTAGTTTGGTTTTTTTTTTTTTATTTATTGAGGACCTCCCTTTTCTTTGTACAGGGACCAGCTCTGTAGAGCGAGCCTGCTTTTTGTTGGAACCTCAGAAAGGCAATGTTAAAGCCAAATAACTTCATAAATGGATATATTAGTCTGAATACCTGGATCTATGAATTCAAGAAGGCTTTAGTCTTCAGTAAGATGTTTTTTGCACGTCAAAACAAGCCAGATGATACTGAAATGTGCTCTGATTTTCAGTATTCTCTCTTCAGAGAGGTAAGTAGGTGCCTCTTAGACTGTGTTGGCTATAACATAGGGCAGTGAGAAAAAACCTAGAGGCTTTTCCTGCACTTTTCCTCAGTCTTTGTGGTCCTATCTAAAGAGAAAATATAATTAATCCTCTTAGCTTGTGTGTGAATATAAGATCTCATGCATGTTCAGAACACCCTTCTCTGATGAAATGTACCATTATTTCTTCCAGAAATTCAGAGTTGTTGCGGGGTTTGCATGGAGTTGACAAAATTTCATGGTTTCCAGTCATCCGTGACTTTGGTTCATTGCATAGACGCAGAAGGAAATTCCAGTTGTCACGCATTTCCCCCTACAGCAGGCAATATTTTTTATACCAAAATCTCTTCACTGCAGGCTGGCAGAGGCTGCGCACAAGAGCCCCGCTGAGGCTGCTCAAAGCTCTGCGTAACACTGGGGATCTGATGCCTGGCCCAGTTTCAGCATAGGACAGGGACTTATGGCTACTTAAACTGATAATGAAAAGGTTAAAATTGCTGTTTTCTGTTGTAACCCAGCAACATTTCAGTGAACTCCAACAGGGGATGATTTTAGACGATGAATGCCCTCACCTTCTGTGAATCCAGTAAAAGATTTTGAGTACAGCAAAGATAATCTGTGATTCTGGGAATTTCTGATGCTCTGTGTTGGTGCTTTTTTATGCAGTTAATGCATGTGTTTGTAAATAATTCTCCAGTCATTAAAAGCAGCTTTTCATTTTTTCTGCAGGATATTAATGCACTTGCAGGATGCCAATATGTATAAATATATGGCTCTTAAACTAGGTGGTTAGTCCACCCTAGAGTTCTTAAGCAGGATTTCTGACATTGTCAAGACAAAAATATGTGCCATTTAGACCATACTCATACTAATAAAGTTACATACGTGTACTATCCCCCTAGACCTGCAGGCAAGACAAGCACTCTCTCAAGTTTTGTTTCTACCATAGTACAGATGCTGACCCTTGTAAAGAACAGTTGTATTAAAACCAGGCATAAGGGAATAAGTTCTAGAAGTGCAAAGTCTGCATGAGGGCATTCCACTGTGCTCTTCACAGAGAGTTAGGTGTTCAATGTTAGAAGACTGTGTAAGATGGTTGCCTGCCCATTCATAAGATAGATGGATGTGGTTCGATAATTCTTTCCAGAGCATTTGATGCTACTAGATGCTGACTAGGATGACAAGTGTTTGTATCATGCACCATTTATTTAGAAGCATCTGGATCAAACAAGTATTTATTATCAAAATTACTCTATAACGTGGATTGTTCTGCCATGCCACCTACATCCAGGAACAGTGAATTTATACACCAAAGCCTGCAGCACCTCCTGAAGTTTTCCCATTGAGTTGTGAACATTTTACTTTCTTCCCCGTTCTGTTCAGAGTAAACCAGCTCTCAAGTAAACAACAATTTACATGATTCTTCAAAGAGAAATAGAGTTAGGGAGAAATTCCGCACAGCACTTTTTAAGATGTGCAGAGAAGAACTTTAAGATCGAAGCTTAGATCATCTCCTCTTTAAGCTAAGGAGGAGATGATATTCATATCATTTGAAACCCCGTGTTGTCATCCCAGCTGTGAGCTGTTCCAGGTCCTCCTTGGCACAGAATCACCATGGCAGAGAACTGAGAGAGGTCTGCAAGTCTCTGGGGATTACAGCTCTTCAGGATGCCTCCAGCTGTTGTGGAGGTCTTTGAAGAGGATGGAGGATGGATTGGGGCAGGGAGACTGGGCATCCCCCTCAGTCTGGGGATGTAGCATTCAGCCACTAGATTTGCACTTTTTTTGCTCAGGCAGGGGGAACCATCAGGTGCAAAGAGCTCATCCCCAGGCTTTCGTCATGTCAATGGCACAATTTCAGTGAGGGGACCTTGCCTTCTTCTTCCAGCTTCTAACTGATCACAGGGGAGCTATGATACTTCACAAGGCAGGAACAGTGATCAAACTCACCTTAAACATTGACATAAAAATAATTATTACTGGCATCACATAACAAGAAACACTATAATTTTGTTTATTTTTAAACTGAGAAATAGTAAATTTCCGGTGTTGATAGAAGAGGACTGATGAATTAAAATGATAAAATCTTGTTTTGCAAGAATTTTATTTGTTTATGGCAGCCTGATATTGGCACATATCCTAATCAGGGCATTATTTTTGTGCATTTTCTTTCATTCTTTAGCCCCACTGACATCCCTGGAAATATATAACAGACAAAAAGACAAAACAGGAGAATACCACCTCATGTTACACCTAGAATATCTGCCTTACTTAGTGACTCTGTGGGTGCTTCCCTACATGTGAAGATGATGACTTTCAATAAAGATTAAAATAAGAAAAACTATAAAGAGGGAAATTTTTTTTTTCATTAAGAAACCAGAAAACTTTAACCAAATGTTTCCTCCAAAAAAAGAGATTTTTAAAATTATGTGCTTGATAATCTTGCTGTCTGTTTAAGTTTCCCTTTTGGAGGAAAGCCAATGGGAAGCTTGTGGCAGGATAGTTATTCCCCTGAAATATTGATTTCCTTAAATGTGTTGATTTAGCTTATGAGCCTGACTATTAGACAAAAGTGTCATCGATCATTATCTGTGTGCAGGAGACGGAAATGTCTACAAAGTTCTTTAGATTTGTTCTAGTCTTTGATATCAGTGTTTTGAAGATTTATTGATTTGCCTACGCTAGAGGAGGAAAATTTAGTTGGTATTAAGTAGCCTAGTTCCTGTTTTCTCTAAGGAAATAACCAGAAAGTTATGGTTTTGTTGCAGAGGCAGGGTACTTCAGGCAGCTGTTCATTAGCTTTCCTACATAGTGTGTGGAGATGATCTATGCAAGAGCAAGTGAGGAGGGGTTACATTCTCTAAAGTAGTCATTTTGCTGATAACCTCCAAGTAAGATTTTCTATGTATTTTATCTGATAGTGTAGCAGGTAGAGAGCAAGTAGTCTGGGTAAGAGTTATTTAGACTGAGTCTGGTAAGTGAGAGAAGACTTTTGTGTTCAGAAGTATACGCCCCACTTGCATTGCAGGCACAAAATCAAGTGCCTTCCCCAGTGAGGGGCTTCCTGGCCTGTTTTTTTCTGAACACCCTTACAGGATTTTTAATGAAATAAGGAGATGAGAGTTTTCCTTGAAAAAGCTCATGTGCACGCACTCTCTCTCTCCTTGCTGTCGGGTTGCTGCCGTAGACTCTTTCCCCATCCCCATCCTGCCCGGTTTCCTGCTACGTGTTTAAAGAAACAGAATATATATCCTCATAAAAATCATATCAAGCAATTGGTTCAGAAGAAAGAATGTCACCATTTGAGTTCGCAGGAATGTTTCCTTCTGCATCAAGAGGCCTGACTGAGACAGACACGTCTGACTTGGGATTCAACGTTACTCAAGCAGATGTGGCTTCAAGTTTAGGATGTTAAAAATAAGCCGATGATAACCGGATAACTGTGTATTTTGAAACAATTATTTCCTTGGATACAGAGAGAGACAGCGTGTGTGCTTCTAACATCTGCACTTTTTCTTATTCATGAGTGCATGAAAACAGGAAAATAGCATGAAAGACCTGAAGTGGAATTTTTGTTGTATCACAATTCGGCCAATGAACTTCCAGTGGAAAGAAATTGACAGTTTTAATTGTGTTTTTAGGCATGTAATATACAATTCATTATTGTGTCATGCATCCTATGATTGTGAGATACTCTTTATTACTCATTGTTATATCGGGCAACATTTCTCTCCTGCATACATCTGGTTTTGTGCAGTTCCTAGCAATGGAAAAAAACATAGCACATGCTTTGTGGCATCTCTCCACAGTTGTGTTTCCTTTGCTTGCTTTTTAGAGGGTACTTAACATTTGCTTGGAACTTGGTATTTTTGAAGCAAGTCTTTATTTACAAGTGATGACATTAAAGATGAATAACACAAAGAGAATCAGTTCAGCAATATAATTTTGAAGTCAATCAAGAAACTCAAAGTAATTAATAGATACTTCATTTTAATGTCTTGCAACAGATGCATGTGCTTCTCTTGGCAGTTAACTGCTTTCAGGCACTAATTTGACACCATATGGGTGTCAGATTTCTGATCTCAACAACTGCTTAATTAATTGATGTCTTTATCTTTGAATGGGTTGTGTCGGCTCAGATCAAAAACCTAAGCTTGCTATAAAATTGTAAATAGAGAGAACTTTCCTTAGAGACTAATGCAGCATAACACCCAAAATTGGGATATGTTATGTGTATGATTGATTTCATTTGGATATCATGTTGCCATAAGTGTGAGAAAGAGAGAGGAGCCAGAAACCAAAGACAGTGCTGGGAAGCACATAAATAAAAGGATTGCTAACCCTCATAATCATGAATCACTCTCCCTAATGAAAACAGCTAAACAAAAACAAGCCCAGAGGTGGTCCTGAAAGTGGTAATGCTGTAGAAACAGATAAATGGAAACTTCAGGTTTTAGAATTTCCTCTAATCCATTCCAACAAATGGAGCTTAGCCTAGCATTTGGGGAAACTTACAATGTGTAAGTGATTTGACATTAGATGCTCCAGGGCTGTTTCCACAGGTGATGCAGTTCACCGCTGTTCTGCTCACCCCATCTCTAGAAGACACAGTAGAGTGGAAAAGATGTCAACAGAGGGTTGACAATGATGACGAGAAGTATGGAATCAGCAAAAGAATTGCAACTCTTCAGATAGTAATAGAGGTGACTAATACAGCAAACCTGCTATATTGAGTGATATAAGGAAGATGAATAGGTGCCATAGTTGAATAGGCACCATCTATTCACTACTACTTCAAAAGGGTATGCTAAATGAAAATTTGAGGTACAATGTCTGAAAAAAAGAAGTAAATATTTTTTTTCACCCAAAGCATAATCAACTCGCTGTCACAGGATGTCATGGAAGCCAAGAGATATAAATGGATTCAAAAATAGGAATACAGAATTTTACAAAGAATAGGTTCATTGATGAATATCAAAAACAATAGCCCAGATGCAACCTCAGGCTTCAAAATTCTCTGAACTCTTGACTGCTGGCAGTTATGTGTCCTTGCCCAAGGAAGGGTCATTTGAGTTTGCTTGTTTTCTTCTGGATTTTGCTTAGCCGAGCTCAGCTGGCTGGTGTCAAAGAAAGGCTACTAAGCTGGCTGGATGGATTTGTTTGTCCCCATCATGGTCTTCCCATTTGAAAAAGAAGGAGTTAATGAAGTGAAGTTTTGCAAAGTTCCACATACCTCACCTCTGTCTGTCATGTCCTGTTTCTGCTGTAATCAAAAAAGGACAAAGTAAGACTTAAGGGTTTGGGGTGGTGAGGGGAATCTCTCTGGGAAATAGACTGTCATTTTGCACAAACTTTGTTCACAACAAAGAAACATGGATTCCATCAGGAGAACCAGAAGAACTATGCCTTGGACCGTGATCAGGAATTGTCATAAGTGCTTTTGAAAATCTTGCACTTCAAAAACAATTCCTCCTTAAAAAAAGAAAAATATTATTTTGTTTCTTGTAACTGTAAAAATAAAAATATTATGTTGCTTCTGGCAGCTGTATCACAAAGGGAATTCCCTGTCTCTGTGAGGAACATTGAGATTTCTTCTGAGTCAGGAGTATTTCTTATACTACAGTTTGAGGACAGTAAAATTTGACTTGTGCTCCCAAGTGTGGTTTTAGTTCCAGTTTGAAAGGGGTTTTCTGGATTCAACATCTGAGTTCTTGGCTGATGTCTACCAAAAATTTCAAGTGAGGAGTGACAGAGCCACAGCAGAATGGTATGGAAACCATCAGCTCACATCCTTGGGCAGATAGAGAAAAGGAATGCCGTCAACCTGCATCTGTAGTTTTCAGCTTCTCTTTTCCTGGAAATATGATGTGGAAGCATAGAAAACAACTTTTTTAAATGAAACTGAATAACTGAAATGCAAAGTGTCACCAGAAGTCTGTGTGGGCCATTATTGACCATTAGGTCAATTATTCAGACTCCTTAGCATCTCCTCCCTTGTGAGTTGCTGCTTTAAAAAATATTGCCTTAACTTTATGCTCAAACAATCAGGTGATCTTTACCACATAAGAAGTAGTACCAAAAATGAAAATGAAAATTTATTTGGGGTTGCAAGAAAAAGGAACATCCAAATTAAACACCAGTTACCATCAAGTACTGAGTTACTCCAAATTATGCGTGACTAACATCTGGTGAAGTCTGAACTCTTCAGGTTTGTGGTTTTATCTGTATTAGCTATCAGTAATGCAAAAACAAAAAGCAGAAGTGTTTTTTTAAAGTAAGACTTTCTTACTGACAGTTGTCAGTGAGAACTGAACTCTAGCTGACACAAGTCATGAATCATAATTCTTGGAAAGTCCTAGAATTATGCTTGTCCCTTCCTCACTCTTTCTCCTGAAAGAATGCTTCCTTTACAATTCTCATCAAGTTCAATGGCAGTAACTGGTCAGGTGTAGACTGCTGGTGGTTGTCATGCAAGCACTAACTGGAAATCTAAAAATGCACCACCAAAACCTAATAGTGAAACTGCGGGCTCAGACAACGTGATGAAGCAGAAAGGGTAGGTGTGAGTTTCTGGCGCAGGCTGCCTGCTGACATCAAGGAGTTTCCTGCTCACCTTACTCACATGAGTAGCCCTTCTGAGATCAGCTAAATAATCGTGTCAGCAAAACAGTCTTTAGACTGCTTGCTTCTCTACAGAGATATCCTAAAAATGGAAGAAACAGAACGGTGTTTTCATGTACAAAGGTGTTTTCTACCACCCCTTATAGCATCTCACCCTCTTTTCAGAAGTCGATTCTTTCCCTTCATGTAGCTTTCCCCATCTTGTTCTCTCTTTCATCCTTCTGTCCGGTGAGTTCAGCGATTTCTAGACTCCAGACTAAGCAATGTGCTAAAAATGGGTGCTTATACGCAGTGTAAACAACTAAATATGATACAAATACTTAAAGGCAAAAAACAGAATTCAAAACTACCAAAGCAGACATATATTGCAATGGCTGCACAGGAAACATTAGCACACAGCAGCAGCAAACACAGATGACTGATTGCATTTGGCCTTTTTCTTGGACTTGTTCCAGACACCCAGCCACACACATTCTGCTCAGTATCTCAGTATGAGATCTTGAAAAGGTGCTGCAGAAATTGCAAAATTGGTGTCCAGTCTGATGCAATCTCATCTAATGGTTTTCCCATAGCTGTACATTGCAGCTTGTGTTTCCTGAGTCCCACGATCACATCTCCCATTCCTTTTTTATCTCCTTCTTTCTCCCCCATTGCTTCCTTTTCCCATTCAACTAACTCCTCTGCCGCATTACCCTATCCCCCTGTTCTCCCAGACGCATATTCATCAGCAGGGGTAAATCAGCATTGGTGTGCTGATGGTGACGGGAGCGATGTCAGCTAAAACCTTGGCTGACAGCACTTGTTTGAAATGCAGAAATTCAGTCTTGCACCCCTGTCCCTCCTGGCTGTGAGAGCTTTACCTCTGCGCTGGATGTCCAGTGCCTGGCACAGCCCCCCCTCACTACCTCATCCCTTTAAGGTGTGAACCATTTGCAGGGCTGTCTCTGACAGCAGGAGTTCAAGGCACTGGGGTTGACATCCCAGTAAGAACAACTTTGTGTTGCTGTAACACTGCTGCTAGGAAATAACAACAGCTCAGGCTGTTGTTCTGCAGTGGCAGAGTGGCTATACCAGGGACTTGAAACCCTCACTGCTGCTCAGTAGGATGCCCAAGCTCTCAGTTGTTCTGCTGGTCTGCCCATCATTTTTGAAATCCCTGGCAGCCCTTCTTCTACGCCTGCGCATCAAGCACTGATTGCAGGTTGGCAGTCTTGTCATGTTAAGAAAACAATGGCTTAGGTCCAAGCGACAGTGTTTTTCTTTCTGTGGGACGATCAAAGGGCTATAAACAAAGGCACAGAGAAGGTCTCCCAAGCAAGTTTCTGCAATGATTGCGCTGAGGTTGCAGACAATGGGCAAAGTACAGTAAAGTCAGTGAAAGTGAGAAAGGACTGCCAGGGAAAACGATGTTTTTCAGAGGCTCAGAGAAACCAGTCGGCTGATGAAAAGGTGATTTAGTTATGTGTAACTGCCCCCCGCCCCGTGCTCCCCCCTGATTTCTGATTAACTCAGTGACAGGCCTCATCAGGAAAGTTTGGGTTAGCCTGTTTCATTTTGATTTTTTTATCTCTTTTACCTTATGACACTATTGTTCCAGACCATGGCCCCAGAGAAAGCCCATTCACTCCCCCCTGAAACATTCTAAGAAGAATGGTGGATCCAAGGGTGTTGGAAAAGCCTGCAGCATTGTTTTGCTGTCATGCAAACCTGTCTACATTATCATTATTATCATAGACTGACATCTTTCATTGCCTTTTCTGTTTTCCAAGACAAAAGAGGCAGCTGAGACTGGAACAAAGGAGAATACAGGGAAAAGGAGAGAATATGTCAAGCAAGAATAGTTTGGAAAGGGCCAAAAGTGGAAAAGGAAGTCTAATTCTAGCCTCATCCAGGGGAAAAAAGTTTTTTGAGAAATGTAAACAAATCAGGAAATCCTGGCACTTACTCCAGTTCCGATTTGGCGAAACACACCAGCCCTTTCCCTGTGTGTGAGCTGCTGTTTGTGAATGAAATCCAGATTAGGTTATTCATTGAGCCCTGCCAGTCCCACAGTTTCCAGGTTTCCTTTTGCCTATGGCATAGCTTAAACCCTAAAATAATAATAATAAAAAAACATATGCATGTTATTAACTCTCCATATTCAAATGGAAATACAATGCTATCATAAATCTCTTTTTTTTTTTTTTTTAATGTAAATTCCTTTCTCCAGCATGAAGCTGCAGGAAAGCCATTGTATCTGCGCAATCTGAACTTGAAAGGGAATTTTTGTTAAACTAGTTATGATAGGGGAAACATGTTTTTCACTGAGTTGAAAGATTAAAGTTGGCCATAAAAAGGGGTGGAGGGGTTGGGGGAGGATTATTGGTTGCTCAACTAATGATTAGATACAGGACTTCAAGGACAAATTAAGGAGCACAAAAAGAAAGATTTCTGAAGATAAGTGAAACCAGCTCCAATAATATCAAATAAAAGATGCCTTGTTTATCACAGATTTTAATCTCCCCCAGTTCTATTCTGCCCCTATTATTCTAATTAGACAAAGGGAGTGTAAACCCCAAAAGAGACAACCGATCTTTTGTAGACCTGCCCAGCGTATCTGTTCTTCCAACTTGCCCTTCTTCAGCCTGACTCCCCGCGTGGGTAATTTCCCTCTCTCTTGTGATTCCAGCTTAAACGTCTTCTTTGTAACATTTTTTATTTTATTTTTGATCCCTTACAGAAATACAACACTGGTTGCCAAAATTCCCCCTTTCCTGATTCAAAACGGTTTCTGACTCATTAATGCTGTCTGTTTAGGGCGAGCAGGAAGAGGAGAAGGGATTGAACACGGCTGCTCCTGCCTCAGGCGGGGTTTATCTATGGTGCTGTACGGGGACTGTTGGGGGCTAAACCAAAGGATATCTCAGAAGCCATAAAAGTAAAATACCTGGGAGAAGTGGAATTCATTGCTTAGCTCAAAATGCCCAAACCTGTAAGTGTGCCTTGAGAAAAAGTTTCAAAAATGCCAAGTGGTAGCAATAGGATCTCTCAGTACAAGTCTGTCTGCACAGTGAATCACAAGGAGTCAAGGAAAAAATCCCAGTCTACTCTCAATGATGTGGCCTTTACAGGTGGCTTTGGCTAAGGACTGAGGAAGCCAGGAGCCATTTCAGCCTTGCTCTGAGGTGGGCATGCATGGAAAGACGCAACTAAGATGTTGCCTTTGCATGGTCTCACTCTAATCCCGGTGAAATTAAATCATCGGAGGAGCTGCCCGAATTGCTGAGCTGAATCTGGAGCTGTTCTTGCTTCCAGCAGGAGCCTGGCTTGCACATTTATTCTTCTGTGTGTGTGTGCTCATGTGTGGGCATGTGCGCTGTTTGAGAGAGAAAACACAGGGAAGGTAGTATTTGCGCAATCCTCTTTATTACAGAAAAATGGTTGCATCTTCTACCTGGGGATAATCAAGGGCTGCGAGCCATCCTGAGCTAAAATCACAGTGAAAGAAAGATGTCTACATTTTTCTGTGATATTACCATAGCATAATGAGCCTCTTCTCCTTGTGGAAGCTGGACCTTACTGTGATTCATGTGGTGGTAAAACTAAAGTGACACTGGATTTGTTGGGTTTTTTTTCTTTTCAGGTTAGACGTATTGTCTGAGTGGTAGGAGCTAAAGCCCTGCTTTTAAAAGTAACATGGCCTAAAATACAGTTCTGTGAAGTTTTTCAGATTTTACTTTTCTCTCAGTTTTCTTTTCCAAATACTTGTACTTTCTTAGCACAGATATTTCTGTGTCTAGAAACTTGAAAATGTTGCTACCTATCCTGATTTCCCTAAATTTAAATAAAATAGAAGATACTATAGAGCAGTTGGCATTTTCACATTCTCCACTGGTTTAAAACCTGTTGCATTTCTTCATTTAAAGACTGACTCCATTCCACAGCAGAGCTTGAACGGATGTTAGAGCCGCTGTGTCAGGGACAGTCCTCCAGCCCATGAAAAATCCATCCTTTCCATATGGTTTGTCACCCACCTGGACCCACAAAGGCTGCAACCAAGCGCCTGTTCTTCTTCCCTCGCTGAAGGGCACTGTTTCTGGGGAGAGGGAGGCAAGAAAAGGGCAGAGGAAGGCGAGCTGAGGCTGGGAAGGGGTCATTACATGCCAGTGCGCTGGAACCTGGAGTTCCCAGCTGAGCTCCTGCCTCTCAACCATGCAAGCCACAGGGACTGTCAGACAGAGAAAGGAGAGCTTATTGAGGGTTATCGGTTTGGGGATGCATTTCTGCATCCAAAAGAGACATTTGCAGAAACTTTAAAAATAGATATAAAGCACACATTAATTTTTTGGATTAACTGTACTGCCATCAGGGCTATAAAAATAAACCCCCTTTTTGGTGCCAGGGCATGGCTAACGACATATATAATAATCTGGAAAGAAATGAAGTTACAGACCCACCTCTGACTGCCTTCTGTTGCAGTCATTCTGGAAAAAAATAACAACCCAGCACATGTGTACGAGCACTCAGAGGAGTGCTTGCAAAAGCTGTAGATGGTACGTCTCCGTTACCCTGTCAAGGGAAAACTGCAGCAGCGCTATTAATTTCAGGCTGTTCCTGCAGCCTGCACAGGCCTGTATTCTCCAGTGCAGAAAAGAAGGGAAGCAGGTGCTCTGTCTCCTCAGCATCTGGTTTGGATGACCACAATGCTCCAAACACCTGCACTTTCCAGTCCCGCCAAGCCTTGCCTGCTATTGTATTAGGCAGGACTGGCTGCCTGTAGCAATAAAAAACATTGTTTATCAGTTGTACCAGAGGAAAACAGGCTGTGAGGAGAGGACAGAACAAACCTGAAAAAAAAAAAAAAAAAACATCTAATAGGAAAGAAAATCTGTTCTGTAGCTTGAATGCTTTTGACCATGAAATGTCTTTTTTTTTTTTTTTTTCAGAGTGGAAAAGGGAGATCAGCCTCGTGGCAGATTTTCCTGTCTGAACAGACAGTTGGCACTTGTGTTAAGAGGGTGATAGTTTTTTAGTATCAGGTATCAGGTTTTAGGACTTGAAGAGGAACTCTAGTTTCACATTTTAATACAGAATTGTTTTTACAGACTGTGCCGAGTTTTATCTCTGCAGCTCTGACTATAAACATGATGATTCATATCTTACTAAGAATGGATTTAGAGCTATTTAGGATTTAGGGCTATTTAGGAGTAAAACTGAAACTTTGCCCAGAACCCTAGATACTGCTGTTTATTCTATTTTAGGTTTCCTCTTCAGAGCTGGCAAAGCCATCTCCCTAAATGTGAAACAACTGATACATTCAGAAAACCAAGTCAGGACAACACATTTTGGAAGATGCTGTAATGCGAGCTGTCCCAGTGAAGTCAATGGTATCACTTACATCCTTAAAATCATGCACCGATTTTAGGACCATTTTAAGATGACAAATTATTCTGTACAAAAACAAAAGGATTGGCAGATGGTCTACATAGATCCTGTTCTGGAAATTTGGAATAATTTTATATTTTCTGCCCTTTGTGAAAGCTGCATTAATTGGGGTCATTTTGCTTTTCCTTGCCTGTCAAATCAAGATGGCAATGGTTAGAATCATAGAATGGTTTAGGTTGGAAGGGACCTTAAAGATCACCTAGTTTTAAACCCCCTGCCATGGGCAGGGACACCTCCCACTAGACCAGGTTGCTCAAAGCCACATCCAGCCTGGCCTTGAACATTGATTCTGTGATTCTATGATTTCCAGGGATGGGGCACCCACAACTTTCCTGGACAACCTGTTCCAGTGTCTCACCACCCTCAGACTAAAGAATTTCTTCCTGGTAGCTAATATAAATCTACTCTCACCCAGTTTGAAGCCATTACACCTTCTCTTATCACTACATACCCTTGTAAAAAGTCCCTCTCAAGCTTTCTTATAGGCACCTTTCAGATACTGGAAAGTACTGGAAAGCTACTATAAGGTCTTCCTGGAGTCTTCTCTCCTCCAGGCTGAACACCGACTCTCTCAGCCTGTCCTCACAGGAGACGTGCTCCAGCCCTCTGATCATCTTCATGGCCTCTGGACTCACTGCAACAGCTCCTTGACCTTCTTATGTTGGGGGCTCCAGAGCTGGACGCGGTACTCCAAGTAGACGGGTAGTATCACCAAGTTAGCTGGCTCCTGCTGAGAATCATAGAATCATAGAGCATCTTGAGTTGGAAGGAACCCATAAGGATCATCAGGTCCAACTCCCTGCTCATCACAGGACTATCTAAAGTTAAGCCATATGACTAACAGAATTTTGTCCAGATGCTCCTTGAACTCTGACAAGCTTGATGCTTCTCCCGGAGGAGCATGTCCCAGTGACTGACCATTCTCTCAGTGAAGAACCTCTTCCTAATGTCCAGTCTGAACTTCCCCGACACAGCTTCATGCCATTTGCTTGCGTAAATGTTCAGGTAGCAAAAAGTTCAGGCAGTGTATATCCATCTTCCTGTACAAGCCAAGCTCTCTCCTGGGTGACACCTCCTCTGGAAAGGGCAAATACAAACAACCATTATGCTATCCTCATCCACAAACATGCATCTTTATATTACTCTGACCCTTCTCATTTCCTGCAAGGAAGTTTGTGCTTTCCCTTTCACAGTATACTGTAAGAAGATATAGTTCAAAATTAAGAAAATAAATAAGTAAGAAAGAAAAAGCACATTTGCTAGGGCAGTATGCCCATCAGGGAATCCAGACAGCAGCCTCCAACACTATGTGACAGATCATGGGGCTCCAGAGATGTAAAAGCCGCAATCCCAGGAATAGAAACATTCCTCCAAAGAGTGAGAGTAGGGAACTGAGGGCAGAGGATTTAATTTTGCACACTTTTAACTACGGGTATTTCATTTCCAACACAGAGCTCTCTTGGCAGGAGGTGAATCATAGAATCATAGAATCACAGAATGGTTAGAGTTGGAAGGGACCTTAAAGTTCACCTAGTTTCATCCCCCCTGCCATGGGCAGGGGCATCTCTCACTACAGCAGGTTGCTCCAAGCCCCATCCAGCCTGGCCTTGAACACTGCCAGGGTTGGGGCATCCACAACTTCTCTGGGCAAAATCCTGAAATCCTCCTATGTTTGCTTGGGTTTAGTGGGAGGCTCACAGAACCTTTGAGGTCCTCAAAGAGAAAGCCTTTCCAGAAGCGAGGATGCGGCACCAGTAGCCCGCTGCTGCCCGGCGGGGAGCTAGGGGCCGGGCCGGGCATCCCCCGGGACCGGGCCGAGCATCCCCCGGGCCGGCGCTGCCCGGGGCCGGGCTGGTCCCTTTGCCGTGAGCCCCAACTAGCGACGGAGAAGCGAAAAAGCAGCAGAACGGCCGAAGAGAACGCCGCTGTCGTCAAGGCAAAGTCGTTTTGCGGGGGAGGAAAAAAAAACTCGCCTTGCCCCCTTCAACAGGGGCTGTTCCACCGGCCTTAAAATGCCCCTGACATCGGACTTGCATCCCAAGGAAAAGAAATATCTTGTCTCTTTCAGATTTTTTTTTTTTTTGAAAAATGGTTCAAGATGTTCGTATTTCACCATGATGGCTTTGCTGAGAAAAAGCTCTCCTCGGGCTGGCACCAGGAGCAATTCCCTGGCAGGAAATACTTTTGTGGAGTGGTGGACATGACCATATAAACAGGTAAAGAAAATCTGACAATGCTTATGCAAAAAGTAGAGCCATTAAGCACTCAGCTCGAGAACATAAAGGGACACCTGCAAGACAACATATGGAGCACTGGATTTTGTTAGATAACAGCTTTTTTCTTTTTGTCTGCAATGATCCATCTAACTTCCCAGTTTACTACACCTCACACATAAATGCCAGTGTTTAAGATCCGCGGCTACCCATCCAGATGAATGATGGC
Source organism: Thinocorus orbignyianus (assembly GCA_013400375.1). Classification (NCBI taxonomy): domain Eukaryota; kingdom Metazoa; phylum Chordata; class Aves; order Ciconiiformes; family Thinocoridae; genus Thinocorus; species Thinocorus orbignyianus. The sequence goes on from VXBW01002914.1 coordinate 873,373, forward strand.
GTAAGACATAAAGCTGAAATAGGCTAAAACATAGTGTGGGAAAATGAGAATAGATGGGAACTATCGTAATACTCCTTAAAGGCTTGATATATAGCACGTACATGCACCCACTGCTGCACTCCATGGACATGGTTAAAGAGAGAAACTCATGCTCAGAGAACTTTGGTGTTGCTACACTAATGAAATTACATGAGAAAGAAAGTAATTCCAGTTCCTTGGGACTTTTTTTTTTTTTTTCCTGTCTGAACAGATGCATCTTCTCAAATTCACTCTGGTTTTACAGTAACCACTATGACTAATTGCATATTTGGATAAAGAATGGGGAATCTTATTTCCAGCATATGAAGTGTGGCAATTAGGCATCGCTGAACTCAGTCTCAATCCTGGATTAAGCTATGCTCTTGATAGCCCCTATGTACAAACTACGAAATTTAAGGCTAAGAAGATACATATCCATACATTATATATGGAGAGAGACAGAGAGAAAGAAAGATATGAGAAGATGTATGCTTAACTGGTAGGAGCTCACATTTCAAGCCTGGGAGCTCACAGAATGCTGCTGATAATAAAGTTGTGATTGGAGGCTGATAAATCTGCAGCATCATTTTTCAAATTGGTTAAATGATTCAGTTGCACACAAAAAAGTTGTTAAGCCAACTCCTGATCCCTAGGGATTGAGCACACTGACTGTCACTTGGGCAGCCAGGAAAATCCAGTTCTTAGCAATGACCACTTATTCCTGGTAATGATTAAATAGGTTCCACAAGATCATTTGAAAAGTGGTTTGTTTAAATATCATTTATTTGAAGGCCATTAAGTCTCTGGAGTTCAAGGGTAGCAAGGGAGATAATGTCAAGGCAATGATATCACATCTCCATTTTATGACACCAACTGCGCCATAGATCATACTTTGTACATGATTTAGGTGTGGAGAAAAGCTATTTTATTAATCCATCTTATCCTTCACCTTCTATCAAGACAGTTCATATTAAGAAGGGAAGTTGGGAGGATAAGGAAGTTAGGACATTAGCCATAAGCAGTCTCTTTGTCAAAGGCTACAGTCACTGCACTGCAAAATCTTCTCTGCAGAGTGCACTTTCTTGTCACAGTGCCATTAGATCACACACCCTTGATTCACCACCTCCTAAAAAAGAATTTTGTGCATTTGCTTAAAATCTGTCACCTGCCGTCTGGCGATATGTGGACGCTGTTTCAAGGTTCTCTCCAGATATGCTGTTCTTAGAGGTACCACAACTTGTTTCTTAAGTGAAAAGCAGAACGGGTGGAAGCCCGGCTCCGCGGAAATGCGTGGCAGAGCTCCAGTTGAATGAATTGAGGCCAGGATTTTTTCCTCCATAATGTTCCCATAAAATGAATTAAAAAAAATATGTGAAAGTAGGATATAGCAGAGCACTCCATGATCATAAATTTGCACCATATCCTGCCATTCATACACAGGCACCAGTGCCTTTGAAATCACTGAGTCAACGGGAGACTCGCCTGACAAAGAATTACAGGATTACATCCTCAAATTGTTGAAGTTTCATGTGCGTAACTGAACAGAATTTCCTTTGAAATGAAGACAAAACCCCTTGTAAGGTTAAAAAGTGAATCTGAATTTTGTATTTTTCTGAGTCTGTAGTTCTTGCTTTGGGTCTCATTTCTGGAAACACAGACTTGGATGTGACCCAAAGCCTTTTCAGCACCTCATCATTATTAACTCAGTGTTTCTGCTTGAATGTAAATTTTCCAGTCCTCACTGACTAGACAGGCAGACAAAGCAAAATCAGTCAGGGCATGCGTGACACATCCACTACAGCAAAGGAAGAATGGTGGAGGAACTTTAAAATCGGACATCAAAACACAAAGTAGTTAAAACGAATGCACTCACCCTACCAGGGCAGAATCACACACCTGACTACAATGATGCCTGACAAGAAGTCTATAGGAAGCAGCAGTGAAAATAAGACATTTAAAAGCAATGGGATTTACTATAAAACAGCACTTGAGTTTACCAGAAGCCGTGTGAACTAAACCAGCTGCTATGTATGAGAATGATACTCATCTAAATAGATGGTTTACCATGGGGTTCCTTAGCTTGCCAAGATTTTAGTGTGTTTATTGTTTCTCTGTGGTGGCCATGTCATTTCTGACCAGAGCATCATACAGAGTCAACTTTAGTCCACACACAAAAAAATATTCACTACCACCTACCTATTTCTGACATGCTAACTCAGCCAGGCATAAATCAGCATGTTTCTCTTTCACCTCCATGTCCTGCCCAGATCTTGAGCTTGGTGGACCGAGGCACACAGATGCCTGGCAACTTAGGCAATTACACAGCAAGTTGGTAGTTCACATGGGATCATGGCCTGAAACTCTCCCAGTTCCCACCAGTTTGTTGCAAGCCCCAGGCTTTACAGTCTGCCCTTGGGACAAACTGTATGGTACTGAGCAGGGTGCAGGAGCTGCAGCTGGTGAAAAACTCAACAGCTGCTTTTCAACAGTCTCCTTTTTTCAACTCTTGCCACTTAGACTTTCATCTGCTTCAAGGTGCCTTCATCTGAGAAGAAAGCAATGACTTACATGTCCATAAGGAAAGATCCTCTGTGCTTGGTATGTTCTGGCTCTGGCAAGGACATGCTTTCCATCAGGGGAACAGCCCCCACCCCAACCCAATCCTCGTACCTACGGGATAGACACAGGCTTGCCCATGAACACATGTGAACACACACTGCCTGCATTCAGCCAGTGAACTTTGTTCAGGGTCTACCATTTAACTCTTCCAGGTGTGTTTTTATACCACAGGCTCACCACCAGCTGAGAGAAGGCAGCCCTGCTGCTGGAGGAAGCCATCTGAGCTCCCTTCCTGCCCCAGGTCACTGTCCATGCCCTCTTCCTTCTGTTTGCACAAGCATGTTGGGGGGACATGTTTCAGGGAGCTGGATCATGTCGTGGTCAGTTTGGCCCACTCAAGAGCTTTTTTTAACTGATTTTTTCCAGATAAGCCAGGTCTTTGCTGTGTGCCCACAAACACCTCCAAGGTGGGAAGGAATGGTTGGGACATATGCAGAATCTAAACCAAATTTGTTAGCTGCAGAGAGGTCTCAAAGGATGTGGAGGAGAGATTAAAGAAAAGAGAGCCTATTTTTGCCAGTTCCAAGAACTCAATGTGGCATGAGTTCACCCTTTGTGAAGCATCAGAGAACTCACGTGGGAGACGGCAATGGTGAATGAATGCTCCTCTTGCGTGTAAAGCTTCAAGCAAAACTCATACCTTCATAGACATCAGACATCCCAACCACATGACACAATTCCTCGCAGACAAGGCTCCATTGGCTCTGCTGTTCACAGACATACGCATTTCTTTTTACTCTTTGATAAGATCTGGTGGTTCGCTGCAGTCTAACCTCTATGCAGTGGATGACTGAAAAGGAACCAGGTGATGGGAGTATTTTCTGCTCTTGAGTAATGAAGTGCAGTAATTCCTGCGGAGATGTCAGGACTGGTAGCCCTACCTGTCAGGCTGCCAGACCGGCAGTTTAGGAAAGATCCTGACAGTACCGCCTACCTTTGTTTTCCCCCTGTTTCTAACCTGCCTGTGTCAGGTCTGCAGTGCTTGTTCCCATGCTTCATTGTGAAAGCAAAATGAGCTCTTTATGAGAGGAAGCAGTTGGACTCGATGACCTTAACTGTCTTTTCCAGCCTAAGTGATTTTATGATTCTATGACATTTTATGAAAGAAATAAACCAGGTTGATCATGAAAATCAGTATTACGTAGATGCAGGGTTGCCTTGAGGTCTGGTGTTTAGTCAGATCTAATCAAAATGACAGCATTTTTTCACCAAATCCAGTGGGGTCCACAGAGAATTGTGGATCTTACTGTAAAGAGATTTTCCTGCTTATTTCTTTGTTTTTTGACATACATCTTTGCACTACCAAAAGTTCTCATTTATTAGAGATGGTGCTCCTATAAAAATACATTTACTGCCTGTGATCTGTAAGTCTTCTCTCATAAATTAATTCTTTGAATTTGATACAACTGCAGTATGAATTTTGGTTACTAGAGAAAGGAACTACACCAATGACATCTCTCTGTGCCTTATGGCCAAAAGTTGTGTTCGTTCTCTCCTGCAATCCTGTTCTAGCAAAATTGTGTTCAACATTTTGCCCATAAGAGCCAGCACAAAGTAGTAGCAATGCTTAATGGCGATTTTGGGGAAGGCTCTTCTCCTTTCCACCTCTTGCCTTTTTTCTAAAAAAGAAGAAAAGCTGGAAACGGAAGAAAATTTGTCGAATGACTTGGATATAGTGTTGTGTTGTTGCCTACCTCAGAGGGTCTCGGTCCAGAAATTATACTACAGTCTTCTTTTTCTCCACAGTTGTAGCTACTAAATCAAATCAATTTTACCTCTACAGCCTCTTTAGAACTAATTGATTATTCTCATTGCTCACTAAGAAAATCTTTCACAAGCCCAAACTGTTTTTCTCCCTGGTTACTACAGTCCTCTCCTTTTGGATCTGCCTGACATTCACCTTGGCCTGTTTCAAATTTCCCAACATATATTCACAGGACACATCAAAAAGTAAATGGGGAATTGAAAAGCTACCTGTAAGTATGAAAATTTGACTTAATACTACCTGGAAATGACTGGTTCCTCTTCAAATTGGCAAGAAAGATGACAGATCTGTTTATCAGGGTGCTAGAAAATGGGTAGAGAAATAAGCAAAACTGATGTTGACCTGCCTCATGGAACAGGCTAAAGCCAACGCTGCCTTGAGTCTTTCTTAGTCAGTAAGAGGTTTGGACCATTTCAATTAAGCCTCAACTATACAACTGAAATACGAAGAAGTTATTCATTCGGCCTGCCAAGTTCAATACATGCATTTGGATTACATGTCTATTAAAATATCCGTTGAGACTGCTGATTCCCATTACGTTCTCCAGAACCTGGCTGTCAATCTGGGGAATTAATTTAATTCAACCCTACCTTCTTTTCGGCATTTGAGTTGTCAGCCACAGGTTAGGAGATTTCCAAGGAGGACCTGTAGCTACTGTAAATTTTGTTCGTGTCATTGTTCCCTCCTGTCTGTACCTACATTGTGGGCTAGTGTGGGGTCAGAAGCAGCTCTTCTGCTGGAGTTTGTACTGCCCTGACCACCTCTAACAGTAAAAACTACCAGAGCAGTTTGTGCAAAACGTAGATGTCAGCCAAGATTCCCAGCCAGAGGCTTACTTCACTTTGTAAATATTGTATTCCCCTTCTTTCTGGTTATTCCTCCTGCCCTTTCATTTCAATTATTGACAGAGGGGGAAAAAAGGAAAAAGCCCAAACCACAAAATCAAAACACCTACAATCCCCAGCAGAAATGCAGCAGACCACATAAGTGCTGCCTGACTCACAATGTTATCCACCAGTATCTTCTAGCAGAAGCAGGGGATAGGGAAAAAGGCAACCAGACAGAAGAACTTTGGGCTGGCCGCCTCCTGCACCCTTTCCCCAGGGCTGTCTGTGCCTCTGCCCAGCAGCCCACGGAGGACACAGCAGCCAGATTCCACCTACACAAAGTTGGCCTGTCTAGTTGCCTACACGCACTGAGAAAGTTTCTCCCCTTTCTTCCCTCCAGGATTTTGGAGCCAGGATGCAGGGCATATGAAATGAATGAGCGTGGGCTCTCTTTCGGCACCAGCCCTCACTGGGACCGAACATATCTTGGCACAAGGGGAACTGGGACTTGTCCGTTCCCACGTCACCAAGTCGGGAGACAAGACGCAGGTCAGCAATGTGACACAGCCCCACAACCCAGAGGCAAAGCATGTTAATACTGCCTGGAATAAAACACACGTGTTCTCCCAAGTCATGCAGGCTGTGAGCAATGAACCGGCTTTGTAGACTGTCCCCATGGGACAGGACGTTTGTGAGTGATGTCTTGCAGTCCTCCAGGATTCACAGAAACAATCAGAAACAGGGAGACTGCCCTCAGCTCCCAGGACTCTCACAGGAGAGCTCCACGGAGAACAGACATTTGAAAGGGAAACTGTTCTGCACACTATCCCAACTGTGTCACAGCATTCAATGCACTCTTCCCTTTCAGGCCAGCCTTCAAATCAGGGCTGGCAACTTAGCCAACAGACCTGGAAAAAAATCCATTAAGCAAAGCATCTTTGAATAGGAAATCCCTCTTCAAAAATAGTATTCCCGTGCCCTCCCTATGGCCTATGTTGTTGGACCTGCTCTCTTGACCAGCTCAAGCTCTTAGCCCATTGAAGAACTGGGGTGTGCAAGGAAACTTGCTTTGCAGATGGTCTGAGGCAGCTCCGGAAACATCTCAGACACAGTGCAGAACAAAATCAGTAATCATTTAAATTACTCCCAGAGCAACATTTGTTCCAAATACAAGAAGCAATGGCAGAAGGGATGCGACTCCCAGGCTGTTCCCTGGGCTCAGACTCTCCCTCTCTTAGACAACTTCACAAGGCGTCCCTCAGGATATCTCCCAAAAGACGTTTATTAGGAACCTCCTCTTGCCAACACAACAGCCTGAGTGGTGCTAAACTTAGAGGTTCTGCGACAGGGAAATTCAGATGAAGGCATTAGTAATATGCATCTGGGGAGCGTTTTGGCTGTAATTTTAGGACGAGGAAGAAGTGGTGGGAAAGGTGAAGCCAGCAAGAAAGCAACAAATAGGTCTGGACCAACTGCCTACAAAGGTCATAGCACTTCTGGAGCCTATTTCTTAGTCTTTTTAGACCCTCCTCGTGCTCTGAGCACCAGGTGTGTGCCCCAGCATGCTAGTCCTGGGAGTTTCTAGGAGGAGCTGAGACCAGCCTCACCATGCTGGCTGTAGGATGCCAACCAACTTGTGGCTCACTTCTCTGAGATGAGTTTCATAAATGCTTCAGCCCCAGCAGGGCCCTTCCAGAAACATCAACATCCTTTTTGCCTCCTCAAGACCTTCTAGCCTTGGTGAGGCTGATACTTACACTATGCCTACCCAGGTGCAAGCAGTAAAAGCTGGGAGCCATCTGCAGCACGCTTCCCCACTCCCTGGAAGATGTTGTCCTGGCCAGCCCTCTGTCTCTCTGCAGCACAAGGCAGCCAGTTTCACAGCCTCCTTTTCCCTAAGCAGTGGTGTCCTGGTTTGGGGTAAAATGAACCAATTTTCTGTTTTACAATTTTACTTTCTTAGCTGGGCCTCTTCTAGCTAACTAAACTCTGAAATTAACAGCACACTGTTCAGAGAACTGTTTCATCTCACAGTGATAAGACCCTATCCCAAAGAACGGTATGCAGGGAGGCCCTTGCTTATCCTTATTGCTGGAACAA
>VXBW01002914.1:880724-933898 GCA_013400375.1 Thinocorus orbignyianus
TTTTCTAAACTCTTGAATCTCTTTAATTTCTCCCTCTCCTCTTTTTTTTCCTAAGAGAAGGCGGGGGGGAGGGGGGGCAACTATCTGTCCTTTGGTTCTGATTTGCTCAGAACCACGACAAGTGGACATTGTCTGAGCCAAGAAAGCCAGGTAGGGAGCAGGAAAGGGGATCTGCTTCCTAACAGCATTTGACAGGACCTGGGGGAAAGGGAGAAGTGTAAAGGTCCTGTGCTGTCCGGCAAGGAGTGATGGTATCAGGTTTGGTGGACCCAGCTTGTGTTTGTGATGAATAGTTGACCCCAGGAGCTGAATAGTCAGGCTGGAGCATGCGTGTGTGGCCACACATTGTCTCACCCCCTCCATCCCATCTTGCTGCCTCTCTGGGGGTGAGCTGGAGGGAAGGCAACCAGCAAGTCAGGACACCACATGTCCCGAAATTCGTGCTTCATGGGGAGTATTTTTCATCCAAAGAAAGACCACACCTATTTATGCTTTTTGTTTGCTGCCTGCCTGCTTGCACACGGTGGCTGTAGACAGTGCCTTTGCTCGTTCAAAACACCAGGCTGACATGACCTGCTGGCAAGTGAGCAGCACCAGTACATGGGCACCCTGCAAGGAATCCATCCTGATGCAGCCAGTCACTCATCAAACATGGGGAGCCTGGCACCGGTGCAGAAGGGTGGCAGGGTGTCTTCGCCTGGACAGAGTCCAGGAGCTGCACAGGTCCCACTCAATGTCAGTCAGGTCAAGGAGAGCTCTGCCCCTCAACTCAGATTGCCTTTGGAATGTGACTGAGGGTGCAAGAAGTAAGTATAGGGGGCTCTTGGGGTGGTTCCTGGGGTGCTGACAGGGACACTGCAACAGGACAACATGGACAACATCTGTATGGATGAAAATAGCCAATGGTGGGCATGAGCTCAATACAATCTTGGCCATGAATTCACGACAAATAAATCTCCTTTCACTCAAGGGAGAAGCTCTTTTGTTTTCAGCCAGAGGCTGAAAATCTATCTATAGCTAATGCCAAGTAAATATGCATTGACTTTCTGCTTTTTAAAAAGATGTTTCAAAAATCCTGTTTGAAACTACCCAAGAACTTGTGCCAAGAAATTTCCTTGGGGAAAAAAATCACTTCACTCATTCTTTTAAATTCTAGTAAGTAATGTGCCGTAAATTTAATTTATGAATAAAACTGATGAACATAAACATTAAATGATATGAACTTTGGCATACATATGTTGGAGAGCTAGGGATGAATGGATTGGTAAAACATTTAGGAATATCCCTTCTTATTACTTCACACCATTACAGAACTTCTGCCTGGGTTACCAGCTAATACAATACTCTAATTGCTCTGATGACTGTTGGGGAAGAGAACAGAAGCTGACAACTGACTCATCTCCTGAGACCTCTTTTCTAGGCAAGTATTTATCTTGTTTTCCAATGAATAATTGCCCACTGAGATCACTCTCTGAAAATAGTAGATCCAAGCGTAACAGCACTATTTCATTTTCATGTGGATATACTGAGGTCAGGAAAGCTGCTGTGCATCCACCAGAGCTCCCCACTCTTGGCGACAGCTGAGCCCAGTCTGGCCTTTGACCAAAGACAAAGCAAAAGTTTCCCAGCATTCTGCACCAAAAAGGAAGGCTAAAGTAATGAAATAACTGGCTGATAATGCTCCATGTTGACCTTGCCCTGACTTGAGACCTAAAAAGGCCTTTTGAACAGGAAGGGGTCTAGGTCCACTTTGGTGCCCAAGCTCAACCAAATGTTTTAATGACAGCAGGGCATTCCCATGAGAGCCCCAAGGAAATCCAGGCTGGGAGGCAGAGGGGGCTGCACCTCCCGTGCTTCCTTTGCAGCAAAGGCAGTCTCAACACAAGCATGGCCAAGCAAGCTCCTGTGGGTCCCAGAATGCCTTATAGCACCATCAAACAACCCTGCTTGGGCAAGCCAGCGTGCGTGCTCCTTGCTGAAAAGGCCCATGAAAAGCCAGATCCTCTGGGGAAGGCAGGGCACCTGAATGCTAAGCTGCCCTGAGAACAATGTGGGTGCGTGACACCCACACCTTGGCATCCCAGGGCCCAACACATAGCCTTTAATCATCCCCTGACCTGTGTCTCACCTTACAGCGTGCATTTACCCAGAGAAAATTTGGTTTGATTGGTGAGGACATACTATACCCGGCTAAACAACAGGTGTCAAAATAAATGTAACCTCTTCTGAAGGATTTGGGGAAATCAGGGGTGAAATTTGTTGCCAAGCTGTCAAACAAAGAGTAAACACTAGCTTATTTGTATGTAGCTGGATCAACAATTTGTTAGTTTAGCCCCCGGGGTTTGTTGCTAACTGTTCTTTCAAAGCAAGGTGAGCAAATGTCTGAAGGTTAGAAATAGAAATTGCCCATGTGGATCTGAACTGGGAGATTACGGACAGTCTGAAGAAGAACAGTACAGAGAGTTACACCATCTTAAATGACACAACATTGTACTCCTTGAATTACATAGCCCTAGTTTTAGTGATCCCTCTGACATTTACTTGCCACATTGATGAAAAGTTTTTCAACAACCACAAGACTTAAAGCTCTGATATGAAAAAGTTGAGTATGTCCAGGGACATACCTGAAATGGCCTTCGGAGGGAGAATCGATGAAGGGAAATAATGCCTCCTGTATAGAAGAGGAAACAGCTTCTGCCTGCGGTGAAGGTGTAGATATTGCATCTGGTACTTGGAGTCCTTCTTGCTATGCACTGCCAGTCTGAAAAGCCTGGGGTGTTTAATAATGTTATCCCTCTTCAGCAGGAAAATAATCTGTCGTTTCCATTGAAAGGCTGAACTTGTGAGAGTTTTGATAAGTCCTTCTGCAGATGAAGGAAATAAATCATAGATGGAGGCAGGCAGCCTGCTGATTTGGATTCAATTACTTTTATGTGCACATACTCTGGTGGTAGTAATCCAGGGAGCCAAAGACAAGAGAGACTGCAGATTAATACACCTGATTCAAATGTATTTGAATAGCCTTCTTTGACCTTTGTATATTTGTAATGAGACAGATTTCTTAAGTAGACTTCAGCACTGACAAAGAAAAAATATATTTGAAATATGCTGGCTATCAGGATTGTCTGGTCACCAGTAAGCATGAAAAACTAAACACAAAACCTTCATTTTCTGTGTAAAGGGATATAGGAGGTGCCTTTATGACATGAAGATTGATCTAAAAATCAAACACATACCAGAAGGCATATGGTTGCTGCTGGTGCCTTATAAACCCACCTATTTGCTCTTTTCTGTGCAGCCAAGATACATTAAAGGTATTTCTTCAAAATAAAATAAAACCTTCTTTCAGCAGGTTTAGTCCTTTGAGGTGCACCAGGTTAACTTGTCTGAGCCATTGCCAAAACCTGCTGCAGATCAAATGCATTTACTTAACAGGGAGTTTCACAGAAGAGTTGTGCTAATTACCAGATCAGACATAAGGAACTATGCTGTGTGAACAGATTTTTAAAATGTTTTTCTTTCAAACTCGGTGAGAAGTGTCTGAAGCACCACAATCAGTTTATTCATTTGGAAGACTTAAGTCACATGCTGGATGGCTGCTGAAAACCTGGAAGGGTTTCCTTAACCTAAGGCTGGGCTGGCCATTTTCTTGCAAATGATCTGAGTAAGACACATCGGATGCTGACACAGCTGTTCTCCATTGCCTTGGAGCTTCAAGCAGGGAGGAGACCTTGATATCTAAGACCTCTTCATCACAAGGAAGATATGTCAGTTTTGCAATTTAGGAGGAACTGCACACCATTGGCTTGTTCGATACCACATCAGTGTACGCTGGTTTAGTCTGTCCCCTGGTAGCATATAAGCATAAGGCAAACAAGTTGTCCTGGTGTGAGGCAAAACAGAACCAATTTTCTGATCAGTAATTTTATTTTTTAGCTAAGCCTCCTCTAACTAACTAAACTCTCTGAAATTAACAGCATGTTGTAGAGACATTTGTTCTCAGACTGATAAAACCTGATTATTTGTAATATATGCCAAGGAATGGTATGCAGGGAGGGAGACTCTTGCTTATACTTGTTGCTATAACAACCAAGGTCAGCTAAGTTCATTATCTGCCCCATTGGAGGGCTGGAAATGAAAAAGCATAGAGGGGTCACACCTGTGGGGAGGACCACACAGGACGGGTGACCCAAAACTGACCAACCATGACACCATCCCATCTGCCCCATGCTTAGTATAAAAGTTGAGGGACCAAATGGTTATCCCTCTTTCTTCAACAGCCACCATTTGAGGATGACTCTGTTCATTTGCCTTTGATCCAGATACATGGATTCCAGAATCAAGATCTGGAATCCAGTTCCAATTTGTTGCTGGGTCCAGTGCTTGCCAGTAATATGATTGTGATCCTGGGAGCCTGATACAGTTTTGTATACATTATATATATATATTTCATTATTTCATTTTTACTGTTTTATTATTACTATTCCATTACAGTAGTTTAGTTTTTCTAAACTCATAAATCTCTTTCTCACTCTCCCCTCTCCCTTTGGAGAGAGAGATGGGGGAGAACTGGTGATACGTGATACCTCTACAGGAGCACAGACCTGTACTGGGAGGACAGTGGTTGTGCTCATCCAGTGCCACGGAGAAGCAAGACTGGCTCTGTATCCCCCTGCCATCCACAGAGGTACCTGTTAGCTTGCAAATAGCTTGTCTGAAGCTCAACACAGGACTGGAGCATATAGTTTCACCATTAGCCAGCAAAGCAGCCCCTTCTACTGACCTAGTTATTCCTACGCAGTCACAACACTGCTGTCTCCACTCAGCACAATGCAGCAGCACAAAAATAAAGACCTTTAGAACAAAGGCAATATAGAAAAGAGAACCCAAATACTTACCCCAGAATAAGACAACTACCTGCAGTCTTACTGACTGCCTACTCACCTTCCTCATGAGCATCTTTGTGGGTTGTACCTTCCCACTAATGTCTCATGGTCCCTTCTCTAAACTGAGAATCCACCTTGATCTCAACTTTACAGACAGTGTCCTTTAAAGGGCACTTAGCCCACTTAATGTCCCTCATTGTTTTCCAAGCTTGTTCAGAGACACTCTTATGTGGGAAGGCATTGCATTACCTTCCTGGTTGTTCTCCCAGCAGCCCCCGATAAATTAACCCAGCAGAGGCATACAGCAAATACTAGACAACATAAATTATTTTATCTGTCTCCAAAATCAAGATTTTGCAGCAGTGTCCTAGAAAGTACTAGGCTTTACTATCCATAGGTGCACATCTCCACTTCATAGAGTGGCCATGGCTCCATGCGGCACTCTGTTCATTAACATGGTAAAGCATCTCACTCTTACTGAAACCAGCACGGTCTCTGTGTATTTTCAAGCCCAAGCTGCAGCCATTAATGAAGGTGATTGGAAATCACCCCACCTAAGTTTACACACTCACATACATAATTCCTCTGTCCTATTTTAGACGCGGACCTCTGAATGAGATGAATTGAACCCCAAGTGTGTCCATTTCTCTTCACCGCTTCTAAAAAGAGCCTTGAGAGCTAACTCAGACATAGACACCTACATGGTAGACATCTAATTTTGGACCAGAAGTTGCTCTCAGCATAGCAATGTAGCAGATTCTTTGGTGGCTCCATTCTGAGCTAGCCAGACACATACACATACCAGGTCCACTCTGGAAGCCATGTGGCTGTGCTATCATGGCAGCAAGCCCAGGCTAAAAATCCCTCTTGCTGGAGGAGTATGTGGCAATAATAAAGTGGCCACCTGACTTCTGGAAGGCAGTGAGCTAGGTAGGGTACAGTCTGCTCTAATTATAAACAGAGTGAAAAGTCAGCTGTCTGCACTTGTTTGTGTACCTTTTCTGCATTGTTTAGTCTTTATAAAAACTTGTGATTGGCACCAGATCTGTTCCGGATTTGGGATTTTGATTTAAGCCTCTGAATGAAGTGCCTTCTCCAATGTGCTCATTAGGTAAATTCTCCTGTATCACATTAGTACAGAGCAAATCAAGAAGCTTACACCATGCCAACTAAAATGTTATCCAGCCTACAACTTAATAACTCTTAAAAGTCTTGCCAGCTTTGCTATGAAGTGTGAAAAATTCACCTGAAGCACATAGTCATGCCAAAAGAACTCTAATGCAGATATATCAGCAAAAATATCCTTCAGGTAGTGTAGTTTATTTATGTCAATAAAAATTATGTTTGCTTATAGTTATGTTTAAAATGCACCCTTGTGTATGCAGACAGTCTTTTATATATCATACATATATCAGCTGCTATCAAATTGGTAGACATATGGCAAATTATCATTAGTGAATGCAAAGACTCTGCTGGGGGAAGATTTCTAAGTATGCTGTTCGTGATGTTTGAAAAGTACACTGTGTCTATGGAAATATTGTACATTTTTCCCATTCTTTCTTAACAGGATATAGGTATAGAGTTCCCAGGGCAGGTTTTTAACTTGTTGGTGGCTTTTTATACAAACTAATTTAGTTAAATTTTCCTAAATTAAGAGATGTGAGCTATGTGTAGCTTTTCTAGTAAACTTAGAATGAAAACAAAGTATGGTTTGAGACTCAATTTACAACAATTTAAGTATTTGAGTTTATTGGTTTGCTCAAGGCTAATTAGGGCCTGATCCAAAGCCCATTTGAAGACAGGGGGAATCTTTCCATTGGCTTTAGTAGATTTTGGATCAGACTTGGAGAGCTATAGAAAAAATAAAAAAGAGAATGTTGTCACAATTCAGCCGAATAAAAGAAAGCATCTGTCACTTCTCATGATTTGAAACTAATTGCATGGAAAATTAGATTTATGCCCCTAGAGATCAGATGGAATCTGGATTCAAGCACTTTCTTTCTCTTGTATTTTAAAATATTGCATTTTCCCTCTGTTAGTTCATTTTCAAGAAATTATCTCAGCCCCTTCCTGTAGAAAGAATAGCTCCGTCCTATAAGAGCCAAAAACAGAGCTGATATTCATGGTTTTCCAGAGAAGAGTAAACGATAAACACAGATTGGCTTTGGCTGCTTTTGGGTGCAAAGTGCTGGTCCTTCTGGCCACCCACATGTGAACCCCCCACAGCCTCCCCGTGCAGGGCTTGAGGTGCTTCAGGCAGGGACCCCCTGACCCTGGGACCTGCTGCTGCTCCCCACCGGATGGGACCCCCAGGTTCCAGTGCTGCCTACAGCCCTGTCGCCTGGGGGGCATGGGGGAAAACACCCACTCCTTACATCTCAGCCCCTAGTGCCCAGTCTTACTTACACCATTTAAACAACTTGCTAAGTAAATAAAATACATTTCTGAGCCAGTTTGGAAGTGATTTTTGAAGAAAATGAAGGGATTGCACATGCCTTTCTTAGCCTTTAGAAACAGTATATAAAAAGCAAGAAAGTGAAAAGGAGGGACTCCTTTCAATCTTGTTTTCTTGCTCCAGCAAACAAAGCTCTATTTGGTTGTTTGGGACAGATTTTCAACCTGGGCCAAGCAGATTTGCTGACTAGTCTATTCATTACCCTAAAAAATTACTCCACTTAAGCAATCAACAAGACTCATCCTGCTATTTCCATGTGCTATCAAAGGAGGTGAGCTGAAAAGCCCTGTATACGAGATGCATGTGGGGGATCCAGGGTGTCCTTTCTAACAAACTGTGTTACGACAGGCTTTTTGGTACACGGCCACATTCCAGTGTTTCCCTTATGAAAGGGAGACATGCAGCAGCACATCCTCCAGCACACTAACCCAGGAGCTGCAGCAAGCTGCTCGTCAGGGCCCTAAACAAGGGATGGGTGAAATTGTTTTGTCTAATTTCCAACCCACTTGAATGTCATGGGTTTTAAAGTTCATCAGCCTTGAATGGTTATTTGGTTTGCATTCCTCCAAGGTGAGGCTGCAAAGGGTGGGGTGAAGCAGAGAGAGGTCCTGGATGAAAAATGGGGCAGAGGAGACAAACAAAAACAGAGAGACAATGAAAACAGGAGCAAAGAGGAGGAAGGAAAACAGTTAAAAAAAATGAAGCATGGCCTATAGGTATCCTCTGCAGGGCATCTTATTGTATGGCACTGACATGTGCTTCAAAGCCAAATGTAGTTGTATTTATGTTTATAAGAACCAGGGCCTTAGGGCCACTAAGGGGGTGAAAGAGGGTAAGAAAAGAGGGGGAAGAGTTAGATTTCGTAGAAACATGGAATAATGGCCTTTCCCCACCTCAACAGATTTTTTTTTAGTGTATGTAAACAAACTAGAGATGAGGTAAGGGAAAATTAAAACATTAAAAGCAGGGAGAGTAGTGATTAATTGAGTCTTTGGTTCTTTGGATGACATTTAACTAGGGAGAGGTTAGTTACATGGAATGACAAGGAAGGGAGAGGAATCACAGGAGAAACTTCAATGGCAAATGAAAGAAGGGGAGGGAAGTAAGAGGGGAGGTAAAAGTAGTGAGGGAAGGTACAAATAGGCTGGAAGAAGCTGCGGTGAATTGCCTGCGAGTCATTACAGTGTCCCCATTTCACCTGCAAATTCTGCTCTCATGTAAAAGTGTTGCCAGCTTGGGGGTATCATAAGGACTCTTCCATGGAAGCTTTTTCCCTCTAAATCCCCATTTTCCCCAGAAGGAACAAAAGCTCATGCTTAACTAGATGGACAAACAAGGTCAATCTGCTCTTGCAGAAATGGGTTGTCAAATTCTAGAAGAGAAAAGCTCTACTCAGTCTCTTGAATGACCCCCCAAACATGATTTCTGGTGGCTCTTATTCCCCCTCCACCATGACCTGGATTCTCCAGGGAGCACCCCTTGGGGAGCAGTGAAATGGCTTACTAGTGTTCCCCAGGGACTCCCACAGCCCCCACTGGAGGAAGGCAGAGACAGGGAGATGGTAGAGCCATCCTTCTGTCATCTTCCCCTTCGACTTCACACTAGGGTAGCCCGGTGCAGTGGGAATGAAGTGACATAGTTGCAAACCCTGCTGGGTCTCCAGGAGCTGCTGGAGAATCTTGCCCTCTCCTGCCTCCCTTCCCCAAGCTGCCCCAGGGCCAATGTAGCTCTGCACCACCTTAGTTGCCAGCCTGTATTTAAAGAGTACATTGAGTTCCTAGCTATTAAAGAAGGGCCTGGAGGTGTTGTGTGTGCTGTGGGACACGTGCACCGTGCTAGATCACTTTTCAATAGAAGGAGTTGCCACCAGCAGCTGAACGGGTGGTGTGAGGTAATGAAACATTGAAAGAGCCTACACTTTTTTTTTGGCAGGCACCCAGCAGAGCTCTTGCATCACTGACAGCATTTGGCTTGGCCCAGAAGGGCGGATGGGGCACCTTGCCGCTCTCCACAGCCACATCGGCAGTGTGTGCTTTTCCTTGGCATACGACTGCCCTGAGTGCCATCCAGCCACTGGCACCTTCCTTCTACTCTACACCTCTTGTGCTACAGTTGCCAGCTAGTCTGGAGCTTTCTGGTAGGACACTAATCAGAAATGACAGCAAAGTGGGTGCAGTAACAGAATAAACGTTAATGGGATAATATCCTATTTTCATTATCTCCACCTGCCTTCTGTATTCATTTACCTTCAGAGATAATCCCTGGCATTTAGTTTAATGAGCTTATGTGTAGGCTTGCTAGCAGAATGCTTTCAATTGTACATTTAAAGCAGAAAAGCACACTTATCAGGCAGGATTTTTCGGTTTCTTGCAGCAGCAATTAAAATGTTTGCAGAAAAAAAGGAATAACTATGTGGTAAGTTTCTGATGACATGCTTGTGGTTTGCATTGTTTTCTGCATTCAAAAAAACCCACCACTCTCACCTCACATGATAAAACCTGATAGAAAAGAGGATACACACATGAGGCCTTCCACAAATTCTCCAGAGCAGAGGTTTGAAAGCACTTCATGGTTTTTCATTTAGCCTTTTGAATGAAAGTTTTTAAATTACTTTCACTTACTAGAAACTTTTTGGGAGGGCTGAAAAAAACAATGCTGCAGAGAAGCTCTCCTCTTTCTTTGTCCCACTGGATTAATGGATGTTTGCATAATGTATCATTTGGCTTCTCGTCATTTTCCATTTCTGACATTTCTGTGCCTTCAACAAAGAACATAACTTTTTTTTTTTCTTTTTTTTTTTTGCTTAATCACTAACTTTTAAGTACATATCAGAGAGCCTGGCTAATGTCTGTCATTAAAAATGAAACAATGATTATTGCGCAGACGTATAGTTTGATAGATAAATGCATTAACAAGCAATAAGACAGGTGGACTCCAGGGTCTCTGTACAGTACAGTAGCCTGAAATCTGGTATCGCTGTTCCATGTGCAGTACCTACACCAACACTTTGACATCTTAAAAGCAGACCCAAGAAATCATGAAGGCTACCTGTTGGTGCTTTCTGCAGCCCATGGTACCTCCTGGAGTTATTTTTGGACTGAAGGCCTTGCCTCAGACAACCCTGGGAGACGAATGTGCTCGCTGCTCGGCTCCTCAAAAGAGCAGACGTCCCTTACTGCTGCCCCCTCTGCCCGCTTCCTATTTCTCACAGCAGTCGCCAAGGATCGCTCCTGGCCCATCAGGATGTGTCTGTGGCGTCGTTCCAGGCAAGTAAACAACACTGGACAGTTTGGGAATACCAGACCGGGAAGGGTTTAGAAACACCATCGTGGGCTGTCTCCTTCATTGTGTTAGCTACTGAACCACCCAGTGCTTGTTTCCTCCAAATAGCAGCCCTGTAATTGTTTCCTCTTGTCTAGTTCATTTTTAGAACTGTTTTAATTTCGCCTATTGTTGACCCTGCTAGTTTAGTCTATTAAGCTTTACATACACATGGAAAAAAATAACAGCACCTAACTTCCTGCCTTCCATTGCCCTCCAGAGTAACTCTCAGGGCAACGCACATAAGAAACTGGGAAAGATATATTTTAAACTGTGATACTACCACTGCGGCAGTTTAGAAGGTTAAACTGAGCAGGATTTAAGGTACAAAAGCCATTGTTCACTCATGTACTCTGCAGGGCAATGGGTCTGGGCTCACAAGCAGCAGTTTGAGATGCTGCCCAAGGACTGGCTTGTTGCAGCATTATATTACATATATATTGGTTTGCTCTAGTTTTATTTCACACTTCCTTTTTCCCCCAGACAGAAAACCCATGCTCTTTGTGAAATTATTGGGAGATTCTGCCTATTTCAAGATGTTATAATATTTAATATTTTGATCTAAGCTCTCTGATAATTTCCCTTAATATGTGTTCTTACCTCTATGTTTAGTGTAGTGTCTCCACCCCAAGCCATTTCAAAAGAATTTAATCTGATTTCCCAATGTTAGTCTGTAACAAAGTTTTGACAATCTACTGGATTAATGCTGCTTTCTAATAGCTGGCCTGTGCTGGAAAGAAGAGGTAATTTTTTTCACACAGATAATGGAGTTGCTCCTTCACATGGAAAGACAGCAATTTCTGGTTTGACTTCTTTAAGCTTTGGACTGGGTCCTGGTTACTGAAGATCTGAGAGTCTTTCACTAGAGCTCTGTGGCCATCTGCATCCATACCTGGACTTACCCATACCCAAGTGCCCTCCTAGGTGACCTCCTGGTGACCTTCAGCACTTGATGGCATGTGCTGGCCACAACAGAACAAGAATGTACCGAAGCAGCTGGCTCACACCAACACTAAGCATCTGTTACATAAGTAGAATAGTGTTAAGGCCAAGGTGCCAGAAGAAATGTCAGCCTTGCAATAACCCACACCACAGGCTGGAGCACCTGGCTGGGGAGAGGGACTTCACAATGCTGGGTGAGGTGCCTAGGAGACAATGGAGAGAGGTGAGCACCCAAGAATGAATTCCCAGCTGAGAGCTCTACACAGCATGATAGGACTTCCAAATCAAACTATAATAAGCACTGAAAAAGGAGGAGTCAGGAGTATTTTTCTCTTGCTTGGATCTGGTACCCTTGTGAAACTGGGCTTCAGAGCCTCAAATGCTTGTCTGTGATCAGGGAAGCCATGTTCTGCCCTGCATTTCCTTAAGCTTGGATGAAGAAGAAAGTATCCATACTCACCTTGTCCATGATGCCATAGTCCCCTCATCCAGGAAGCAGGAAATCTGGCTTGTATCATCAGCATCAGAGGGCTTGATTCCAGAATTCCCACATCCCAGAAGAGCCCTGCAACCATCAGATGGGTTCTTCTGAGAGATAACCCTCCACCCTTCCTGCTGGAGATGAGTCAGAGTGAGCTACGACAGGTCAAGCTAAAGGTCCAAAAGGAGAGTAAATAAGAAAGCAGCCGATGCTGTGCTCTCCCAAAGAGGACGTGCAGCAGGGGAGATGGGGTGTTTCCATCTGCCAAAGAGCCTCAGGAACAGGGTCCTGCAGCAGAGGGTCACTGACAGCCTTCCTTCTCTGCTTGGAGAACCAACTCCAAGGATGAAGCATTTCAGTTGCAAACACTGTAGTGGGTTTTCTATTCTTTTTCCAAGTGAAATCTGTTTTCAGTTAACTTTACATAAAAATCCTGGAAGAAGCTGTAAATTTTAGGGGTTTATTATACTTAGACGAGCAAGCGATAATATATAGACAGAAAAAGCGGGAGATGATATATGATATATTTATATACTCAACCCTGTTGTTGACAAAGCAATTTTATCATCAAGAACTGTCATGACTTGTAACCTTAATGACTTTCCCTTGTATACAGTAGGGTGACAAGAAATACACACAAACCCCTGTCTTTGGCTTTCGATACATATTTCTCTTTTCATCTTTTCATGTCTTGCTGCTTTACCAAACCCAGAAAGTGAACAGAAGTCTCCAATTCTTTTCAGCCACATTTTCCTGTTTTAAATTTAATTTCTATTTCTGTATTTAAAGAGCAACACAAAAAAGGGGCTATGAAAGAATAAAACTAACTGAGGTCAAACTGCTCTGCGAGCAAAGACACAGGTGGAAAAGAGGGACCTGTGTCTCTTCCATCAAATGCCCCTGCTGCTGGCTCAGTTGCAGTGGAAGGAGGTGTAGCAACCTAAGCGGGGAACACAGACAAGATTGTGCCACTGCTTCGATTAGGAAGGCACTAAGTTTCATTCATGCCTACACTCTTTGGTTTGCTGCAGCTACAAGCTGTACAGTATTTTCAAAACACAGTTACAGAAATATCCCCATGGAAGACAAAAGGACGCTTGTTTCATGTGTGCCAGTGGTATTGTTGCCAAGCTCTGATTCAACAGTAATGCATGCACATTTCTGAGAACTGGAGACTTATTTATTTCTGTTTCAGGGTGCTGCATTAATTTATCATAAATGTGAATCATATGACACTGACATTTACATGAAATATAAGATGAAATTTAATAGTTCCCAAATGTATTGAGCTATCTTCTCTTTTTCATTATGTTTATCTCACAAAATACTTCTAGATACTACTGTAAACTTCATAGAATCATAGAACTGTCTAGGTTGGAAAGGACTTTTGAGATCTAGTCCAACCATCAATATAACTCTGATAAAACTACAACTCACCACTAAATCATGTCACTGAGCACTATGACAACCTGTCTTAAATACCTCCAGGCATGGTGCCTCAACTACTTCCCTGGGCAGCCCATTCCAGTGCTTAATAAACCTTTCAGTGTTAATATTTTTCCTGATATCCAATCTGAACATCCCCTGGTGCAACTTTAAGCCATTGCCTCTTGTCCTATCGCCTGTGACTTGGGAGAAGAGACCAACCCCCACCTCTCTACAACCTCCTTTCAGATAGTTTTAGAAAGCAATAAGGTCTCCCCCCAGCCTCCTTTTCTTCAGGTTGAACAACCCCAGCTCACTCAGCCTCTCCTCATAAAGTGTGCTCTCCAGACCCCTCACTGGCTTTGTTGCCCTCCTCTGGACCTGCTCCTGCACGTCAATGTCTTTTTTGTGGTAAGGGGCCCAAAACTGTACACAGTACTCAAAATGGGGCCTCAACAGAGGCAAGTAGAAGGGAACAATCACCTCCCAAGCCCTACTCACCGTGTTGCTCCTGATAAAGGCCAGGACGCTGTTGGTCTTCTTGCCCACCTGGGCACACACCTGGCTCATGTTCAGCCATCAGTTGACCAACACCCCCAGGTTCTTTTCTGCCAGGCAGCTCTCCAGCCGCTCTCCTCTAGTATTTGGGGAATACTAGAATACTCTTTCTCTAGTATTTGTACTGGAATGAAACAGTAATATATGGAAACATGAAACATGAAATATAGCAATGATTTTTAAGTCAACTCTGAACATAGATTTCACTGTTATCAAACAATACACTGGCAACAATAGCAGAACGTCCCAACAATGAAACAACAATCTGGAAGCTTTCAGGTATTTTGAAACCAAATTCATGAGGTCTTATACTAAAATAGGGACATATGGTTTCTCTGCTCACCAGGCATGCTTTTACCTTCGCTGTAACTGCTCTTGAGAAAACAAGGCCCCTTGAGCTCTTCATAAAAATAATTGATAATGGGTAGATATTCTAGCTGTTTGAAAAATTGCAAGCATTAACTGAACTGCAACTCCTAAAGCACTCCTGAAACTTCAGTGCTTTATCTATTATCCTGAACAATGTGAATGATGTATCACGTAGAGCAGAGTGATAGTGTTTGCTAACATTCCCATTTGTAGAAAGCAAGAGGAAACCTGATCCTAAGGGGACCCTGAGAACATTAGTTGCCAGACTTCTTAATTTTCAAGGAAGGGGGAGCTACTGGGTGTTAAATTACATACGCCTGCCTGCATGCTGCTGCTTGGAGAGAAATGAATATAAGAAAATCTGTTTATCAAGACTCTGGTTGCACGTTATTGTGCCCTCAATGTAAGCACAGGATGGATTCTCTCTGTGCTCTGTGCCAGCTGATGTGGCTACAACACTGTTTACCTGTCTGCACGTGGCGTGGCCTATGCCATGATATCATGGCTAGTGCTGTGTCACTTGAATGCCTTCCAGTGCATTAAATGACACAATGAAATGAAGCAGAAAGTCTGATGTGACATTTCTCAATAGGAAGTGTTTATCTCTGTTCCATCAGTGTTTAATTGACTTGCAAACCACTCAGGACTCTACAAACATTAAGTGAAGAGATCTTCAGCAGATAGTAACACTTTACACTAAGTGTCTTTAAGTACACTTGCTCATATTATAAATATTCAGTAGATAACACGTTTTAGATAGACACACTGTGAATATTTACAATGATATGTACCTTTGAGTTCCGCTGGCTATATAACTGAAGACAATTTATGCTTAGCAAGCTAAAAACATTTATGGTGTCAGACAGTGAAACCTCCATTGGCCTGTATTACTTTGCCTTACTGTATTCCAGTCTGTGCTTTAGAGTCTTACAGATCAATCATTAGAATTTTGGCAGTAATTGTCATTAATGCATTAATTAGCATGAATAGTGACTAGCATATGCTGTTTGTTTTCTCGTCCTCTCCCCAAGAAGAGACACGTGCAGTGCATTGCTTGGTTTTGGTACAGAGTTCTGGGCTTTTTTGGCCTTGCACTTGTATTTTTATTATACAGTTTGGCATGTGTAATCTAAAACTATGCCACAGACTAGGATATCGAAAAATGGCTTAAAAGGATGCTGAGCATCTGCATTCTACGTGTCTCCATCTATCACAGGTTGTATATTTCCCAGCATACCATCAAAAAAAGATTTGTGAAGGTTCTTGCAGGACTTTGTAATGCCACAAGAAGTGAGCAAGTGAAATCAAGATCACTGGCAAGGCCCTGTTTGTATTTGCTGTTTGGCTTGCCCATGGGGACACAGGAAATTATTTATTAATCCCACTGTAAAGAAACTCCCACTGCCACCCAAACACCCACGGGCCTCACCAATTTGGCATGACAGAAAACGTGTTCCTTATCCCAAATCTGGTGATTTCAACAATACTTCTAGATCACAGTCCAGACCAACCTATCAAAGCCAAGAAAATTATTCAATATGACTACAAAGTCATCAAATTACTTTCCACCATCCACTCACACAATTTCTGTCATTTCAGATCAATCAGTCTTTACTCATAGTTTGGCCTGTCCAATTAATGGGCCATTCTGGTAGTAATAGTGTGAAAGAAAGGTGGAAAAGATGTAAGGATTAGGAATTCCCCCAGTGAGATATCAGTTTAATTCATTAACCTGAAATCCTACCACTTCTCTCAGTGGAGACAACAATGTCTTGGTCATAATTTTTAAATGCTTAACACAGGGTCAGTGGGACAGAAATGCATGCATATCCCTACAAACACACTTATTCACTGGAATTATAGAATAATCCATAATTTTAACAACTAGCCATTTGAAAAAGTAGGGTTTTCTGTATCTAAAATACTAATTTCAAGTAGATGAACTTGTGAATGGTATGTAACTCAGCTCCTCCAGATTTGCAAGTGGGGTGTTTATCTAATGGCATTTGACTATAGTATAGTGAGATGTCTATGCATTTGTTAAGGGCAAGGTTCTCTGAGTGAAATATTGGCAATTTCACTTCAGAAGTCCCCCAGAGGAACTTTCATTTACAAATCAAGAAAGACACACCACATCTGTAAGTACTGAGCTGAGATTTGCCTTGGGAGCTTCAAAAGTAAATTAAAGAACAAGCAATGTAAACGAACTGCTAATGAATAGGTGCCATGCTGTTTGAAAGGGCAACTTGTATATGTATAGCATTTTTTATAAAGATTCTTAATATATATTCAGAGCACTCCTTAAATGCTCAGTCCTGAAGCAGGCTACAGGTACTCAGGGCTGAGGAAGATTCTTCTGTAGGATTTGGTATTTTCAGTAAAGTGGATATAAGAATGCTCCTAAATTGTAATGTAGCTTCAGCATAGATGCTGTCGTACAAGCTTACATGTCTTTTTGGATTCATGAACAGCATTGTGGCAAATTGCATGGAAGTTTGTAGAAATAATGTCAGTCCTAGAAACATTTTCCAGCTATGCTACTACAAATACCTTCCTTTTAAATAGGCCCTACTGTCTTCTTTATTTAAACTAATCAGAACTGATTTTCCTTTGAGGCTGTGGTCAAATATTTCAGCACGCACTGGGGAACTGTTAATGAAAAAGTCTGCAGACCTCTGTGCACCTCTCATAATATTTCTATTATGTTAATAATCTTCACCTGGCTTGCTTTTTTTTCAAATATGAAATATTCTTTGGGTAGGCACATTATTGGGGTGCCACAGATTTTTCCCTGTGTTTGTGCTGAATTGCAGCAAAACAATTTGGGAAAGCAAGGGAGAGAAAAGGTTGTTACCGCACCTCAAGAACATCGGTGTGGTGGTGTGACAGTGAGCATGGCGCACTTGCTGCTACGTGCACAGTTGAGACAAGGAACTTGGTTCTGACCCCAGCACATGTATCTCTCTGCAAACAGCCATTCAATTTGCAAAGGACTGGTGTCTGTGAGCAGAAAACCTGTCCCCCCCTCCCCTGCCTGAGTAGGTGTCAAGAAGGTCCTGCTAGTAGCCAACACTCCCAAGCAACAAAAACCCATTGCTGTGAGAAAACCTGCGGGAAAGGAGCTGCACGTGGTCCCGCAGCCTCAGGTAGAGAGAGCTCTTGCAGCCGGGACGCCGTCTTCATTTTGGAAGGGAACATGAGCAGAAGTTTAGCTCCTAAAAGCGTGTAGCAAATTGCTCCTCTACGCTAATTTCCAGTCCCAGATTAGTGAATTGTCTTACTACAGCACATATTTTTTCACACCTGATATACCACATAATAGGATCTTATAGCAGCAATGTGAATTCTCATTTTGTCAGCTACGTAGGTTCTTCTGAAATCAGTTGTGCTTCAAACATAAACAGCTATGTTTTTATTACTTAAAACGCCCCTTTCAACTTTCATTGTCACCAAGACAAAATGGCTTCAAACAAAAAAATCCCTTTAAAACAAACAAACGAATGAAGGGTCACGAATCCTCAAAAATAACAATGCCACAGGTCTATTTTGGTAGTTCTCTTGGCAGAGCAATATGGAAGCTTCTCTCAAATGAACTGCTTCCAAGTTTCAAGGGAACAAGTCATAAATAGATCATTCAGGAAATTCACGAAGTTTGGGTACGATAATGAGAAAGTAGCTGATTTAAGGCAAATTTTGAATTTGCCTACCTGACTAAACTGCAGTGGCAGTGGACTTATCCCCCAAACAGGGTACCAGTGTGTTTCTTTTTCTTAACCCTTTATGCTGGGGTTTGGTGTTTTTTTTTCCTAAATTAATTCTCCATCCTTTTCTTAGTTGAGACTTTATCTCTGGAGCCAGAGATAGCCTTTGAGGCAGGCAAGGAGAGGACACAGTACAATAAAGGACATAAAGGTCTTTGTGATGACAACAGGAAAAGCTCAAGGAAGAAAAGAGAGTGGCGCTGAAGGATGTGTGCCAGAGAGGGACTGGGGAGGGAGGGGATGCTGGGGCCAGAGAGGGAAGAAGGTGAAGGAGTCCTGGAAGTTGCTGTTATTACAAGAGATGGCACAGATAGGCAGAGAGCAAACTACAGAGCGCGGCCGCTGACCTTTCACAAGCTTCATGTTACAGCAGCCGTCGGCTGCAAGCACCGACAGAGCTGGTCCGTCTTCAGCAGCACCCCGAGACACCCCTCCTTGCGACTGCCCTCTCCCTTATGGACAATACTCACTTTCCACAGTTTCCTGTTTGAAACCCCTGTGAACCCCCCCATTATTCAAGCAGGCTGCGTTCACTCGGCATAGAATTGGCGACAATTTGACACAGCAGGACAGGGGAAGGAAAGGACGTTTTGATTTCTTCATCGAAACATGCCAGTTAATCTGTAATCATTGTCAAAGAAATCAAAATGGAAGGCTGAAGCATTTCTGACTTTCCTTTTCTCATCAAGGAGACAATACATACAGAAACGAATCCATCATCAGCAAATAACTTAAAAGGGACTGAAATTATGCAGGAATCATTTATCTTCCTTTTAAAATTCCTAATGAAGAAAATAAGTCTACAGATTTTAAATGCCTTTTTTTGTAAAAATATGGTAAAACAGGCATTTTTCAGATATTCCTCTATTGAACATTTTATCTGACTAAGAAGGATTAACTCTCCTCTGGCCATCTCTCCCTATATATGTATATTAAGCTGGGAAAAGATGAAAAATTGTTGGCATTGTAAAGCTTTTCACATTAGTCGTAGAAAGAAAACGGCACATTCAAACTTGCCATATTATTAAAAGCAAAAAAAATTATATTAACAAGGATACTTTCTCCCAAATGATCCTAAACCATGTTAGAAAAAAACTTATCGATAGTCATTCTTCTGTTGAAGAAGCAATGCTACCCAGTTGTTTAAGACAGGAAGGAAAATATATATCATTTAATTGCAGAAATAATGTATGTGGCTAGAGTAGTACTTTGATTTGGTATTTGTTCACGTCACACATTTAATAGCTGTGTTATTGTGACAAGTGCTACGCAATTCTCCACAGCCCAAGTGGTCAACATCATTACATCTGGATGATGGCATCTTCAACAGCACGGCACTACCCTAAACATCAGCTGGGACACTGATTCATTGCTGACTCAGAGGGGATCCATTGACATTCTAAATTACAATTACTCTGTTTTCCAGAAAAAAACTTTACAGAGCTTGCTTTCTTTAAAAATGGGATAAATGGGAAGTTAAATCTTGCAGCTAGATTTGTTCAAACTTGTATGTGACTGACTATTTCCAGTGAATACACACACAGGCACCACAGAAAGTATCACATTGAGAAGGTGCAGGACAGCTTCTTGTGATCTCAATAAAAAGCCTGTTGTGCTTGCTGTTTGGAAGCTTTTTCTATCTTTTGGTCATCCCCTTGTCCCGGAACTGTTTTCTGAGATATGTGAAGAAGTATGGCCTCTTAGCTACCTCCCCCTAGCCCGTTTTGTGAGAGTAAGACAAGTTAATTGTGCTTGACGATATGGATGACCCTTTCAAGTCATGTAAAATGATACTGCTCTGCTTATCACAGGTAGATAACCATTAATATCACCCATACGGTCTATGAGAAGAGAAAGGGTCTTGTTTGTTTTGGATGTTTTCAAAGGTAGGAAACAAAGGGTCCTGTGGGGACACCAGCACATGGCAGACAGTGCACCCATACAAATCAAAGTTAAAAGACGGGAACCTGCAATAAAAATGGGTGAAAGACAAAAAGCTGGCTGTTTCTTTATAATAAGGCTAAGCCACTTCACTAAGGTGTACAGCGGTACAAAAGTAGAATAATGTCCTATTTAACTCAAGAAGAGCTCCTAGCCAGAGCTCCCTCTTGATCAGTCACTATTTTTACTGAACAAAATCCTCAATTCTTACTCATTTTTAACTGGGTTCATGTGTGTTCATAAAATCCCTTAAAGTAATGGGCCAGAAATATTTTGTCCAGATAAGAACCAAAGAAAAGAGGGTCTACAGCCTGAAACCACTGAACTATTGTAACACTAATTCTTATGGCTTAGGAGCACAGATCACAGCCCTTACCTCTAATTTCAAACAACATTATCTTGTTACAAGTGCAACCATGGGCACTACTCAGCTTGTATTCAATAGAGGGGCAAGGCAGGATGAGGAAGAAACTAGTCATCTGGGTAAGTAATGGGAGGATTTATGAGCTCATTTTTATCTTGGTGAAATATTTAATACTCACAGAACAGATTTTTCAGCTTGATTCAGCCTTCTGAGACCAGCGGACCTTGGAGCCAGTCTTTAAAGTGCTTGTTCAAAAAAACCCAAAAATAACAAAAAACCAAACAAAACCAAAACCACAACACAACTCCCTAAAAAGCCTGAAAGCAAAATGCACCTATTTCTTTGTAACAAGCAACATGCGTTTCACTCCAAGGAATCACATTTCTAAGTCAGTGGAAAATGTCTCATTAGCTTGAGCTGGCTTTGGATCAAGCTCCTGAAGGTTTTGACAAGACATTGCCAGTCTCAGACAGCTTCAGCCAGCCTCATTTTTGGAAGCAGAATAAAATAGTTTCTGTTTTAAAATTGGATAATATGCACTGAGTAATTTGTGGTAAAACAATATGATACAAATATCCAGTTTATATCTCATTTGACAGATTTTGTGTTATCTTTAAAACAGGAATGTAAAGTATAGAATTGCTGGGCAGGCAAAGGACTGATTGAGGAATGGGATCTCTCAACAGAGCTCAGTGGAAACACCCTGTTTCAGAGAATAATGAAGATCCCAGATCCTCAGTGTCTCAGTCGTTTCGAATAATTAGGGGTTCACTTACTGAGGGTCAGATCATCTCGTTGACCTCTAAACTTTTTGTTCTTTAGTAACCTCCTCAAAACAGGCAAAAATCAAAGAAGGTAGTATCTGCCTTTTTAAGTGAGTTTTCAGGAAACCAAAAATATATGATTTCTCTGAAGTTAATTAAAACATTCTGAAGATTATGAAGTTTTAGTTTCTGAAGCCTTTCAAAAAGGCAACTGTGGCCTTGGTTAAGTGAAAACACAACGTATTTGATACATCCTACAGAGAAGAAATGCATTTTTTAAATGATCCTAAAGGAAAATTACCATTGGTAGCTATAAAATAACACCTTTTTTATGGCAAATATTTTCACATTTTGGTATTTGCTTTTTATTGTGGAAAAGCTGTCAATTTGAAATTTCTTAGGAAAATAGAAAATTGAGGGGAAGCAATCCAAGTCACGGCATTGCTTTGTTTTGAAAATACTGCTGAAATATCACAGCATTATTAGTTATTAGATAGATTTGTAGCAGTAGACACTTATAATATGTATGGTTAATAAAATATGCCATGTAAAGAAAATTAATTACAATGATGAAGTAGGAACAAATGGGTGAGTCAAAAGATTCAGTACATTTGTCTTGCAAATACAGTCATTGAAGTGCTTTAAATCCTTTTCATTTCAACAAAAGACCTATCATTCTTTTTTACAAATAATAGAAAATCTCAACATCATGGTGTTTGGAACACTTTCATAGCATGTCTGTGAACAGAAAGACAAAAAAAATAAGTTGAAAATGAATGGTTCTTTAATGCTTCGAATGCAGAAATAAAGTTATACAATTGTTAATTAATACTATGTGTTCACTTGATTTACATGAGGTTGCAAAAAAACTATGACAAAGGATTTACAGGGCAGTAGAATTCAATTTGATACTGCTGTGTGGCATTTGCACAGTAACTTATTATAAGGCCTACGTGATTTTAATTTACCTGTTAGCATGAGACACTAAACATTTTAAATTGAAATAAAATTATATTATTGTATGCTTATATTTTCCCTGTGTTTTACAGAACAAGTGGATCTTCTGACTTTCATTGGACAATCCTGATACTACCATGAATCATCTCTTTAAAATGTTGCATGAAATCTTCCTTCTTTTAAAACAAATACCATTGTGAGAATTGCTGTAACAATGTACTTACCTTCTTCTGCCAATAAAATAGAACACTAAACTAGCAGCTTCAGAGAAATTAACAAATTCTCTGCTACTCTGAGAAAGTACCTCTGCAAAACAAGAAGTGCCAGAAACATCATGAAATCCCCTTGATCTTTTGACTGCTCTTGATTTTATGTAGAGGGCACTACGGTTTCATGTACCCAGTCTCTTTGAAATCAAGATATTTGTTAGGTACTTAAATACCTTGAAGTAATTAAGCTTTACATGGCAGTGATAGGCTGTAGTGTGCAATTCTTAGACAGACAGCAGTGCTCTTCCAAATTCATTTTGCAACAGCTATAGGAATACTTGATCACTGTGGTATTCTGTAGTAAAACTCCTCTTTAAAGCAGTTTTCGTGTAAGGTTTCATTTTATCTTTAAGAAAATCCTCAGATATTTTGCTGAATCCTCTAGGAAAGGCTCTGTTGATGGAAAATAATTTGCAAGAAAACACTGTGAACATAAATTTTAGAGCTCTCATAAAACATTATGCATGGGACAAGTGAGGCCATATTACGTAGAAGAACGGACTCTGTCCATAGAGTTATCAGTTAGGTCAGTGGTTAATATGTAATCTTCAATTTACAAACCCTGAAAAATGAACTCTCTGCACTCCATATCACCTCAAAAAATGTGTGGGTATAGTCACTTTCCATGATCTCATAACTTTATCACTGATTTCGTTAACATCACACTATTAAGCTGAATAAAAATTCTCCTTCCATCTATTTTTCTGTCACACAGAATCTTTTCATGCTAAAATGCTACTTTAATAGTCCTCCTGCTACATGAATTTTACCTAGATAGAGCATTGAAACTATTTTATGTTTTTGTAAATTATATGACCCGAAACCGTAACACAGAAATATCTGAACATCTAGAGAATGTATTTTATTTAGGTTATTCGAGGATCTGATTTACCATCTTATAAAAAAATCCTTACCATTTTAACAAAATCGATCAAGCAATGTGCCACTAACTTTAAAATTTGGTATTGATTTTTTTGGTTAATATCTTTTTTAAAAGCTAAGCTCTATTACATCAGCCAAGCCTCTATGCCAAGCCTGATTTAAACTCAGATTTTTTTTCTACATTCTTTTATCCTCACAAACTATGAGATAGACACATGTAGCGCAGAATTATGCAGATACCTTTATAGCTATTTTGTTTGTTGCTACTAAACACTAGAAGTCCCACAGAAATACTATTTTTGCTATGCAAGAATGGATTGGGCTATGCTATTTTCCTTTAGCATCATCCATACCCAGAGGAAACTGTTAGTCAAACAGAAATGAGACACCTATTCCAAGATTCACGGGGACATTATGTCCCCTAAAAACCGTAAAAAAAGACATTTTCCCTAAATTAAAACCCTATTCCCTAAATAAAGACCCAACAAATCCTGCCTAAGAAACTACGGAAGTGACTGAACTTTTATTGAACCTCACTTTTGGCTTATCTCTTGGGCAATGGCTGGGCTGGCTCTTATTTATATCCCTATTTAAAACAAGCAGATTAATTCTTGGGTTTGCTTTCAAATTTAGTCACACATGGAATGTCTTAATTGTTTGTTAAAGGAACAGCAGGTAGTGGTCAGGGTCAAATGCCCTTGTGCTCAACAGATTTTAACTTTGCATAGTACTAACTCTTGAGACTCTATGATAAGCAAGAAAAGCAAACCTAGGAGAAGATCTTCATGCTGTGTGTGAGGGAAGCGCTGAGTGTGCAGGTATGCAAGGGCAGGGGAAAAGGAGGAGGGGATCTGAGTTCATGGAATGGGCATTTTTTACCATACTGGACAGCATAGTATGTGCTGGCAAATGGGCTTTTCATTCTTGTCAGGGAGTATGGGATTCTGCAAAATTAGTTGTGGAACGACGTGAGATAACTCCACTGCAGAATGTGGATGTTGGCAGAAGGGTTTGGGTATTTGTGCTACAAAATGAGTTCTGTGTTCACTCCTGCTAGTAACTCATCACCTGCTTCGTAGTTGCAGGCTGGACCACAGACCTGCTGATGGTCCTCCAGTGGTGACATTCCAGAATTCCTTGCTTTCCTGGACCAGGTGAGGTCCTCCCTGAATCACTAGAGAAGGATCTTCAACTAGTTTACTCTAACACAGCATAAGGTGTCATGATATTTCTGCTTACATATGGTGAAGATGTCCTTCACATGTACGTAAGGCAAGGTGAGGGTTTGGTGGATTGACAGAACCATGAGGTACCACAGATCTGCCTGTAGGCATGAGCCCACCAGTTGGACTAGTGCAGTCATGAGAACCATGGGCTGGTTGGATGGTTTCTGAGGCAGACTCCCAGGAAGTTGGGGATGAAGCCTTTTCCTCATCACTTCCTCGCTGTCCTTCCACATCTGATTTGCCTATTCAGGGACAGATTGGTAGGGGGATTGGAGGGATTGGATGGCAACAGGGAAGATAGGGAAGATACTCCTTTATGTGAGCCTGTCAGACTCAGCTGTAGTGCTCCCTGTGATCATTTGAGTCCCTCTCCTTGCTGGTGAGCAGGTCCTCCTGAAAAGGAGAAGTTGGCAGGAGTAAGAAAGCGGGGCTTGACCTCCCCCGGCTGTGGAGGGCTGGAGGAAGTGGATGGCTTTGCAGGCAAACTGCTTGTTCCAGCCCAACATTTGGCACAGTGTCTTGTGTATCAGGCAGCCTCCAGGAAAGAAAAAAAGGGTTATTTTAACTCAGTCAACCACAGTTCCAGCTCTGTGCTCTTCTGCAAGGAGAAAAGGGAGGGCTTTCCTGTGTTTGGGACCAAGGGACTAGTTCTGTTTGGTTTCCCTTGGAGAAGATCAATTGCCAACTTTTCCACTCACTCCCTTGAACAAAGTGGGCTGGCTTCATTTATTTTCAGCACCCTCCAGGAAATGAGGCTGTTAGGTTTATTATCCTGAAGCTAGAGGGCCAGTTCAGTTTCTTTAGTAGGTGTAGGGGCATAGTTACTAAATTTACTGCATTTTTTCCAAAGGGCTGAGCCTTGGAGCAAGTCTGTTATTCCCACTAATTGCCCAATGCCCCCATGTGTCTTTGGCTGAAACCTGCCAGCTCAAATTGTGACCTGCCAGCACAAGCAAAGACCTTTCATAGGCAGCAACCTTCAGTCAGCTCTGGCAAAAGAGATATCCTAAAAGCTGTGTAGAAATGTGCCTATTTCCATGTGCCTACGGTTGTGTGTGCATGATACCAAGCACAGTGGTGGTATCGGCTGAGGGCAGTGAATGCACCAGTGATTAAGAAGGCTGGTTTACAGCCACATGCCAGTCTCCTACAAGACAAAAAGAAAATCCAGGTAGCATTACACAAGAGAAAGGTACATTTCTTTCTCTGATCTCTTTAGTGCTTACAAGATTTAGATAAAGTGCTTATCATGAAGCAAAAGGAGATATTTTGCAAGTTTTACTTGGTGTGGTAACAACTATTACCCTTTATACCTTTGTAAATACCCTGAAGTTTGCAAGAGTAAGGGCATAAATAAAGAGAACAAACACAGCCTAACTCAAAATACCTCTTGGCTTTTCACATACATCTCTAATTAAATGATGAGGGTGATTTTTTTTGTAAGGTTGTAATAAAATACAATTATTTAAATAGATATCTGAACAAAATAGTCATACGGCCAGAATAAACTACCATCATATTTTTAATTACTGAAGTAAGTTTTGGTGGAAGGGAATGAATAATATTAAAAGATTTAATTAGTGAATTCAGAGAGGGGTTATTTACAGCACTAACATCAACAACATAACATCTAACATAATTAGGGATCAAAAAAACCCTACTACAACACTAACATCTAACATAATTAGAGATCAAAGAAAGTCTACCAGGCAAGCAAGACCCTTCACGCAGAAGAAGATGTGGTCTCCCAGTCTTTAATTCTTACTTTTCTCTCCTTTAAACTTCTTTCCCAAGTACTTTTATTTCCTCTAGAATATGTAGCCACAGACAATTAAATAATTTTTTGTAAGGGATCAAATAACCTGCAGCAGTAACCCGTTGGTTCTACAGAAGGTAGAAGTCAGAAATGGCTGCTGAATGTTGCCTTCACAATACCACTAGAAATGAAAAGAACAGGGCAAAGGGAAGCAAGGCACATCATTCTTATCTAGCACAAATGCTGATGTCAATTTTTTCACAAGATGCGTAAGAGGTCCTTCTAACTTGGATAATTTCAGCAGTGCTTTGGAATAGCCAGTCTCTAATGTTACAGGGCAGAGCCCTTGTTCCACCTTGGCCTTGCCCTGTGCTTTTTGATGACTCTCAGGCACGTGCAAGGTTTAGAAGAGGACTCCTGCCAGGGGGTAAAAATGAAATAGATTAATTGGATTAAATGAATTAGAGGAAAGTTTGTGAGGATCTTTTGGCAGAATTTTTTTCCACTTGAATGTGTCATACTTGCTTCTGCAATTTCTTTGACTTGCTCAATGGTTGTGCTCAAAAACCTGTTCCAGCCAGTGAAAAGGATGCCTGCACTGCCTATACTGAAGGCAAAGGGAGAAAATCTAATAAAAATCTTCAGGAGAGGAATTTATTTTTACAAAATAAGGCTCAATTTCTCCTTCCCCTCATTTTCTGTCAGAATTCAAAACCTTATGCATAGAAATTTAATTTTATTTTTAAAAAAAAAAAAGCCTGCAAAAGTTTCATTAAAATTTCCAGGTGAAGAAAAATGTTAAACTTGTTCTAATATGTATTTGATCTTTAAAATTTCTGTTCCTTTGGAATTCCTGCACACTCCTCCAGAAGGAAATAACAAAATACATAAAAGGCATTCATTTTCAGTAATATTGCTGTAAACTGAGAAACTTAAAATTCATCTTCAAAAGTAACGATTGACTCAGTAAAACACATAGGGCTTCTGTATCAGTTCCACGCTACATTAGAATCTGTGTCTAAATCTGGGATTTAAAAGCTTTTATTATCAACAAATCACATGCTGAAACAGGAGAATAATATGCCCTTGTTTTTCTTCAGCTTTCTGTGGGCTCCAAAGGGCTCTGCCCTTGGTCACCTTCCCTCCTCCCTCTGAAGAGGGCACCTCCTCTCCCAGGGAAGCAAACCTGTAAACACAAACCCAACTGCTCACGTTGATGACTCAAATCCATCTGTATGCTCCCTTCTGTCCAAGCCCAAAGCTCAGTCTTCTTTTCTCTGAATGTCTCGCCATCGGCTCAAGCTCAGTAAGGCTCACCAGGGCTCTTAATCTGTCTTCTAAGCTCTTTCTGCTGTTGCTTTTCCCAGTCACTATGGCTAACATCACCGGCTCATCTGCTACCTGGACCTTGAATATGTCAGCGCTTTCAGACTGACTTTCTCAGCCTTGGTCTTTTATATCAAAGCTCTGGGTGAATCTTAATACAGAAAACTTCAAAGCTATGACCTTCCTCATGCTTCCATACAGCTAAAATTGCCTGTCTGGCTTTCATCCTTTTGCCACGAGATGCTTCTCCCCGGTTTTGACAGCATTTGTCCCGCTCTTTGCTCTGTGCCCACAGTTGTAAGTGGGATTCCTCTCTTGTCCCATCTTCCCACCAGTTCCCCCGTCATCAAGCACAACATAATTCTCCTCCATGCAGATTGTGGCCCCGCTGCCATCTCTGACAATTGATGGCGCAAGCCATCATTGCACATTTGAAAACTTTTCACACCAGTAATGTCCTCTTCCTACACTGCTCCGGCAGCCTGGGAGGAGCTCTCTGTAAAAATACACATCAGTCTGCCATTATGCACCTTCAGAATTTCCCTGGCAGCTTTCTTTTTTTATATTGACTGAAAAAAAACAGGTTGCTGGCCAGATGAAAGTGTTACATGCACGATAAACAGTAGTGTCATATTATTTTCCTCAACGTAGCTGAATGCAGCTGCCTGTTGTTTCATGATCGTAAAGGTTAGATTAGATCATAAATGCATCGAGTGCCTCAACCACTTGAGTGTGTGTGGAAAAGGGTACAGCAAAGCCCTGCTCCATATCTGAATTGTAATGACGCTGCAGTGCTAGAAACACAGCGATTTCCTATTCAACTACATAAATGTTAGGCATGTGTTACTCAGTTACAGGATTAGGTTTAACTCATACTCCTTTAGAGGAGAAACTGATGTTACCTATGAATGTTAAAAAAAAAGATTGTTTACAACTATAATTATTTAGTATCTAACAAAATCCACAAGATCCAGCGCCTTTCTTAAAAGGCATTTCTGGAACTGAATTTTTCTCTTTCTTCTCATTTTTGTCTCAGCTGTGAAATTGTAGTGGCAATATTTTAAATGAAGGATGGCTAGAGGACTACTGTGTCTGATAATCTTGAACATTGTTCAATGTAGTTTGAATTTCAGATTTTGTGGTCACATACTGTTTTCTTTCTTTTTCCAATGTATCAAGAGGTTCTTCTCAAAGGCATGTGCAAGTCTATCTGGAATCACGTTTCTGGTGCTCTCACTCTAAAGTTTATTTTTTTGTGCAGGAATCTATCGTTTCTGTAGTGTTATAACCCAAACCAAATGTTTTCTGAGGCACAATAGAAAGCACTACTTCTAAGCTGCTTGAACACATGCATTCAAAATGTATTAAACATGGGCAGATGATAACTGCAGAAGAAGATATTTCTAGATGCAGAGTCTTTTAAAAGAAGCTAAAACTGTCTTCCTTTCCAAGAAAAATATATCAATTTCCCTAAGTTTAGTGTATTTCAAATTCTGTCAACAAGTCATAAGCTGTTAACAGGAAGCTGCCTTCTGTTTTGCTCACTGCCATTTTCAGATACTGCCATATATGAATTATTTGTACTGTCATCCTTCTCAGTATAGAGATTATCTCAGTTGGTTTTGATGCCTGAAGACAAGAATTAGCTTATAAAGTATTTTTGCAGCATATAACAACAACAAAGAACGGTTCAAACGGGCAAAAGCAAACACATAAAAATAAGCACTTCTCTCCATTTTGTTAATATGTATTTGCTATCTTTACAAACACACACACAAAATTAATATAATCATTAGACAGAAAATTATGCTTATAAAGATAGTTAATTTTGCCTGGTAATGTTTGGTGGGATGAGATGGAGAAAGGGTTAATTCAAAGATTAGTGAAATAAGTTGGAGAAAAAGTAGACAGAAAACTTCTATTGACTGTGTTGGGCTTTCTGTCACACCCTTGTCTCCTGTTAAATGCTGTGTAGCAAGCAAAGTTCAAACCCTTCTAACTTTTCTGCAAAAGCCTCCATAAGAACAGCAAAATATATGAACCGCGGAGTCCCAGCTGAATTGTATAAGATTGGGATACATTTCCAAAAATGCTGAAGTAAGTATAACCTAGGTGTCAGGAATATGCAGTGATCTCAAGCATAAGTAGGCAGTACCTAACCTTGCAAACACTGCAGGTCTCCCTGATAATTTCTTAAAAGTCCCAAACACATCAAATTCAGTGAAAGCTGAATATTGGCTATCTACACAGGGACACAAGTGCTCCAATTTTCTGACATGATTTCTGGTATTTGGCAAATCCTTCTTTTAATGGCCAACAGTTATCAGTTAAAAAATTAATAAGAACAAAGTGTCAATTAAAAAAAAAAAGGTCATCAGCCCCTTCTAGGATTAGAATTCTGTTCATTCTTCCCTTTGCAAAGGGTACTGCAGAAGGAAGAGGTGAGTCTAAAACACCTTAACGTTCATCTGCCTGAAAAAAAATCCTTCAAAGAAAGTTATTTTTAATTGGGTGTTTTTATACTATGATCTGCATATTGATAGTCGTATGTCAGTCTAGATCATACCATAATCGTGATTTAGATTGCCTACCTGACAAAATACTTTGAAATACTACTTTGTAATTGCTGTGCCATACTAACTCCCCATGTGGACATCCCTGCATTTCTTAATTTGCTTTGCAGCACCAGCAGTGTAAGTGCACCAATGCATAACCCCAGGGCAAGCTAGAGTATGATTCTGCATCATGCCACTGACTTCAATGCACCCATCCTGTCCCATGCTGCACAGAGCAGGTTACCACAACGAAATATTGCTTTGCTTGATTGTACTTTCAAATATCAACCAGACCTACAGCATGTACGAGTTTCTGTAACTGAGATAAGAAAACTGTATTTTGTTACATAAGCTACTTCATAATTCATCTCAAAAAACAAGCAACCCTTCAATTATCCATAAACAATACACAATTTTCATAATTAATAAGTACAGTAGATTAACATAATTTAGGAATCAAAGATCCACTGAAAATCAGCAGGACTTAGGCTCCTGAGTCAGTGCTTCCAAGATAGAAATCCAGCAGGGCAAACACTTTCAGAGTCACATTTCTCTGAAACTCGAGTTAATTACTACTTTTCAGCACAGGCTCCAGACAGTGAAAGGCTGAGGTTCTGCTGACACCTGTTGATAAATGTCTGAACAGCGGAACTGCTGTCTTACAAGTAGGTAAATGAAATTTAAAAATATTTAAGAAAACATGAGTAAAGGAACAGACCTGCCTTCTTTCTATAGCAGAAAATTTTCCCGTCGTTGCTAAGACATAATGGTGGAGTGAGGTTGGGGAAAAGATGAAAAGGAAAGGTAAAGCCAAAATTTGCTGCTAGATTTTTCGCCAGATCTTCCCTGACAAGGATGATGAGGTCACTTCCTACTGAGTCAATACACTACTTGCAGTGAGTCATTGTGGAGATGCTGATTAAGCTGAAAGAGATTTGCTAATGACTAGATGATCAGCAGAAGTATAATTAACATCAGCAGAGACCAGTATCTGTTTTTCAAATGATCGGATTCATGCTAATATGGGAGAGTGATGACAAATACTACCAAGAAATTTTAATTATTTTTTTTTTTTTTTTACAGAAAGAAAAAATGTTTTTTTACTCAGCAGCTTACCCTCAAAATTCAGCAAATACAATTTCGAACACTGCTGGAGTTGGTGAGGGCCGAGAAAAGTAAAATTTTAATAGAATTTTACTTGTTACAACAGTAAACAGTTAAGATAGGCTTCAAATTTTCAGTTACGGTACAGTCATAAGACTAATCACTTTTGTGTTAAGCAAACATACTGAAAAGGGGAGAAGATTGCTGCACCTTTCATAATAAGTATTTCTGTTAACAGACTGCACACAGCACTCCCTTTCATTTGTACAGAGGGTGCATGGTCTTTGACAAGAAAAACATGTTTTTGGCAGTGTTTTAGACACTATGTAACCTATATTAACTGCTTTTCTGATAAGAAAAGTTCAGACAGTGCAGATTTGCTCCTTTGCTATTGTGCACGTGAGATCCTTCCCTCCCCACCCCCCTACAGAAACAAAGGAGAAATTTACAGTAAAGAGAAAATTCACTTTCTGTCCCTGCTGCTCACCTTTGAAAGAAATTTACTGCTTGTAAAATACAGGCCCAAAGATCTTATCTTGGACAACCACGTACTTGGGTTTCTTTGTATATTCCCGCCTTCCCTGTATCCAGGATGAATTGGAAGGTATTGTAATGGATAATTGCTGTGATTACTGGATGCTTGCCAGCCCGTTTAGGAATCACCGTGTCCTGGATTGAAAAGGTTGCTGAAGCCTAAAAAAATCCAGGCGTCTGCAGAGCGGCGTGCAGTCAGGCTGCCCTCTCCCGGCAGATCACATCTCTTCCTGGGCGTAAAGCACGGCGGCCCCAAAAGTTCCACTGCACCTCAGTTTGTTTGCCTTTACAGCCCGAACCTGATCTGTGGAAAGGTTGTGGAAATCCCCAGGAAATATTTGGATGAGCAGCTGCTCAGCCAAAGCTGCTTGCAAGTCTGACCCAGCTGCTAAACGTTCACAAATTGTGAATAAATGTATAATATATTCATCCCAGGCAACATCTCCAGGCTGAAAGAGGTGAATTTTCTTCAGGTGGATTGCACTTCTGAATTAGATGCAAGGCCTCTGCTGTGTATGAAGTGAAGTTGCAGCTGAGACAACTTGGAACTCTCAGACGTACAGGGCACATTACAGCATGTTTTTGTAGCACACAGTCAAGCTGAATGATTTACAGAGGTATTGAGCTAATTCTCCATATGATGCCAATGCATGTACATATGTACTTCTTTCTGGAAAGCTCTAGACAGAAACACGGCAGCCTTTGCCTGCCAGTATTTGTGTGAGCAAGCTGCTCAGACAGTTAGCAAGCTTTTATCAGCATTGGACATGTCAAGGCATTGCCTTTAACCACATCGCTGGTTGCAAGTTCTCAAGTGCTATAACAAAAGGTGCCGTTGGCAGCTGTGCTCCAGCCTCACAAAGGGAGAAACAAGGTAAGAAGAAGAAATGACCCAAAGAGAAAGGACAAGAGAGAAGAAGCTCCATAGGCGTCATTTAGGATGTAAATGAAGCTGATGAATGCAGTTATGTCAGTTAGTAGTAGTGGTCATTATGGGGTTAGCTTATTTCCTCATACACACACAACCATCAACCTCCCCACAGGATGCCCAATTACAGATGGCAACTCATTTCATTAAGCATAAGCAATCAAGGCACATTTCTGAGTTGGTAACTATAAACATTTGATGTCATTTCTGAAATGTTTTAGATCATTGTCATTCCAGGTGGTTACTTTATTTGCAACTGTGAACGCTCTTTGGGCTGATCAAACCTTTAAGCATTGTCATGTGCAAACCTCCTTGTCCCCAGCTGGTGCCACACACAAGATGTACACACCGGTTTACCTAAGATAAACTGTGGTGATGTCCCCCACAGGCTGGCAAGACATCTTGGTGAGGGGCTGAAGCAACAACCATTTGGAAGAAAAGCAGTTCAGCCACATTGCCAGCCAAAGGACGACCCATCCTCTGCATGTTGCCAATATATTCATGATACAGTCAGCCCCCTGGGGAAGGAAAAATGGTTGTAAAGTTTTCTGACCCAGGCAACCCTGCTGTAAAATGAACGCCTGGTTGATGAGCCTGAGGACACCCACCTGGAGCACCTTCTGTGGGTGCACTTTCATCCAGCCCAGCTGTGCGGGCAGTGCCAGACCAGAGCCCCTGAGGCCAATGGTGAGCAAGAGGAGGGCCAGCCAGCTAGGACAGTGTGCTGGAGTGGCCATTCTCACCAGGCCAATACTTTTCAAATTAAGGGGAGTACCTGGCAGATTGTGGAGAAGCAGGTTTGATGTAAATCACACTAAAGGTTTGGGTGAGCCCAGCCTTGAGACACCCCCAGCCCTGATCCACACAGCAGCCACTGTTTTCCAGTCAGAGCTGAGGGCAGCTCAGGTCCAAGCCTCTCCCAACACCCTGTGTCACAGAATCATAGAATTATAGGATCATCCAGGCCAGAAGGGACCTCCAAAGGTCATCTAGTCCGACCTCCCCGCAGTCACAGGGACACCCCCAACTAGACCAGGTTGCCCAGGGCCTCATCGAGCCTCACCTTTAATATCTCCAGGGAAGGGGCCTCAACCGCCTCCCTGGGCAACCTGTTCCACCACCCTCAGAGTAAAGAACTTGTTCCTGATATATAATCTAAATCTGCTCTTCTCCAACTTAAAGCCACTGCCCCTCGTCCTGTCACTGCAGGCCTTTGTAAATACACTCTCCCCAGCTCCCCTGTAGGCCCCTACAGGTACTGAAAGGCTGCTGTTAGGTCTCCCCAGAGCCTCCTCTTCTCTGGGCTGAACAACCCCAGCTCTCTCAGCCTGTCCTCGTAGCAGAGGTGCTCCAGCCCCCTGATCATTTTCGTAGCCCTCCTCTGGACCCCTCCATCAGGTCCATATCCTTTCTATATTGAGGGCTGCAGCCCTGCACAGAGCACTCCAGATGGGGCCTCACCAGAGTAAAGCAGCAGAATCCCTTCCCTGGATCTGCTGGCAACACATCTTTTGATGCCGCCCNTTACCACAAGGAGGATGAAACCCCTGGGCCTAATGGCGAGGGGGTAAGCCCCTCCACCACCCGTCCCCCCGGGCGGCGGTGCACGGCGGCTCCCTGCAGGGGTCGCTGTAGGGCCGGCCCCGGCGGCCCCGACCCGCTCTGAGCTGGGGGCGGGTCTTATGGCGGCGCCGCTGCGCCTGGGCCGCGCTGTTTGCCTGTTGCCGGCTGCGGCCGCCACCTTCTCCCGGGTCCCGCGGACACTCCAGCGCCTCGTTTCGCCCTTCTTCTCTCCTTATTGCTCTGCCCGCCGCTCTCCGCCCGCTATGCAGGCCTTCCAGTACCCCGAGGTGTACCGCGACGAGACCGCCGTGAGTACGGCCCTCGCCCCGGCGTGTGGCGGCCGCCGGGCCCCGGTCGCTCGGGCAGCCTGGGGCCGCCGCCTCGGTGCGGGATGGGGGGGCCTTAGCGCTTTTGTTCGGCTTCGGCCCTTTTGAAGGCTCCCGGCTTAAGGGCCGTGGGCCGTGGGTTGGTTAGAAGCCGGGGTTTTGCGGCCGTCATGCCTGCGGGCAAGCCCCGGGTGTGCGGGGCAGCACCGGGGGCTGCTGCGGGAAATGTAGGCCTGGGGAAGCAGGCAGCCTTGTTCTTGTGTGCTGGCACATCTCTGAGAGCCTCTCCTTCTCCATCGTAAACTCCATAGGCCAGGATTGCCGTGGGAATGTGGCTAAGACGGGTTGGGTTTTCCTCTTCTTCCGGAAGGGACTGCGCTTCAGGCGCCGGCCCGGGGTTATTTACAGAACTAACAGCACTTTTAAACCAAAAGGTTTTCAGGGGGGAGCCAGCCCTGGAAAGGTTAAGTGTTTGCTTTCGTACTTGAGTGAAAGGCTGAACTGTGCAAATCCTGACAGCAGCAGGTATCTGGTCTGTCCTTGAGTGCTGGAGGAAGGAAGCAGATATGTTCAGCCACGTGGGTTAGTCTTTTGTGCCTTGCTTTTTTTATGTTTTTTAAATTTATACATGTACTATATGCACGTGCTTGCAAGCAACATTAGTAGGGAGGGCTAAACCATTTTTGTAGCCAGAAACTACATTTTGAGTACATCCAGTAATAGTCTTTTGTGTTTTTTTGTAATCTGACAGGAACACCTGGATTTGGAAATTATTTGGGTTTGGGGGGAGTTGTTTTTTGGGGAGCTTTGTTATTACTTTTACTAATTTATCTTGTGGAAGGAGTTTATGTCTGTGTTCTGCATTTCTCTGGTGCTTCGTGTTTTTTCTGAGGACATCTCTGCTGTCTTGGTGCCCTCACCAAAGAATGGTAATAGTAGCAACTTGA
Organism: Thinocorus orbignyianus; assembly: GCA_013400375.1. Lineage (NCBI taxonomy): Eukaryota > Metazoa > Chordata > Aves > Ciconiiformes > Thinocoridae > Thinocorus > Thinocorus orbignyianus. The sequence goes on from VXBW01002914.1 coordinate 916,365, forward strand.
CTGGGAGCAAGGTGCTGCTTTTTCTCTTCCTTTACTTCTTAGCACTGTATGCTTTTGTGAAGCTCCAAATACCATTCATCTTGATGAGTGACATTCCTTGATGAATAGAATTTGCTTGTGTGCATAGTTTTTTTTCTTAAGTATTGTCTTTTTTAAATTCAGGTGTTGGATTACCATGGGTGTAAAATAAGCGACCCGTACTGCTGGCTTGAAGATCCTGACAGTGAACAGACAAAGGTAACCTTTCTTTGTACGGGAATGGCTGTTTTGACAAGGTTCTCTTTTGTAGACTAGGTGCATGGATGCTCTGTTTTTGAAATACTTGTCAATACTTTTTGAAAACTTACATAGTGAATGTAAGTGGAGTTGACTTGATATCTTATGGCACCCAGAGCAGTGCCATTATTTTGTATCTTTGTGTTAATGGGGAAGAGTCTGGAATGCTTGGTAGAACCTAGATGACAGAATTTGGAAAACTAAGGCCTTGTTTATCTCGCACCCTTTTTCTTAGAGAATTTGAATGCTCAAGGTGGCGGTGTCATGCTGAAGAGAAGCACTCTGACTTTTGAGCATTTTATCCACAGCCCTAAGTACCTCTAAAATTGATACAATGAAATAGTTAAGCGTAGAAAGAAAACTCATTTTGCTTGCTTTCTTTATCCAATGACAAAGTGAGTGAACGTGACTTTTTGGAGGGGGAGGGGAATGATCCCTTTTTTAAAAAACACAAAACCACTTTCCTCCTGAAGTTAGGCTTTGTTAGTGGCTCTTGTTACAGGTTGTGGATGTTGCAGTGTTTTCAGCCTGCTGTGTGGTACAGCAAGACTGTTCTGCTGGAACTCACCTTTCATTCAGAGGGAATCCTGAAAAATAGTAAAGTATGACAGTGAGCCACTTCCTCTGGTATTCATGGCGTAGGGAATTGCAGGTGTGATGGCCAGAAAGTGCTAGGTGGCACTGTGGAGGGGATTTCCTCTGTAATGGGTAATAACTAATAACTTTGTGATAATTGTACTTCAGATCTAAAACACGAGCATCTGTCTAGTACGGGCGATTGTGTCAGAAAGATGATGGAGGGCAGGAGATGTCCATTTAAAAATATCCTGCAGGGTGGCTCGCCATTGGTGAGATTATTTCTAGGTTCTCTCATGTCTGTGCTTAAATCAAATATCTTGATGAACTAGAGCATGGTCAACTATAACTTACTGTAATTGTCAAGAGCCAGATAAGTTGTGTACAGTCAGGATTCTATTCCCTACTTAAAATTTTATCAGCATGTATAAATATACATGTGGATTTAAAAGTTTCATTTGGGATCAGGTTTTAGTGAAAAACTGCCATGGATGTTAACATTGAAAATCGGGTATTTAGCAAGTTGGGAGTATTTTGATTTTTTGATTCTGTCATCTGTAAGAAAAGACACATGCCTTGGCAGAATTTTGCAGTGCAGTAGTAATACAGTGCAAAGAGTGGAGAGAGTTCCTATGTGTGTGAATATGTCATCTCCATTTGTTTAGGGGTAAAGTTAAAATATCTTGTGTATACCTCCGACAATAGGCTACCTTTAATTGTCTACATACTAAGTGCAGAGCTAGAAGAATTCTTTGGACATCCATGTTCATCTGCAGTGAAAGAGCCTCTTTTCAGTTCAGTTTACAACATGCTTGCTTGATTTCAGTAGGTGTTACAGTGAAGATTCTGGTTTATACCAAGGGTGAAGACGGAATATCATTCATTATTAAGTTAGGAATCTTTTATCACATGTAGTCAGTATTATTTGGTGTGTGCTGTTGAATAGGAACACAGATATATTGGAATATATTGGAATTCTACCTTTGTAGACTTAGCAGAAATAGTCATGTCAAGCATTGGTGTGATCACAGAAAATAAATGGATAGACCTCACTGTTTCTGTGTTTATGTGAGTCTGTGAAATATCAAGTTTACTGTTTCTTGAAGCATGGAGAAAGAGGTACAGGCATATAAGATTGATTTTAACTCTGAAATTTTCATGCTAGTTTCACCTGATGTCCATTGTAGGGTTAGCAGGACTGGGGCTGAAAACATTACCCACATCAGCTATGAGTATAAAGAGCAGTACTTGTTTTTCCTGTGGCTAGTCCAAGTGATCTAGTGGGCTCTGGTGGTTAGCAGCTTACAAACAAGGGAACATAGAGTGGTGGGATTGGTTTTTTGGTAACTGGCTTAATTGGGTATTTTTGTAGTGAGAGTAGAGTGTGGATGGAACTGTACCTGACCCACTGTAGTTCGCAGTTTTCCACTAAGTCAGGTGGTTCTGTAGTTTTCCTCTGCCCTCCTTCCCCTTCTCGCACTGACGTGAATGCTTCTGTCCCTCCCTTGCATGGGTATAGTCATGACAAGGTGATGTTCTGGGAGAGAAGCCTTTGGTGGATTATTTTTCTATTGGCACATGTGCTTAATCTAGGTCACCCCAAGGCCACATGATAGTTGGATCTAAGCTGGTTCAAGAATGGGATCATTCCTTTTCTAGCAGCCCACAGCCTAGTTTTAATTAGGTGAAAGTCAAATAGGTCTAGAAATTTTTCAGCCAGGTCGCCAAAATGATTTTATTCATATGCAGTGTATAGACCTGCTATAAAAAGGAGGTTATTGAAATCTGCAGGTAGCTAAGCAGGACTGTTTCTTGTCAGATAGGCACTCTTAGAAACGATTAAGCCGATCATCAAGCCACGTTTTCTGTTCAAGAAATATGCACCTATATGTTCATGATATAGGTGCTTTACTGTATCACTTTTTCCCTGTGTGTTGCTTGATCGTGCACAGCTGTAATCAAAGGTCCCTTCTCCAGGTACATAAGTAAAACCAGTCCCTGGTCAGATGGGCAAGTTCCTACCCCACTTTGGAGAGGGGGAATGCATGCTCTGTTACTGCTTGGACATTGGCCTTCAAGACAGACCGAGGAAGCATCCCTGGCATAATTGAAATGTGCTACACCCATGAAACGCTTCTGGTGATTATGTGGGCCACAACTGCAAAACCACCCTTTTACTGACATCTTGAGTTTGGCTTGGTTGGACTTTTGAATTTCTTGGTTTTGTGTTTTTTTTTCACTTTGTGGGAAATGAGCTCTTTTTTAGACTGAGCAAAGTTTGTTGCTACTAAGTATGTCAGTGCCTTAACTCACTGACGGAGTAGGCAGTAATGTGTAGCTTGTTTCAGGCATGAGGAATGGACAAGGCATGAAAGAGCAGGAATCATTTAACATACGCAGTTCAGTTGAGGTATTATGAATAGGTGTATGTTTTGCTAGAATTGAAAGCCTCAAAACTACAGTCAAATGGATTTTTAGTTATAATAGACCAGTGTTTCACTCACATGTTTTGATAAATTTCCAATTGCACTTTGAATCTTTTCTTGCTAGATACTAAGGTAAATGTCAAGAGACAAGCCACCAGAAGCCTGCTTCATTTTATTTTGTAATACTTAAAGAAAGGCAAAAAAGGTGTATATATATATTTCATAGAAGTTGCACTGAAGTACTTGAGAATACTGAAAAGATATATATATGTGATGATTTAGGGGGTAACTATTAAACAAACTAAACATTTTACAAATTAATAACAAAGACTGGTAATTAAACAATTTCTATCCTAAGGCTTCTCATTGGAAAGTATAGTGTGAGTGGAAATCATTATCTTTAGAGAGTAGCTTAGTGGCATGTAGAAAGTTGATACATTATAACAAAGCATTGTTAAAAAATTTTATGGCATGGGTGTTTTAGGTGGAATTCAGTTATACTTTTTTTGAAAATAGCAATTGGCCTGCTCAAGTAATGCCCAGACACTTCAGCCTTGAGTAGAACATCTCTGTTTTTAGTACAACACTTCAGAAATTCTTTTGCTTTTCAAATTACCTTATTTTCTGAGGTACCCACAAGCGTATGCCTTACTTGACCCTTATTCCATCCATTATTCTGCTAACAAATTCGGTCCTTGTTCAAGTCTTATGATAGATTGTTGCTTCTAGAGGTAAAATAAGAATAGATTCATGAAGATGTACAGAGTTAGTTAGCCCAGTAGCCTGGGTAGCATCTGTTCAGTTGAGTGTGGTGGATGGAGTTGTTTACTGTGAGAGCTTCTGCTGACATCTGTTCCTGTACTTTACCTAGAGCAATATTTCAATTATGTATTACTCTTTGAAGATTAATGTAACCTCATGCTTAAAAGTGTAAGAACAGGGAGTTTCTAAACTGAACTGGGTTCTCCTCAGTGCAACTCTTTCAAAAGCCTGTAGTTCTTACCTGCTTTTTCAGATAGCAATGGCATTCTCTTTTACAAATAGTCTTGGAATCTTTGGTCCATACTAACTGGAAACAGGAAAAATTTATTAAGTTGCTCTAAAAGCAAAATTCCTATTGTTATTATTGTAGTTAGTATGTAGGCATGCTCTCATGCAACAGAAATGTTTGTGTCTCCTCTTTGGATACCAATAATGAAGGCAGATGGGGTAAGGTGACTGTGCAGTTAAAAGTGAGTAATGTACAGTTCCAGTTCTCTTTCGGAAATGTTACCTTTTTGGTCGTGTTGTTGGTACTTGAAACAAAGATGTGTGCCAGTTTCTGTCTGCTAAATGCAACTGAAAAGTGCTTTTGCCCATCCAGTACAATGGATGACTTTATGCATGTTTTTATAAGACATCTTTTCTCTGAAAATGTCACAGGGCTTTGAGTAGTTTACTTGTATAGCATGCACTGTCTAGATTTTTGTGTCTGCGGTCTTTGAAATGAATGTATTTGCATTTAGAAAAAAAAATAATTCAGATATGCATAATTCTTGGGTAGGTTTGATTAAGTTCTTTCATCATCTAATGAGGGGAATGGCTGTGGTTGTACGATGTGGATGCTGTATGCCATTTTGGCTTACTGCTGGGATGTGCTGTGCTGGGTGTTAAAGCTTTCTATGCCAATATGATCCTTAAAGGGGAAACAAGCAAAAATTTGCCTTCTCTTGACAATACATTCCCCTCTCTACTCTTTTTCAGGGGATTGTTCCTGGCTCCATATCCTTTCTGATACAGAGAGTCTAGTTTTGAGTAAAGGTCCAGAAGTCATCGCTGTTAGCCTTCTATAGCGGTTCCTTTTCAGTGCTGTAGTGCTTGTTTTTTTGTGTCATCAAGTCAAGTGGTGACTTGTGTGTAACCAGCCCGGGTGTTCTTTAGTGTTTCCACACTTAGCCAAGTACTCTTAGGGCGTTGCTAATTTTGCACTCACATGTTTAAAGCTTATCGGTTTCTGGATGGTTTGTTGGACACGAACAAATACCCCTCAAGTGGAAACTGACCATAATGCTCTTTCTTGTTTATTTTTGCCCTGAGAAGTCTCAGAAAACAGAGTTTGGCATGTAATGCAGCTCTTGACTATGCACTGCTGTGGCAGCAACACGAATGGGAGGGAGAGTGTCTCTCTACTTACCCCACGTGCTCACTTCTCGCCCTGTGAAATGTCTGTAAAATGCTACTGGAACAGTTTTATGTTCTGTTCTTTCCTCTTCTTCATCTGAATTAAGAAATGGGTGAACAGTGATAGCAGTTGATAAACACGTGTCAGGTACTCTGTACAGCAGCTGGCTTTTCTGAAAGTTGTGAAATATGGATTGTAGCCCTGCCTTTCCTGTGGATCATGTCCTGCCCTGGAGTGTAGCTCAGATGTTGTCAGGTGTTGATCTTCTTGCTGTGTGAGAGATTCAGAACAGGTAGAAACAATAGTCCCTTTCAAAGCAACTGGAAAAGAGACCTGTGCAAGCAAGAGATAAGTGGACAGGGTTTCAAGCTGGAGGCAGAGGCTGGGTTGCAGGAGTGATGCTGCAACCATCACCACAACATCTGGCTGTGAGTTAGTCACACACACTGTCTTATGCCCTTCCTGCTCCATGTTAGAGACAGAAAAGCCTGCATGTCTGCTTCTTAGCAGCTGTGGTTCGCCTTAAGACACTTAGGTATTAATTTTATGTTAATGTACCATGCTATAAATAGGGATGATGAAACCCTAAGAGAGCACTGTATTTTCTGTGCATGCCATGGGAGTGGCAGCCTCTGACAAACAGCTGGAACGGTGATGGTTTTAGCCACTGTCCTTAAGTGTTTGTGGCTAGGAGGTGGAGTGTTTTTAAAAAAACCAGACTCCTCAAAGTTCTCTTCTCAGAAATTGGGTATTTTTGCCATTTGTAACTTAGAACTGATTTGTGGACAGTTCTTTGACGTTTCCAACAAATACTGCCTGGGACTAATCCCGTGTGTTATGTTAATAGGATCAACAGGTGGTGCACATGATGTTCTGTGTCATCTTCCAGCCCTTCACAGCACCTGAAATGATAGTACTGTCTGTGGGCAAAGAAACTGTTCTTTATCCATTTCCTATTTTATTTATCATGGAGTATTGGGGTATCATGTATTTGTGGTGAAGTAACAGAGGAGAATTCCTAGGTATATACTATGTTAGCTTTTTCTATGCCATTTAAGCAAATATAAGAAGAGTTTTTAGAAGCATGAGGTTTGATGGTTGTTTTTTTAAAGAGGTATGACAGGAATCTTGCTTGTCTTTGGCCAAACCACTGGTTATCCCGGTGCCCTGGAGAGACTTTATTCAAGATACAACATCAGTCTTACTACAGAGCTGTGGCATAATGCAAATAAATATATAAGACTCTTCAGGTGTGACACTACACAACTGAGATGGGGGAAATGCGTCTGTGATGCATTGCTTCAGAAAATAGCATGTCTTATAGGAAATACACATTCCTGCTTGAGTTCATGTCTTTTTGGGATGTATTGTTTTCTTTCAGGCATTTGTGGAGGCTCAGAACAAGCTTACAGTACCCTTCCTCGAGCAGTGCCCTGTCAGAGGGCTGTTCAAAGAACGAATGACTGAACTCTACGATTATCCTAAGTACAGTTGCCACTTCAAGAAAGGAAAAAGGTATGTGTGGAATGTCTTTGTAGGTGGTGATGAATATGCAGCAAGTCAAAAGCAGCTACTAGTTAGGAAAACAAACTATAAATATATATTTGTATTTATCCCTTTATAGTTGGGAAGTGGGTAAAGCCAACTGATGTTAATATATATGGTTACATGATGCAGAGTACAGGATGCTTGACTGTGTCTAGTTCCCAGTCATGTTATCTTGTTCTTTTGTCATCTTTTCTTTTTATAGGAAGAATTGTGAGTTTATCAAAGCTCATACAACTTCTGTAGAATAACCGTTGTAAAACACTGAGGAGTTTCTTTCAGGATTGGTCGCTGTCTATATAGCTAAAACCACCTCATCCTGAAAATAGCATGAGTCTGTCATGTACATGTTGTTCTAAATATTTACTCAAATACAGCTCTTACGTTGGTCATACTTTGAGCAGCTGGTAGGATTTTTGTTTAGTCATAGCCAGTGAAAAGTAGTGGGAATTCCTGTGTGAAAAACAGCTCCTCTGTCTGCAGGGGATGGGGGAAAAATAATTTGTTTGACTTTGGGCAACTGATGCGAAAAGATTTGTCTTCAAAGTCATAAAGAAGTACTGATGTGTGTTAATGCCTAAACTGTTTTAATTCTGTGGCTAGGTAAAGAGATAGTGCTTGTGTAGCTTACCCAATGTCTGGAGACTGCAGGTGCTACTCATTTTACGTGACCTCTTTCAGAAACTACAGCAATATCGTAGAGAGAGGGAGTAAAGGGGTGAAACTGCTGGTTAACTTAGTAACATCTAAAGATCGTTTTACAGAATCCACAGAATTGTCAGAGTTAGAAGGGACCTCTAGAGATCATCTAGTCCAACTCCTCCACTAAAGTGGGATTCCCAGAGCACATGACTGAAGGTCTCCAGAGAAGGGGACTCCACACCCTCCCCGGGCAGCCTGTTCCAGTGCTCTGTCACCCTCACCATAAAGAAGTTTCTCCTCATATTTGAATGAAACTTCCTGTGTTCCATTTCATGCCCACTGCTGTTTAGCAATTGAAAAAGAGATAGTGCAAACAATGAGCAATTCTTAACCGTGGGAAACACAAATAGTCTTTTTCAGTATTTTCAGTTTGTTTGGCCTTTATTGATTGGGCACCCAGGTATGCCAGGTGTGTTTTCCGCTGTCATCCACAGGAAAGAGCAGATTTCTGCCCTGAGGTATTGAGTGGCATCTGCTACTCTTTAGCTATCTGTCCTGTGCTGTGAGGAGGGTGTGCATACTTGTTCCTGAGGGAGGGAAGGTCTGTACTCAGTGGGTTTTCACAGAAATATGTTGTGAGGAGTGAACCCCAAGCTGATGTTGATTTAAGTTGTCACTGATGTGGTTCAGCACATCAGTGTATAAAGGTGCAAGGTTTAAGGCCAGAAGCAGTGGAGCTGTTCAGGATGGTGCTGCATCTGGGGGACTCAGTGTTGTTGAGTGATTCAGGCAAAGCTTACTAGTGTGTTTGTGATGCTTATGCAGGTGTAGCTGTGCCAAATCTGATTCTGGAGCAGGCCTGGTCAGTGACTGCTCTGGATTCTCTGACCCATTCTCCCTCCGCAAACTTGCTGGGTGTGGCTATCTTCAATGCTGATAAGACCTGATGTTGCAGAAGTGTTCATGGCACTCGTAGTCTCTGCTAAAGATAAAAAGTCTTCAGTTGATGCAGCTGACTGTCCTCCAGGAGGAACGTTTATGCCAGGAGCTTAATGTGCTTTAACTTGCACTACTTTACTTTTAATAGATGTCTTTTTAGCTTTTCTGAGTGTTGCTCTGTTTCTTGGCATGTGCTGAACTTAAATCACAGTGGTTTAAAAATCATACTAGAAAAACATGATGGTGTTTGAGGAGATCAAGAGGGCTCTACTAACTAAAGTAACACTTAGTAAGGGGTGGAGGAAAGATCTAGTCTATCTAAGCTTCTCATGACACTTAGAAATGTCTCAGTTTGATTACTCCAGTTTTCTGCCAAAGAATAGCTGCTAAGGACAGTGTCTGAAGGGGTGTTCTGTAGAATCTGCAGAAGAAAAAAGAAAGAGGACCCGGGGAGATGCTGCGTCTGTCACATTGTTTGACCTTTACTTCCCAGCTTGTTACCCAGCATTGCAGAGGTGAATTTGGCTAGAAAATGCATGGTCAAATGGAAAATAACATAGCTTTTCCTTCTCTTCCTTTGAATCTTTCAATTTTGTCACTCACTGGACATTGTTGTTAGTATTTGAACATGTTGCTACTTCAGAATGTTAGCTAGGCCTCTGAGTATAGTTCCCCATTCTGGGTTTACCAAGTTCTCATGCTTATATCCAATACTAGGCAATCTTAGGGAATATGTGAACTTGTGTTTAGGTTTGAACATTACCTAATAAATTCCCCTGTTTCACCAGGTGAAGCTGCTATTTGATTTAAGTCACAGGTCTGTGTGGTAAAACTTAGAAGTCCTGTGAAGGATTAGGAGTTGCATAGGACACAGTTACTGATTTCTTTGAACTCTGTAGTGTCTGAAGAGTATCCCTTGCTAATGAGAATTCTGTAATTCTGTGTTCCTGTAATGTTTTCAAAACACACAGATTTAGAGATATTGGGAAATACAGGTTAAACAGTTTCAGTTCTGTTTCATTTGAACATCTGTCTACCACCTGATACAGATTGAAAACAGCTTTGTGAAGTTTAGAGAATAAAGGATGGGAACCTGTGCCAGTACTTGTAACAGAAATGCTGAGGCTGCCAGAGCTGTTTCGCATCAACAGATAGGTAGAGTTTATAGTATACTTAGCTTTGTTTGAAATGCACTGTGGCAAATGCTTTTATGTTTAAAAGATGTTTTGGATGCTTTCCACATTGTTTTCTATGAAATCTGTGCAACATTGGGGTGAGATTCCTTTTGTTTTTAGGGGTCTAGAAATTGATGTTTGGGCTTCCTCTGTACTAAGGCAGAGAGAAAGGTATCTAAAGAGGATGGTTAAATCCCTAATGGCCACAGAGGAAACCATGATTCCTGCTCTGGTGTGAAGCTTCTGTTTCCCTTATATATTTATCTGTCTTTTATTCACTTTATGACAATCTCATACAAGATCTTCTTGCTTGTCTAAGATTGGAGTTTTTCCTATTTATTTTTCCCTCTTGTGGCTTTTGTTTTTTTTCAGGTATTTTCACTTCTACAATACAGGACTGCAGAACCAGCGAGTTTTATATGTACAAAATTCCCTGAATGCTGAGCCCAAAGTTTTTCTTGATCCAAATAAGCTTTCTGATGATGGCACTGTGGCTTTACGAGGTTAGTGAGACAGCAGTTCCTGCTGAGTAAGTCTGGGTCTTCAGCAGAAACTGGGAGTGGTTTCTAACTCTTCACCTGTAAAAGTATGGCTAGAGTGGCATGTTTTAATTAAAGTAGTCACAATAACCATATGTGGATTTGTACAGTGTTTCAGAAGAGCACTTCTAAATCTACATGGTATTCATGATTAAGTCGGTTCAGTTTCTCAGCATCTTTTTTTTCCCAACTCTGTAACAGGTTTCCACTGAAATATGAGCAGATCTTGAGGCTATCCGTAGCGAGGACACATACAAAGTTTGTGTATTTATATTGACTAAACTAATTGTCTAAAAATTTTATTTTGCAACTTTTTTTTGCACAAGCCAGCAAGTTAGAGATTGTGAGGAACATTGTGATTCTCATAAAAGTTAACACTATGTTACTCATGTCCACTAGGTCTTTAACATGTGTTAGTGTCCATTTTCCCACTCTGTCAGCTTACTGGAGAGGCAAGACTCTTGGACCTGAAAATGCTTTAAGTCTGTTCAAGGCTAGTTAATAAAGGCAGAGGACAGAATCAGTGAATGCATCTTTAAGTGTGACCTAGTTGAAAAGAATCCATATGGCCTTCTTTAGTGAGAAGTCCTGCCTTAAGCCATGGATAAAAGCATATAACCTCTCTGTACTTCTAAAACGCTTATGACAAAGTCTCTTTCCAAATGCACTTAGAAAAACAACAGCTATGGAACAAGAGGGGAAACACCTGATGTTGATAAAAAAATGATCTAAAGGCAGGGACAGGAATAACTGGCTGTCAAAATGGAAATTGGCAGTAGAGTTCTGTGTGGGACTCTGCTAGGACTTGCACTGTTCAGTATCTTCAGTGTATTAGAAAAAGGAATGAGCAGTGAGGTTAGCAGAGTTTGGTGCTGATACAAAGTCATTGCAGGTAAAGGCTGAAGGATGACTGATGAGCTGCAGGAAGACCTTAGCGATAGTGAGTAGGCAGTAAATTAACAGGTAGAAGTCTCAGTGCAGCTAAATTAAGTGATACACAGAGGACGAGCACTTCTAACCTCATTTGTCAAGGAACGGATGGAATGGTCTCTGAGCTGACCATGACCATTTGGGAACAATTCTTAGGCTGTAATAGTTCCGTGAAAATGTCAGCCTGGTTCTTGGTAGCAGCCAAACAAGCACATCAAGTATCTGAAATTATTAGGGAGAACATAGAGAACTAAACAAAAAACACTTATTACATTAGCAACTTGGGTTTTATACAGTAGCAATGAATACTAAACATAGTTTCGGTCCCCTCAGCTGAAAAGGGGCTCTGAAATACGGTTCAGAGGAGGGCAATGGCAGCAATGAAGGGTATGAAGCGGAGGTCAGAATCAACTGAGTGTGCCTGGATCAATCAGCTTGGAAAAGGGACAATTTAGCAGAGATATAATCGAGGTCTACACAATCATTTGTGGCATGCAGTAGCATGGAGAGAGTGAATAGGGGCTGGTTAGTCATCATTTTTTCTATTACAAGAATGAGGGGATATCAAATGAAGGCAGTAAGAGTCGAGTCCAAAGCAAACAAAAGAAGGTGATGGTTCATGCCTCAAGAAGTAGATCTGTAGAACTCTTTACCAATGGATGTTAGTGGTGCAAAGAACACTTACTGTTTAAAGGCAAGCTGGACAATATCAAGGAGGAGGGAAGCATTGAAGATTATTAACAAGCTACTTAATGGAAGTCTCCAAGGCTAAAAATGGTCAGAGGTTGTAGGGAATTTTTGAGGGAACTATTAGATGTGCTCGTTCTTGTTCTTGTAAGCATCTTCTTATAGTTAGTTCTGAGGACAGGTAAGTGTAATCTTGTTCTGAATCAGAATGACCACTCATGTTCATATGGGGAAGAATATGTTAGGGTGGCATAGTGGTGCCTCTCAAACCTATTATTTCTATGGAATGCAACTTTTTTGTATGTTTTTTTTTCCCTGTACTTACTTTCAAGCCTGTGATAATTTAGTCTATTCCTTGAATTGATTTGCAAGAGTGAAACTGATCCTTATCAACTGTGATGGAAGCCCTTCTGAATTTTTTTCATAATCATGTTTTCCTCACAGTTGATAGTTGTGACATTAATATCTGAGGTCTTAGCTGAAAATACTAGTGACTAATCCCTTTCTGTGATAGTGGCAAATTTGTCCAGTTACTTCAGTTTTCATAGCTTTGCAGGGTCAATTTTTTGTGACTCCAGTATTGAAATGGTGATTGCTTTATTTCAGGATGTATTATTTGCATCTGTTGACTTCTTTGGTACTATTTCTCTCTTAAAATCTCACTTTAAGCTCTCTACTTGTGTGCATTGTCAGTCTCCACCTCTTTCCCCCCAGATTCAGGGAAGTGGAATTATTACTCAAAATCATAATTCAGATGTTGGGCATGGGGGGTGTTACTGAACATAATTCCTGAGTATATGTGCCTGAACTCAAATCTGTGAACTACTTGAGAAGTCCACAGAGACTGGAAAAGTGCTGTGAATCCCAAATAATAGCACAGATAGTTGCTTGTGCTGTCTTTTAGAAAATAAACCCTCTTCTCTCAGTGTTCTGCGAACGCAGTTCTTGTAATTGCTTTCCCAGTTTCACCTCTCTTGTTGGGATTTGGCTAGCATGTACTTGGTAAAAAAAAGTTGTGTGGCAAAATAACAAACACTTTTTGGAAAATGTTTAATCCTTGTGCCAATTCTTACTTCATTTTGTTTGGTTCTAATTTCCTAGGTTATGCATTCAGTGAAGATGGTGAATACTTCGCGTATGGCCTGAGTTCTAGTGGCTCCGATTGGGTTACTATCAAGTTTATGAAAGTAGAAGGTCCTGAGGATCTTCCAGATACACTGGAGAGAGTTAAATTCAGTTGTATGGCATGGACCCATGATGGAAGGGGCATGTTCTATAACTGCTATCCAAAACAGGATGGGAAAAGTGATGGTAGGTACGGCTGTACTAATCATGTGCTATGTGGAAGAGAAATGACCTTTTAAGTAAATTGGTGCAACAAATAATTAGCTCTATTAGTTTATACTGCAAAAACTAGCTGTTCTAATTTATACAATTAGGTACCAAATTATATCTGTCTGTCCCTGTCTTTCTTTTCAAAGTTTGCTGCTCCTTTTCTTTTTTCTCTACGATGATTTACCCAGCTTTCATACAGGGTGTTACTGGCTGAAATTTGATGTCTGGTGACAGCTTACTTAGATCTTTCCCTTATGCATTTGTGTGGGCAGAGGTGAACTGGCTTGGGAGGGTGGCCTGATGAATAGCAATCTGGGGCGTATGGATTTTGTTATTCAACCAGATTAATTCATCTGTGGTTCACAGCACAGCAACACAAAATGTTTATGCTAGCAAAACACAAGGAGCAGAACACAAAGTGGAATAAATTGCCGAGGAGCGTCAGTAGGGAAGGAATTTAGCAGCTCAATGTAAGGCAGTGCTACTGAGAAGTTTCTTCTGGAGCTGTGCTCTTTGTTAAACCCTGGAGGGAGCCTGAGTTTTACCTCAGTATTGACTTTTTCAACCTGTCGTGTTGCTAGACTTGCTAGTTAGATACACACCTTGTGTTTTTTACTTTTAAACATGTTTGTAATTCAGAAGCTGAAATGTTGAAAAATGCTGCAAGAACAATTTTTTTTTTTTAAATAAAAATCAGATAGCACCTCATGTGGTGCTTTAAAATACTTCTTTTTTTATTTTTCAGCAAATGGAAGTATGAACATCTCTGGGAATGATAATTAGCAATAAATCCCCCCTTAGTTGTCCAGGGTGAAGTGAGAGTAAATGTCATTAGAGGGTGGCAGGGATTCTTGGTTTTCTTTGCTTGCTTAATATTTGTAGAAAACAAAGGTAGGAATGGTAAGCCTTCATATTTGAAGAGTGTATTATCAGCAATAAAAGGAAAGGGTGACTGTTTGAACAGGTTTGCAGTGCGGTTTGATGTTTTATTTTGTTTTGGCAGGGGCGTGTGTTTGGAGGTGAATGGCTATATACTCTGACCATCCTAGTTTGCTCTGCTGAATCGCTCTTTTATATACAAAGGGATATGGAAGTTTCTATGGTTTGGTTTTTTTGTTATTGTTGGATTTCTTTGAGACCTAATTACTTCAAATATCAACATTTCACTAGGTACCGAAACCTCCACTAATCTGCACCAAAAGCTGCATTATCATGTGTTAGGAACTGACCAGTCAGAAGATATCCTGTGTGCGGAATTTCCTGATGAACCAAAATGGATGGGTGGAGCTGAGGTATGGTGAATGCCTTGAAGCATGTTATCGTTATGTTCAGTTTTTCAGATTCTAACAACTGATAGTAGGTATATTGTTAAAAAGAATGCCTCTTATTAGCGTTGCAGAGTTGACCATTGAACTAACAATCATTGATCAAGAATTGCTGAAAATCATGCTGTTTGGTTTGCTTTATATCAGTCCTTAAGACTGTAATGACCCTGTCACATACTGGTTTTCTTCACTGAGGACATTCTACCTGATACACATTCCAGGACAGAGAAGGATCATTTGATGGACAATCTGTCGTTATTCTTGTTTGTTCTTAGTCAATGCTGAGCCCCAGCCTTTGTTTCCTGTGCAAGAAGCTCATTCCAGTAATCAGCATGTCTGTCCCTGCCATGTATATATTTTGTTCATATTTATTTTTGTGATTTCTTTTTTGAGCATAAAATATGACCATTTTAAAGAGTCGAGATGTGCGGGCTAAAATCTGTTAATACTGTGTGCGCAGTTGGACACTCTTTAAGTTTCTCTACAACAAGTTTTATTGTTTTACAACAAGAATTGCTTTCTTAATCTGATTTTGTTGAACAACTACAACAATATTAAGCAAAGTGCCAGGGAACCAAAGTTCTAGGTAATATGCTCTGTTCTTCCTTATAAGAATGGATCAAAAGACCCTAAGTTTTATAATTAATGTGTGTTTTATTCGTCACATTAGATTTAACAATGCTTGATTGAGTGCACTGTTTTAAGTGCTGTTGGACTGTAGTGGTGGTCACTCTCTTTCCAGGGAACTGATGTTTTTCCAGTGGATAAAATTATGATGTAATTCTTTGTACTCTCTTATCTATTGTGTTTAATGAGTACATCTTGTTTCTGCTTTTTTTACTGTTCAAAAACTAGTCAGCTCTGCTGAGCTTAACTGGCAATAAAATGTAATTTGGAAATTGTTATCCTTATTTTTCCCTAGTTCCGTAAATAAATGGGCTTTCTGTTGGTGACAGATGTCTTGCAGTGATGTATCCACTGATTCACAAGTGATGCATATTGTTATTATTATTGCTTTGCAGTGTCATGAGCTAAAATACACATGTTATTGTGAAGACAAATTAATTTTCCATGAGGGAAGGCTATTGCAGTCTGATTCAGTGGACTATGCTGTTTTTTAGGCTAGTGAAAGTTTGCAGTCTCAGATAGTATTAAATCCCTTGGAAGTGGTATCTTTTGTATTAGGTGTAGAGATACACTTGTTTTATAGGTAGCAAAACCTTCTTTGAGATAATAACACGCTAATAGAGCCTTTTTTTAATCCAAATTGAAGAACCAGGGCTGGAGCATTTCAAAATCAGAAGTACAGAACCAAATATGAGGAGGACCATGGAAGATTATTCATAGTGTGGTGCTTGTAGTGAGTAGCAAAGAGTTTGCATGGCCAGAGTGCAGAGAAGCCATCCTGCATCTCCTGGCTCTTCTATTGTGAAAGAAAAGCTTGAGGCAGCCTTATATCTAAAAGCAGTATATTTATATTTTTTTTTCCCTCTGTTACCAAATGTATTGGGTAATTTTTAAAATTAATGAGAATATATAGCTCATACATTCAATGATCAAAAGGTCTTTGGGTTGTGAAGAGGGGACTGGTGGTAGTAACTCTTGCTGTAAATAGGGAAGCAGTAGAATGTCGCACAGCTGCCAGCTCTGAAGCCACTGGGATTGAAACAGCTCCATAAGTATTGGGAAAGTGGGGAAGGCAGTGAATAGAGAGACACCTCACTACTGTGGGTTCTGGTTTAATAAATTTATGTGGCTGCTTATGACTTTTTTTTTTTACCTCTAGGAGGCATAAACTTCCAGAAATGTTGGTATTTAGGAAGAAGCGCTGTTTAAAGAAGTGGTAAAGCAGAGCTCCACCTTGATAAATAATCATGAGCTTATCTAAGGGAAAGTACTTCAACACAGCTGATATTCTGGGGTTGTGCTATGCGCTCCAGCTGTAAAATGTGGCTCTGTCATCCTGGTACTAATGAAAAATAGGGTTTTTTTTCCTGACCACTAAAAATATTCTGCAATTAGAAAAGCAAAACAAAACAATGCAATTGCAAAATGTGGTTTCGTCCTTGTACAGTAGGTCAAAAGTCATCTTTTCAGACCATTCAGACAAGTTTTCTGGTCTCTTTTTTTTTTTTCATTAAATAAGTGTTTGAGAAAGTGGAAGACCACAAAGTAATGAGGGAAAAATTAAAATATCTTTTAAAAAAAATCAAATTATATGGCTTATTGGCACTGTCCTGAGTAGTCATACTTGGTGCTAATATGCTGTCACAGATTTTAAAATACAGCTTTGCACAACTCAACATTTTATGGAAGTCTGCTCCCATGCATTCCTGTCAGATTAATAAAGAAATGCTTTTAATTTACAGGGACTTGCTGGGCCAAATAGGTAGAGACATTTGAGTTCTCTTATGTTCTACGCAAGCTTCAGCGAAGACAGTTGGATTATGGTATGAGTGCTGTAGTCTCAACTACCAAACCTTTCTCTGTAGTGAGGGCAAAGCTTGAACTTCCACGCTCAGGTTTATAGCAGAATTTCATGCGTTGGGTCAAGAGGGAGAAATACTTTGCTTGCAAGTGAAAAGCACCTGACAAGGAGATCCCTCAGAGACCGCAAAAGTAATAATATTGCCATGATACCTCAAAATAAAATAAATAATCTCAGCTGCACAGTAGGGAGTCGGTGTGGTGTGTATTTTCAGTGGAGGAAAGAAACTAGGTCACTTATTAGGACAAAAGAGGGTTGTGTAAAATTTTGTCAGCTTAATACATTTACAAGACAATATGCAAGAAAATAGCTTCAGGGGTTTTGTTTTTTTCTCTCATTATGCATTCAGCATCAGCCCCAAGTATGCTTGATTTGAACAAAGTCTGTGGTGCTGAGAATGGTGTTGGCATAGAAATATAGATGCATTTCCAGCTCCTCACTTGAATGGATTGCTGGGGGGGGGGGGGGGAGTTTTTTTTTTATTTGAAGA
>VXBW01002914.1:933930-979520 GCA_013400375.1 Thinocorus orbignyianus
TGTATAAGTTTTGAAAAAGAGACTATCAAATCTTTTCCTTAGTCTAGAAAAAACATATGTATTTCTGATATAGATTCTAGGATAGTGGGCGAGTTGGGAACAGTAGGGATGGAGTTTATTTGAATAAAGCCCCAGTAGAGGGCAGTCTGGTATGAAGATTTTTAAAACCTTGGCAATATCCTAGGGACACTTGTGAAAGAGGAGCTTCCCATGCTACTTGCAGAGCGTATCTCTCTCACAGCCAGACTGTTGTTCTCAAAGTTAAACAATAAGTTATATAAAAGCCTTTCACAGTTGGTGGTGGTAAAAGCCCCTACGGTCCCCGCAGGAAAGTAAACAGGAGAGAAAGGAGGGGGTGAGAGGAACCTTCCCATCCCAGTTCTACCAGCAGTAAAACCACAGTCCCTGAATTGGCTTTTTTTTATTACTTTTTTTATTTGTTTAGAGCTGTCAGTTAACATCAGTGGTTCTCGGCCAGGGAGGTGATCTTACAAATGAAATTCAGAGCACAGAGGAGTAAGCTGTGCCAGATGTCTAGCATCGTAGCTGGCTACGGTGTGTTTTCACTGGAGGATGCAGAACGTGCAGCATCCACAGGGAAAGAGTGAGCAGCATGAGGGGGAAGGGCTCTAAATGTTGTCAGTTTGCTCAAGTGAGACTTGCTGCTGGATAAAACAGGACTGTGAGAATTTTTCTGAAGCCTTACTCTTTGTCGAGGCTAAATCTGGAATAGAAGTGTACTGTGAATATCTTCCTACAGTCCTGGCAATAGGTCTGGAGAATTTTACCTTTAAGAAACAGGCAGGCAATCTTTCTGGCTGCACATGGGACTACGGTAGATGGCAATCTACCATATGGACAAGTTCCTGATGCTTTGGTGCTTTTATTGCACTCAAAACAAGCTGAAAGCTGCAGGAAAAATCACGTGTGCAGCGTCTCTCTGTCAGGTCAGAAGGCTACTAATTTTACTCTGTGCCAGACTTCAGAAAGAGAATGTATTTAAATATGCATGTACCTATTGCTGTGTTCCTCTTCTGAACAAGCCTGTCTGGTGTCCTGTTGCAATTGAAGCAGTCATAAACAAAATGTTTTAGGGTCAGAAACCCAGTCCTGTGGCTTTGGTAGGTCTCCTTCAACCCCAAGCTTAGCCGAGGCTCAGAAGGATATGGTCAGAATAGAAGTACTCTTTATACCATCATGTTGTGTCTGAAATCCAAGTATAAAAATCCATCTGGAATAAGGAAATGGAATTATTAACTCCCAGAGCAATTTTTGTAACCTGGGGAAGGGATGGAAACAACACGTCAGCATGTTGTTTCCATATAATCAGTCCATGTCATGCACAGAGTCTGTCAGGGCTGCTCTTCAGAATGTGGTAAGTGGTTTCTGTTGGACCTGATCCTGAAATTATGCATTCCTGCGATCACACATCATTAGTGCTTCTGAAATTTGGTTGATTAAACCAGTATGATGCAAATAGAAAACAAAACCAAAGCATTTGCAGCCTTACAGTAGTAGCTTTTGGGGGGCAGCTTGAGTTGTACAAACACTCCCAAGAGGTTGCTTAATGAAAGGGAGTTCTTGCCCCAGTCCTCATCTTCATCTTCTCGAAAGACTGCTAGACCGTAAAATGTGATGGGAGCTGTATGCAAGCTTCAGTGACTTTCTGGCACCACTGCAAAAGGTAATGTCAGAATAAGAGCTTTGTGTTCCTTTTGTTACAAAAAAGCGCACAAACCACCTCCCCTAAAAACAACCCTTCGTGATTATTTTATCTAATGAAATTTTTTTTCCTATTCTAGGAAGGGAAATAGCTTTGCTTTTTCTAACAGTGAGTTATTAAAAGTGGAATTTGAAAGACTGAGGTGTTACAGTGAGAGTTCTTGACTGTTGTTGTGCAAGCAGAACTTTGGGGCGTGGGACCCTGTTCCGCATCTATGATGTTAGAATGCTTGAGGCTGAGTGTAATTGCTATCATCTTTTACTAACTAAATGTTTTGGCAAATTCTACAGGAACTTTTACTTTCTTCTCTGTACAAGGCATGTGCTTTGTGTTGTTTGTGTTCAGTATTTTACTTTGCTCATCTGATAAGAAGCTTTGAGATATTGATAAATAATGCAAGGCAGGTATTTTCTGCATCAATCTGAAATGTGTCTTGCATATAGATTCTTAGTCAAGTCATATTTAGACTCAGTGATGTTATGTAAAAATCTTTGTGTAACTGCTGTCATAAGTCTGCTTCATTGTTGTCACTGGGTATGTTCCTAAATGAGTAATTAAAAAAAAAAAAGTCTAATCAATCATTCTGGGTCATTTTAAACTATTACATACATTACATATGATGAAAAGTGCATCAGTGTTAGAACACAGCTTATTGATGCTACAAGGTTTTAAATCCTGGTTATTAATGCCATGTGTTGCATGGTTACATTTTTATTACCATCTGTCTTGCCTTATGCAGCAAGGTCTTCCCATGACTGGATAACTGGAGTCCGGTTCCTAGTGTGACCATTTGTCTGTGATTTTTGTGAGCTTCGATTATTGGGGTTTTTTTAAATGTTTCTTTTAGGTATGTGATTTCATTTCTTTTGTTTTGTTGGAAATGCGTTAGATAGCAATGGCAGTTGCTTTGTTCCATCTTCAAAAGGGCACTAGTGCACAGGAGCAGTAGTTTGTAAAATAACTGCAGAGGAAGATCAGGTTGTAGATCATTAATAGTGTTGATGTGTGCAGTTAAAGGAGTTGTTGGTTATCTTTTTCTCAATACAGGCGTGTTATCTAATAACTGAATTTTACTTACTTTTTTAAATATCTTGTTATGCAGAAACAAATAATATAGTGATGAGGTTTTTTCCACCTTGATAATAAAAGGGCAAAGGTGATAAAACTTTTCATTGGTTAGCTTAAAAAGGAACTATGTGTATGTATAGTTGTGTTAATAGAGTACTGGGCATTCAAAGGGCCCCTGTTTGTGAACTATAAATAGAGAGCTCTTCCTTATCCTGGATCTTGCAGCCGTGACTGCCCAGGTAGTATTCAAAGACCTAGTATTAAAATATTCACTGGGGTTGCTCTCATGCACTTTACTTGGAAGCAAAGCACTTTAATGTCTCTCCTATTGATGTTTTAGTTGGGGAGTAATATGTAAAGTCAGGAAGTCTGAAAACCCCAACAGCCTTCTCCTCTTCGTTCTTTTTCTTTCTTTGTTTAATTATGTATGAATTTTTGGTCTGAAATGTGCTGCTATTAGACCAAATACTTCACTTTTGCTGTGAATTCTCATAGGTGGTTACTGCTATTATAAATGCAGAACACAGAACCCTTTGGGGTTCCATATGTGGCTTGTATGATGAATGAACTATATTTTCTAATGAAAGAAAAAAGTTAAGTAGGTGGAAAATTCCTTTTACTAATTAGTCTTTGAATATTCTTTTTTTCCTTTTGATACTGGTTTATTGAAGTTAGAGGTAAATCAGTTCATCTCGATGTTTTTCTAAGCAATGGTTACTCTATATCAAAATGCACAAACATGTAACTGTGAAACAATATTGCTAGGAAAAACAGAAAAACACTGTAACCCGAAACTTCTTTCTAAAGAGTTTACTTCAAAGAGTTTGATCCTCCAAAGACTAAATAGAATAGCACTTGGGAGCACAGCTATTGTAATGATACTTCTGTATATTTGTATCATGTAAAGGTGGTCGCAGAAAATATTTCAGAAGTAACAGATCTAATAAATTCAAAATTGCCAAGTGACTGAATGGCAGCAGTGAAATACAAACTACGTAGCAACACCATCTCTTTGAAATCATCCTTCCTCCTCTAGTGCTCTTAGGGATTAGTGCTGTGTTATGCCAGTAAAGTCACTGTGGTGCTGAAGGTTTTGAAAAGCTTCGGTTGAAAGGCTACAGTATTCTGTTCTGACAGAACCTAAAAGTCATGTTAAGTTGTTCTTTTGCTTTGCAACCTTTTACCAGTGGATGTTGTTTTGAAATTATAGATATTATTTCAGTGAGAGAAATGCTCACTGACTGGTGTTCCAGATCTCTCCCAGAAATTCTTGAGTAGTGTTCCCTTTTCAGCTTGTATGTGGGAAACAAGGCGAATTTATTTCTGATCCAAGCAGTCGGTTCTGATATTACAGCTGTCTCCCTTATGCTGAACCATGAACGTACTCTAAGATCTGAAATACTGGTATGAAATTTCAGTTGGTAAATCTGTGGGCTAAGAGCAAGGACTGCAGTTCAGCTTGTGAAGGTGATGTAGCACCATAAGAATAACCCAAATGATAATTGGGGAAATCCTATTTCCTTTTGTTTTTCTGAAGTCCAGGCTTTCCTCTGCTTGTGGTATAGAAGAATCAGTGTGATCAGGACGTGATTGCATATTTGTCAGTACTGCCATCTGAGCTGCCTTAAGCCATCTCTGTCTCTGTTATTCGTGTTTCCAGCTGCTCAGTGCAGTGTCTTGGCTCAACTGTTTGTGCAACTGCACAGTGAACTGACTGAGATACTAAACTGGCAGAGGGACTTTTTATTTTATTTTTTTTTTCCTTTTTAGTCTTTTCTTTTTTTCCCCCTTTTTAGCCTTTTTTTTTTTTTTTTCCCTTAAAGGAAACTTAGTGCTTCTACAAATATGAACAGTTGCTTAAGCAGCATTTTGCAGTCACTAGTTTAAAACTTGTGCCTACAATTAATGTTTGTCTGAAACCACTGAAGATGCTTCTTTTCAAAAAGATCACCTGATCTTGGTTTCCGTTTCTGGATGTGCTTCCATCTTGGAAGGAGGAGGCAAAATGTCTCAATTTTGCAGGCTGACCTGTTAAAGCTGTCTTAACTACTTCATGTAATGAATGTGTAGGGGCAGCAAAGATTCCTATTTGCCATGTGAGCTTTAAGCTCAATGGACTTTTTTAGCAGTATAATTAATTGTTGACAAAATGCCAGTAAAAAAAACAACTTGGAAACAGTCATCTGGGTTTGTTTGGGGTGGTTTTTTGTTGGGGTGGTTGGTTTTTTTTTGGTTTTGAGGGGTCTTTGGTTGTTGGGATTATTTTGTTAAGCTTTCATATACTGAGTTTTGGCTCTGAGTTCCCTTCTTGCATCTTCAAAACTGTGAATCTGTTTGAATAGCAGTACAGCTAGGACCCTAATTCTTCTGAAATTCATTTTGCATAACTAATTCTACAGCTATTTTGTACAACTGGTGTTAAGAATATTAACCAAAGTAAATCTAAGCAGTAAATAGAATATATAAATAAGAAATTTTTTTTTAAAAAAGATGCGTTTAGAGCCAAATGGAAAGTTTCCAGAACTCAGATTCATATTTTGTGAGTAGGGGTTTAAATTTCTATTAGATATTATCATGTATGAATGTGGACAGGAAACAGCCTTCTGTATCAGCTGTTAATAAAGCATCTAAATCTGGTAATTTTGGAATACGCTCAAAACAGCTCAGTCAGGAGAGGGAAACTAAGTTGATGACTTCCTGTTGCTTCCTGCCTTTCTTTGATGGACTTGTGCTTTCGAAAGCTTTGCCAGGAAGCAGAATACGTTTGGAAAACCTGAGTAGGAGGGATTCATTGATGACTTTATGTACCAGCAGACTAACTTTGGAAATTTTGTCATGTGTGTACATACGTGTCCAAAAGCAAACCAAGAAGCTTCATCAGAAAATTTACAATGTGGTTGTATCTTACAGTGGTGATTTAACAGCAGCAATTAGACTTTTTTTGTGTGTAAACCTAATGAAACTGGCAAAACTGAAAACTCCATAAGCATCTTTCAGTTTACCACAATAAGCAAAAGTACCATTAAAATTACTAACTTGGATGAAACTTCATACTGCTTTGTGAGAGAGAACACAGCTTATTAATTCCATCACTTGGAAACTTGAGGGGAAATTTGCTGTGAATTAAGTGACCGTCACTCGGAGGGGCTAAGCTGCTGGCCTTTTTCCATATCTGAGATGGACTTGTGGCAGATAGCTCTGGATTTCTGGCTGCCTTAAGGTAACCTCTACCACTTGGGTAATTTTTTCCTGTTGTATGTCATACTGTGAATAACAGTATTAAGTAGGCTTTTTGCTTTTAAAAAATATAGATTGACAGAGAAGCTGTGCAGAGCAAGTATGTTTGCTGTATGTCAAGTGCCAGCTTGGTGGTTTTCGTTGTCCTACCATTGTGAGCAACTACATTTTGGTTTTCCCATTCAAACACTAGCTATTGTTCTGATTAAATTCTACTGCTCTGTACACAGCACTGTGATGGCATGTGTAGAGATATCTAAGCATCAGCAAAATGATCTTACAGGGCTTAATTCACCAAGACTGAATCTAGGGAGTCATTTGAACATGAATTTTGGCGTATCTAGGATATTCACAGGCTCAGATGCTGACCATGTTGGAGGTGCTAGAGAGAATGCATAGTGAAGAGCCCTCCTTGTGTTGAGGAGACAGCAGTTGGTTTATCTAAACCTGCAAGAGGTATTGAGGGCCCATTTTAAGAAGTTAGTGACTGATTCTTTTCTATAGGTTCAGTTTAACTGACAGGTTGCACATTGTAAAAGGTGTGCTTACACTGGGATTAAAATGAAGACTTGACTGAGATAAATGCCTCCTTATTAGCACAATTTTTCCTTGGATTAAGCAAGCGTGTCCCTGTTACATCTCTGCGCCTTTTAAAATACCTGAATTACTATATATATATCCCAAATTACTGATTTTCAACAAGGTACATGTCACTGCAGGACTCCATTAATTTCCATAGGATTTGAGGGAGGGGAGGTAAATTTTTTTTTGTATGGAATTGATACCTTGATAAAGGAGGTTGAAAGTTCAGAAGTTTTGATGTCATCTTCACAAGAAACTAATTTTGGAGGGGTGGGGAGGGTTGGACAAAAGTCTCTGGTCACTCTGTTGTGTCTTTACATAAGTGTCTTAAGTTAGCAAATACTCTTGTACAATTTAACATTAGATTTGTATGCTGACGTTATAGTCAGTGACTAGAGAGGAACTGGAGACCTACATTACCAGATGTGATTACCCCAAAAAGACATGAGAAATTTCTGCTGAGCTACATAAAACTGTGTTTTAATTGACGTAGGAAAGTTCTTTTTGAGTTCTGTAGTTAAGCAGGAGCCTGGCCATCCAGTTCATCACAGGACTGAACGGTGTTGTATATTCAGCAGAGTGGATTTGATTAAACTTCTCTATATTCAAAGCATTGACTGTGAGATAGTTTTAATGTGGCTTGTGGTGTTTGTAGTTTTGTTGAGGGTTTTTTGTTTGGATTTGTGTTTTTTTCCTTCTTGCCAACAGGTTGTAGTTTTAGACTGTTTATACTGAGTCCATTCTTAATTAGAAGTTTATGGTTAGTGCTGTACATGAGTTGATTTATTAGGTCTATGTGGCAAGGTAAACTTTGTTAATTCATGGTGTAAATAAACAGATAATGCTGCTTAGTTTTGATCTCTTGAAATGTCAGCAAACTACATTTGTGTTATTTGTTGATACAAGCAGTGAGTGTGGGTTCTTGGTGAGTTCTCATATCCCGTACACATCTGTTCACAAAACTAACTGTAGCATCAATTTATTTTTTGCTAACATTTTAGGGACTAAGTTCTCAAGTTGTATTTTTGGTTTGTTTGTTGTTTTTTTGTTTTGGGTTTTTTTCCAGAGGATGAACTGTCTTTGATTTTTCTGTAACTTCTTACAGGTATCAGATGATGGTCGATATGTCTTACTGTCTATTCGAGAAGGGTGTGATCCAGTGAACAGACTGTGGTACTGTGATCTACAGACAGAGTCTCAGGGTATATCAGGTATGTGTTTTCTTCCTTTGTACATTTTGCTTCATTTTAAGACAATGTAAGACTTGAAATACTATATTTATGTTTAAATCTCTATGTATTTAAATGTGTGTTGTTTAACCTCCTCTGCTTTTTTCTAATGCAGACGTTATGGGAAACTTTGCAGTGCTTCTGCTACAATTCCATTTTCTGTTATGTATCAATAGATGAAAAACTCCGTTCTTAGTTCTGCAGTTTGAAAGGTCACACAGAATAATTGAGATTACTCTAAGTAGCCTTATTAGTGTAAGTTCTATTTCTCTCTACTCCACCAGTACTTTTCCATGTTTATTTTATTTTACATTTCAAAAAATCGTGTCTCTCCTTTCAAAAAAGGCAAATCAGCACTTGAAGGAAGTACCTGGTTTATAGGTAACATAATTTTACTTCTCCATATAGTACTAGGAAATGAATAAAAGTCCTAATAGTTTAATAATATAACTTTGCTTTGTAGCGTCATTGTTTTTACAGTAGAAGTATCTACTCATATTTCAAATTCATTAAATTCTCATTCCTTGCCATCTAGTTGGATTTGCCTTTGACTTTTGCATATTTTGCTTTTTAGCTTCAGTGGTCTGGGCTGAAAATATGGTACTTAGCTCTATAATGGCTACTGTTGACAGTTTGTTGTTTTACTGATCAGTGGTTTTGTATTTGCAGAATGTTTGATTATTGAAGTCTCTGCCTCGGTATGTGCTTTGTGTAGAACACAACTTAGCTTTTTTTTTGATGCCTTGCGGTTTCTGTTTTCTAAAATAAACAGAATGAATACTGTAGTAGCTCCTTGTGAAGTATTAGATCTCAAGAAAGTTTTTTTTGCCCGTAAACAGAATATTTGAGTTTCATGAGTGTGGTGAGAACTGAAAACAGCTCTACAATATAGGGCATATAGTCCTGTTTCTCCCTGCCTTTATTATATTGCCTGGCTATTTGGTCTTCCTTTAGTTCATCAACTAGTCTTAGTAATTCTGAATTTTGGTGAGTTAAGTGCTTAGTGATGATAGCTAACAATTTTGTACTCCTTTCTGGGGGACTATTAATTTTGCTTTGGGGTCAAAGGATGAATATGAAGGATATTAATTACTTTTAAGATTTTTATTAAATTTTAAAAAAATTACTTCTAAACTTGTCTCAGACAACTAAGTAGTTGTTTAATGTCCTCTTGAATGTTAGGAGATGGCAGGCTTAATAAAAATTATTACAGATAGTTTCCATACAACTTTATTGCAAGCATAAAACTGTGTAGGTAAAACTGTTTAGTACAGTGAAGCATTTTTGTAAATGAGAAGTTGCATTGTCATTCAAGTTGACACTTTCCCGCTAGAGCGAGAATACATAGTTCTCTTCCCATATTCACCCTCCCATTTATAGATACATTGGACAACCTTGAAGAGAATACTAACATCAGACTTTGAAAGACCATGGATGAGATAACGAAGCTTCTATTTTATACTACCTGGTATAAGGTAAACCTACAGTTTAACCTTTTCCGGGCTTGGAAAAAGTTTTTTCCCCCTGAATCAGTCTTTGACTTGCTGTCTGATTTGTTTGTTGTTGGATGGGAGTTGTTCCATCCTTCCAAATTATCCCCTTTTGCCTATAAAAGGAAAAATTCAACTTTTTGCTTGCACAAATTCTGTATTTCATGAACTTAGGAACTCTCCATATCTGTCTCACTAAGCTGCCAAATGTATTTTCAGTATAAAGATTCTTATATTTACGCGTGTTGTTCTACCTCCATGTTAATAAGCACAGACCTAGCAGTAAACATCTGAGATGTTTCCTAGGGTTGATCTTTCATGGAAAGATCCATGTAAATGCCCTGAACCTCTGGTCCTTCAGCCTTTCTTGGCTCTGTCAATCTGGACCACAAGATGTGTAATTTTGGTTCAACTTGTAATTTTCTGGGACAGCAAGTGTAGAAGAGCCAAATTTCATTCATTAACCTATTTTAGACAGGTGAATAAGCAGCTCTAGAGTAACAGAGTTTAATGGCAAGTCTATTTCTTGACTTAAGGTTTGTGTTTAAGTGCCAAGTTGTACAGACTGCTCAGTTACAGCTCAGTGTATTTTCAGATGGGGTAAGATGAAGTGATGCTTAGAGAATTATGTGTAACAGAAATACATTCTTAGCAAAACCACGGGACACAAAAATACTGGCTTTTGTTGTGCTGTCTGTAGTTCAGTGTTCAGTGTAAAGGTCTGTAATATCAAACCATACCACTTGTTACTAAGTGTTAAGAGAATCAAGCCTCTTTGAAAAGTATCTGTACTTTTAAGACATAATGCGTTATCTTTCTGTCTTTTAGAGTAGACTTTTTCTGAGTAGACTTGACACATTTGGTGACATCTAAGATACTTCTTGCCGTTTTCCTCCTTCAGAACTATTGAATGTTTAATCTGAGCCTTTTTCTTGACTTATTTACAATGATCTGTTTGTTCACAAATCCACTCTAGTGTTCAGAATACTTCATCATAGTGTTGAAAAAAATATAAAGAAAAGTAGGATAGCTGGAGTTTTTCCAGTGTCCTAGATGGTACTTGATATAGAGAAATAATTAGGTTTTTCAGGGATGCTTTTTTTTCTTCTCTGCTTGTTCTTTTAATCTAGGTTGTCCAAGAATACAATACTGCTTTGGAAAATTTTCTTCTTATGCTTTAGATTTTCCAAGTCTCAAAATTCTTTAGGCTTGTTCAGAAGGCATCAAGCACAAAAGGCAGTGAGGTCTTTTCAAAAGGTAACAGGCAGTAATATTTTATATGGCATCCGTTACCTGTGCCATGTATTTCTTTGTGAGGAAGTAAAAGTAACTGCTAAGCAAAAGTTAATGGATGAGATTATCACTCTTTCAAAGTTAGTGGCAAATCCCTAATTATAGAATGACATGCTTGAACAGATTGTTTTTAAAGCTATTCTGTAGCATGTATTAGTTATAAAATAACATTTCAATCATGTAATCGTGAATTTTTTTTAAAATACTTCCTATCACAAGGTAAGCATATCACTGTATAATTTGAAATGCTACATGTAAAACTGAGTTAAGGAATTTTTCTGTTACTTAGAATTTCACAAAAACGCAAAGAACTGATTTTTATCTGTGACTTTTTACCTGAAAAACCTATTTTAATATGTTATGTTACGTAACGTAGAGGCACCTTTCTTGATTTTTTTTTTTTTTTTGATTGCTAGTAGTGCATTCTTTTCCTTCAGCAGGAGGAAAACATACTTCTTACTTGTTTAAACAATTATTAAAATAACATGTTTCCGTAGTCAGGATACATGACCACTGAAGAGTGAATTTCTTTTCAGTCTGATGTACTGAGGCCTTGTGTAGCTGAGGTTCTGTTGCTGTTTCTTGGGGAAGGTGGTTGCAATGATAAAACCTGCTTGTTTGGCCCCCTTGCTAACAAATGGCTGTGACGAAGTCACGAAGTTCAGTGTTGCGACCTCAGTACTGTCTGCCAAAATGCCAGCTGGTTGTCTCTGGGAAAACTGCAGGGTTGTCTGTGAAATGCAGTTCTTTGTTTAGAATGCAAGAGTTTACTCGCAAGTTAGAGAAGATTATTTTTTAACTGGGAGATAATTATTTGTATTTCACGATTTAAGAAAAATAATGTGTGATAATTTGTTTTTTAAAAAATCAGTGCAGTTACTAGTTTATGCCTGTGTATGTTTGGGTGGTTCAAAAGCAAAGAAAAATAGCTCTGAAAATGAAAAAATAATTAACACTGTTATTAGCGCTTTCTGCTTCCAAAAAAGCAGAAAGAAATTCTTGGAGATAGGAGGTGCAAAACCCTAACCCTAACCCTTTCATGTTTCTCTCTTTCATGTTAGGAACTGTAATAGCCAAAATCTAGAAGAGGAGAGTGTCTCCCCTCTCTGTAGATTAGATGTAAATTTATACAGTAGGGGTTGAAAATAGCAGGGTACATTGAAAGAGTCAGTGTGTATGTATACATTCCCCAAAAAAATGTTACCTTCTTTTGTACCTGCGGCAAAGTTTGCATTAGAAAACTCTACATAATGTCTCTTTCAGTGGAAAGGATGTCAGGACTAGATAACAAAATAAAACCAAAAAATTGCATCAGGCTTAGGTCCAAATGTATCATGTTCTACTATATTGAGAAACTGGTGGCATATTTCTTACCTAAGGTGCATCACATATTTTAATTATTGATTATTTTTGCAGTATTGATAGTAAATTCCGTGTTAGTTTCCTCTAGACTAATGTTATTGAAGCCAGAAATTACTAACTTCTTGCCTGTTTACTATGGTGAGGCATATTTCACAGCTTTAAAGTTGACTTCTTTAGTGTCATGCTTCAGCATTTAGCCATTCCTGTACTGATGATTGTCTTAATTTCTAGATAATGTGACAGTAATAGTTGCTTGTTTGTTTGCTTTTTTAACTTTGGTTGTCTTAGGAGTCAGTCCTTAAGATTAAAACATGCTTTAGAGGTACTGAGTAAATACTGAAGAGAGTTCATCATCCAGGGTGTATGGAAGCCTTAAACAAGTCAGTAGGAACGTGACAAATTGAAAAATACAGTTTCTGGAGAACAGTCCTGCCTTACCAAAAAAGAAGCATTACATTGCTCTATTCAGTGAAGAAACAATAACATGTCATCAGCACCATTCCTTGAATGAAATAAGATTTATTTTTTTTTCCTTCTCCTAATCCTGAATGATTATTAATTCTGTAGGACAGTATCTTTAATTGATTTTATCCAGATTGAGTTTGATTAGTTAAGAGATGACTTCGTTGCATAGTGTGTGCAGTGGTTGAATTTATTAACATTTGGGGTTTTGTACTTTTATCTAATGGTCTGGTTCATTAAAACAGTGGAGAAAACGTTAATTATACTCTGTTCCAAAGCTGGGCACAACTGCTCTGCTCTGTCAGTATTTAGTGTGTTTTGAAAGTTCAGAATTATAATTTGTTTTTTTCCAAAGCCAAAGTGTCTTTGTTCTTGTTTTATAGAAGATGAAAATATAAGCTGAAAAACACCACATGTGAGGGAGCAGTGAGAGAAAAGAAGAAAATCTATTTGGCCTCTTCAAAGAATAATGTGGTACATTTTCCTAGTGGGCCACCTTAATCAGCAGTGGTCTCCAACACTGACAAAAATCTGATTTCTATGGCAGTTGGGTTCCAATTATCCTAATAACGCCTTTATATGCAATTAATACATTATCTCAATAAATTCTAACAAGCAATATAATTAATTATTACTATCCTCACAGAGTAAAAAATGAACTAAAGGCGGCAAAGATGCAGCTCCCATCTTGCCTGAGTTTATAATCTGTAGCTTTTATACTCTGTTTTCTAGAAAGGAGAAAATGAGTCTGAAATTCTTAGCACCCCTCTGGAAAGGTCCTGTTCAACGTGCCCTCTGCTCACTTTTGCTGCTCCCGAAACAGAGACCTGGCACAGAATTCTTAACCAGAAGTGGGGAGAGAGTAATGTAGCCACAGTTTGTATTCGTGGTGCTCTCTAACGTCCTCCTGCTGGAAGTCCCAAGCCCTTCAAATCTTTTGGCTGATAGAAACCAAACTTCAGAAAAGAAAAAAGAAATGGGAATGAAAAATTAAATAGCATGTTTCATGTGTGGAAATGAAAAACGCTTGTCAAATATCTGCCTGACAGAACTCAGAAGATGACTGTGAGTTCAGGGATGAGTCAGCTATGGTGGGAATTACTGAGCGTCGCAATATAGACCATAACAGGCTTACAGGAGTTCAGTTGTGTCTTTCCCCCGGCAAATGGAAAGAATGCCTTTTATTTACGTGTAGCATGTTTTTATAGCAAGAAAAAGATTTCGTTTTTAATTTCAAACTAAATTCATTAGTTTCTGGCTATTTTGAGAAAATTGATACAACAGGATAAGCATATCCAATTGAAACAATGAAGTTGTAAAACCTTTTTTGCTTCCTTAAATTGTGACCTCTTTCCATATTGATGCTCAGTTACACGGCTGTGCTGTTTTTATTAGATATCTAGACAATGCAAATAAATAAGTAAATCTACAGCTTTCCCATCTTGGATGTTGAAAGGGAAGATCTAGATTGTCCACAAGAATCAACAAGAACCACAACAGAATGAAATAAAGAGTAGACCCCTTTCCACTAACGATGTATAAGTAGTGGGAATAATACTTTGCTTTGCTTTCCAAAGCAACAGAGTAATATTGTTACTGTTCCTCTGTCTGTCATCCCAGATGGTGATGGAGTTTTTTGTGTGGTTCCTTTAAGATTTTCTTTACCCCACTACTCATCTTTTCTGACTAAGAGTCTGGTAGGCAGTGGCGCTAAATCAAAATGCCTTGTTGTTTCTAGGTGCCTGACTTGGATTTTAGCTCACTTACTTTCAGTTATCTTTGTTGTTATAAATAATCTCACTTTTTTTCACTGAATGTGACACTTCCGTTTGTAAGAATGGAAGTCATTTTTAGTCATTGTGCCAGTGAAGAAGGCTTGCTGTACTGAGCCTTACAAATAAGTCACATAATGTATATTTCTATGTTTTTGTGCCCTACTGGATAGATCTGTAACAAGGTTTGGACATTACAACATGGGAAAATTTCAGTATTTATCTTTCAGATTTCTTTGCTACCGCATGAAACCTGCAGTCCTGATCTACATTTCCATTCAAACAGAGATAGGGACCACAGAAAAGAATGCATGATAACCTGCCTCCTGGGCTTCTGAAATTGGGAAATAGACAGTTTTGAGGTGAAAGGGACAAGGTTTTTGAAACTGCATGGGATGTAAGCACTCCACGTTCAATAGGTAGCTACCTCTCTGAGGTATCATGAAATACGCAGAGGTAGTGTTTTTCCCATGATGATGTAGCTTGGAGAACACGCTGTCTGTACTCTGATTGTGGATGTTGTCTCCTGGGATGAGACTCTATATTCAGTCCATACTTTGCCTTCAGCTGAGCTTCTTAGCTTAGATTTTATATATTTTAATCAACCAGAATCTAAAAAGTGACATTTTAGGTACTCGGGGAAAACGTGTTCCTTGTGGAAATCATCTGCTGGGATGTCTGTCACTTCTGTATGTTTTAGTACAGCATTCTAGGTGTCAACTAATCCAAAGTAAGTTCCTTTGATGTAGAGGGAACCTGTGGCTTAATTTTCTCACAGGTTATCTTTTGTGAAACATGGTTTGCCCAGCGTTTGCCACTTCATCATTCCTTTTGTAATCTTGAGTTAATCTTTTGAGCATTTCATTAACTTCCTGCGTAGCATGAGTTGTGCCTCTCTTTGCATGTACTCCCTCTAAATTACAAGCGAGGAGATAATGATACTATTAAAGATTCTGTGCAAGCATGACATTTCATTAGCTCTGCTGTACTGAGGGCAGTTGTATCTCTTGCATTCATTGATTCTTCATGTGTTTCAGTGACTGTGGGCCAGTGGAAGATAACTTGCCCTGTGTTGGGCAGGAAATGATCTTGACTCTGAGTGGAGGTCACATCTAGGAAATGGGAGTAGACTATTTCTAAATGCTTAAGAAAATTAAAGGATTTGACTTGCTTATTTCTAACTTGAAACTTTGCATCAGATAGCTCTTCCCCCCCTTTACTATATGTGATTATTCATGATATTTGTCAACAGTCATGAGTTAATTGAATTTGCAGTGCAATCTTCTGTAATAATCCTTGTCAGTTTGTTTTCCCCAGAAGATAATCTGCACAGCAGTGTTTCCATTTCTTTCCACGAACATTAAAGGGAGCATCTGACTATCTTTTCTGCTTCCCAGGTTAGCTAAAATGTTTTTCATGCTTCCCTTCCCCCTTTCACAATCTTTATACTGTGTATACAGACTGAGTCATTTTCCTCCTCAAATATTCAGATTATTTGCTAGGTTTTTAAGTGGGCCATTGTGAGCTATTTGTGCCAAGAATGCTCCTTTTTAGAATAGAAAATCACTATGGTAGGTAACTTATGACAAATGCATAGCTATTTTTTTAAGAGAATTTTAAATTAGGCTGAAAAGATAAGAGCTTTGGAGGATATTGTTTCTCCCGTTCCCCTACTACCACGTGCATCATGTGAATCCCATCAGGTTAAGCCAGTTTGTGGCTTAGTTTTTACCACAAAACTCTTTGTGTTAGAAATGACCAGGTTTACTAGCTGGAATTTCGTATTTATCACTAACTTAACTAAATGCACTTAATAAGAGCTTGCTTTTTTTTTTTTATCTCAATACTCCATTCCTTAAGACCTCAAGATACCTGTGGTCATAAATCACAATACACTGGCAAGACAATACTGGGAGAAGATGGCTGTTCTTTAAGCTTTTTTTGGAACTCCCTTACTATACTCAGCTTCAGGTGGCTGTGGGTATGGGGGCTTTTCCTTTCATGTTTGCCTCTTTGGTTGCTTATAGGGTGGTGTTCAGAAAGGTTAGGTAAAATTAAAATGATGTGATTCTTGTCAGGATTTTACCAGTTTTTGTCAGCCACTGAACCAAATAATGCATTTTATTTTGCTTTATGAAATTTCAGTAGCAGAGGTGTAACAGTTGTACGTGTCCAGAAGGTTATCTCATTCAAATCTCCAGGTTTCCCTACTTGTCTTGCCAAGCTGCAAGTAGGATTTTTTTAAACCTTCACTTTTAATAACAAACTTTTAAGTGTTCTAATGCTAGCTATTTCTTTAAAAAAATAACACACATTTTCCCAGTAGCTGAGCATTCATTGTAAGGCACAATTTTTTAGTAGCTATTTTATTAAACCTGTCTTCCAGAATGCAAGCAGCACTCAGGTTCACTTGTATGTTGAACCAGTCAAACAAGAAAACTCGTCTCATTAATCACTTTGCTTAACTGTTATTCTTAGTATACTTGAAAATGTCTCATGCTGTGTATCCAGCTATTTCACTAATAATTATATATTAGCAAACCATGTTGTACACCTTACCAAAAAAACCCCCACCAAAATAACCCCAAAAACAAAAAAAAAAAGCCAGCAGTGCTTTTTCTGTAGCATGTCTCTTACTGTTTCTGTACCTGGTAATAATTTTGTTTTTCCTTTTCCTTGGGAAATTGGTTGTTGGTGTTTTTTGTGTTTTTTTTTTTTTTTTTTATTATTGGATTGTCAGCTTTGACTATTCTTCTGAACGTGTCGTTTGATACAGGGAAGAGGGGATTTAGCACAAATCCATTGGTGTGAAACAGAAAATAAAGGAAAACTCTTTAATCACCCTTGGCTATGAACTTAAACCAACATGACACAGACTGCAACAGGTCTTGTTGCAGTTGTCCTTAATACTGACCTTTTTCTTTATTTTGTATTATGGTAGCAGCCAGGAAGCCTAATAAGAAAATCAGAATCCTTTTGTTGTGAGCACCATAGAGCTGATTTATGAGCCACTGACTCAGAACTCTGGGCAGAGCCCCCCCTTCCTCTTCCTGGGGGAGCTGAAGCGTGAGAACAGAGGGGAAAAAGAAGGAATACAAGGCAGCATGGGGAGCAGAAGAGGTAGCTGCTGTTATCACCTGTGGGCACATAGAAACTGTGAAGGGCTGCTGTGACTTCTGGAATGCAAAACATTGAGAGGGATGGCGCAACCTGAGCTGGAAGGGACTGGACTGGCTGGAAGCTAGACACAGATTTGTGTATGTTGGAGATACAAGGAGTCTGGGGAGAGAGGACAGTGGAAGTGAGGGACTCATATTCTTGGGTACTGGACTGCTTGGAAATTGGCAGTTTGTGTCTTGTGGGAGCAGTGGGAGGTGGCGGGAGGACATGTATAGGGGAAGAGGAGCTAGTATAAAATACTTGAGAACCGCTGGCTTGGAAAGATGCAATAAAAATTGAGCCAAAACTGAAGTTCACAGCTTGCTGGTTGCTTAGTCATTGTCAGCTGGAACTGCTTTGTGCTAGACTGACAGAGACAGGTTGCAAGAAGGAATTTAAGAGCAGGGTTACTAACTATAAGAGTTCTTATTTTGTTCCTTTGTGTAGAAGGTTGTTCTTTTTTTCCCCACACTAAAGAAAGCATGTACGTAGCTTGAGAGCAGGTGGAAAAACAAAGGTGGTGGTTGTCCACTTCCTGGAGAAAATAGGATTATCTGGCTACTTGTATTTTGGTTTATTCTTGAGTTTACTCTTGCAATTTTTAGGGCTCTTGTCTAAGAAAAAAAAAAAAGCAATGAACAGTGCTATATACAGTAACAACAGAGGGATGAGTCAGTATGTGCTGTGTAGTCTGAAAAAGTGGATCAAAACCTTTGTCATGAAAATGAACAAGAGAAAAGCATAGTGAGGAGACAGTAGACATCAGCTAGAAAGTGGAATGTGGTGGGAGGGAGAGTACTTTTTTTTAAATAAAAGACTTTTTTATGGTTGAAGTAACTTTTTAAAAAAGAAAAACACTTTCAAATATCAGTTTGCTTCAGTATATTGAAACAAAGCCATTATATTCTAGTTGCCTAGTAAACAGGGAGAAAAATATCAGTTGAGTCTTGGAAGATATGTGGAAGCCTCAACAAAAGAGTGTTTACTTTAAGAAAACAGTTTCATATCCATTAAATGGCAATTCCAAAGAGGTTTGCTTTCAAAGTGTTTTTTTTTAATTAGAGGCAAATCATTAGCAATAAAATTTAGTAGCTTGCTATGAATTTGAGTTATTTTTTTAGGCTATATATTTATGCTTTTCTTTGTGTATATTAGAGAAAGCATGATGTGAGAGAGAAATCACCTTTGTTTCCTGCTTTTTCTGTTCTGCTGCGTGAGGACATAAGCTATAACTCTCAAAATAAAGCATATATATTCTCTTCTCCTGTCTTTTGAGTGATCATGCAAATGGTAGTGAATTAGAAGCCTTGAAACTGCTCATAAAAATGCTTTAGTTCTTTCTTCTGAGCTAATCTTTGATATATCTTGACTTGTATGAACTTTTAAACTCAGAAGAATAAATATTGCCTCCTTCCACTTATTTATTTTTTAAAATGCAAATAAATCAACTTTTCATGATCATTGAGTAGCCATCATCTGTCATCTGCAGGATGAGTGGTATTGAGAGTCTTCTCAGTATAAACACAACAAAGTGGTATTCCTTTCAGGGACATCTTAATATCTCCTCTCTGGTATTCCCTCCCCAAATGTTCGTAAGTGAAGTCAGGTCCCAAGAGATTTAGAGCTCTTACTTTCAAAGAGAGTCCAGATTGTTTGAAAAATCTCTCATGCCTTTGGAGACTAGAGTGACACTTAATTAAATATTTGTGGCTGTGAAGAAAAAAAAGCGGGAGGAAAAGAAAAAAAAAAAAAAAAGCAAAGCTCTGAGTTCTTTTGCATAGCTGGCTAGCTAAGAGTGAGAGCTTGAGAGGAAGCTGAGTATTGCATGATTCAAAGAAATTAAATTCTGATGTGGAAGCAGGAATCTGAGAGAAGGGCTATGCTTTGCCATTCGTTCCCCAGGATATGTTACGAGTGTCCCACTGAGGCCCTGGAACAGCCTCATCCAGTTTGAAGAACACTGCGTACCATGAGATTATCTGTCTTCTATTGAAACTGTTGTGGATTAGTGCTGTGACAAACTCCAGAGTAAATGTCTATTTTTTCACAATCTCTTCTTGTAGAGGATGTTAGAAATTTGGAAGCTTTTGAGTGTAAGGATTTTCAGGGTCTGAAGAGCCTCTTAAATGAAAGCATGGTGGATCTGACTTGCTTTAGGGAGCCAGTATACAGCAATGGAGATATGCTTCTCCTGTGCTGGTAGTACTGAATGCATTGGTCATACAAGTTTAGAAGGTGGATGTGTTATAATTATAGTGTAAAGCATACATAAAAACCATATGATCTGAAGTTACAGATTTGCATGTAGATATTCATTGTGGACATTACCATATATTCGGAATCACAAAACCAAAATTATATGGTTTTAAGGCTCTTCTGTGAGCAGATTAAAGGGCATTTTTGTTTTGAGTTTTAGTTTTACTTTGTTTGAAAAATCGTCCTCCAGCAAATTATCATCCTTAAGATGAAAGGCAAACTGCATTTCAAATACCTGATGAACAGCTATTAAAATGAACTAAATTTAAAAAGTCGTACCTGTAGCAAAGTTGGAGGCTTAGTTATTAAACCTGAAGATGGCTGGCTGGGTTTGTTTGGTTTCTCTGATCTTGTTCACATACCAGTTATGATTCGGAGACAAGCACATTATATGCCTATCTTCTAGTACCTCCCAGTTGCGTGGGTCTACCATTCCATTGTGCTTCCACTGGTGTGACTTGGGGATAAACAGTTCCCCCCGGTCTCTCAGTTTTCAGCTATATTGGTGCCCAGTGAACTGGCTGTGCTGGTCACTGGGCTGTTACTGCTAACCCAGAGCAGAGAGCTAAGCAGGGTGATCTAAGGGAACACTAGAACACCCCTTTCAGTGGCCAGCCACAACTGGATCAGCTGCAACCAGCCATAAAGATGCATCCTCTTGTCTGATACCTGCCTTGTAGCAAAGGATTTCTTACTGGAAAACCACAACTGGTACTCTCTATAGTAGTGAATGTACCTGATAAAAAGGTCTCTTTCAGCCACCTGTAATTGCCTCGTTACCACCTCTTAACCTAGACTAGATATTGGTCTATTTAACCACTTCAGTGGATCAATGCTTTAGAGGTAATTCATCTGCAATATTTGTCTTCTAAGCACTATATAACATCCACTTTAACAAGATAAATGCTCTGGATTTTACAGTAACAACTTAATATGTTCCTGTAGTCTATCAACCCTCTTGCAGTTTTACTAACTGTTCATTTGGGAGTGGATGAATGAGTTGCAAGGCAGCAATGTAAATCCCTAATGTCACATTGTCCTTTTTCTTTTTTTTTTTTTTTTTTTCCCCCCCTTATGGAATCCAACTTTTGTTGCAGTCATGAAGGGTACAATTATGGTGCACATTTGCCATCTAAAAAAAATGGTTTTCTTTCAGCATTCTGGGAGTTTCTTTTTATGAAGACTTGTTCTTCTTTAGTAAGATGGTTTTGTTCTGTCGGATACTAAAATACAAATGTTCCAATATTGTCGTATTGTTATATACAAATGTTCCAATATTGCAGTTAATTTTTTATTTACTAAAATGCTTGTGCATGGAACTTGAGATCTTAAATCAGTTTCAGTGGTGTATATCAGAGTTCAGTGTATGCTGGGTATTTGTTTTGCTGGGCAGGTTTTCTCTATAGAACTTTGTGCAACTGGACAGACTTAGCAAGACTTTTCTTCACTGTGAAATCTCTTGAGAAAGACAAAACTTCAGACCTCAGCAAAAATCAAGATTTAACATGCAATTGCTTCACTCAGAGGCAGGATACTAAGTTGACTGGATTGTCTCCAAAGTCTGTATTACAGCGGTATGAAAAGTAGAGTTTAATTGGCTAATCTATCACTTTGCATGAAGAGATAGGGAAGTTTTCCTTAAACCAAAACAGCAATTAAGAGAGATGAGCTTTATGAACATACAAGGCCTGGCTATACTCTCTTATTAGATTTAATGGGTTTTAAATGACGTTAGCCATCTCACTGCTTCCTCAATTATTCTTTTCTTTTTTTAAACTTACAGTAATTACAGTTCAAGTATGATCTACTTCCATTATTCTGCTCAGCTTTTAATATTATAAGATAATCTAATGCTCTGTTTTATTGGCACAAACTTTCTATTGCAGAGTTCCACGAACAAATTTATGCACGGTTTATTTGTTTACACTTAAAAGCAAAGACCCAACCTTTAGTTTTGGGAAAGAGGCAGAGTGTGCCAAATCTTATTTTAAGATGTAAAAGCTTTTATTTTGTGTATCAATAAGGATTCTGATTTTTCAGCATTGCTAATAGGTAATGCTTATAATAGTAAGTTTGATTGATAGACTGGGTTGTAATATTACATATCTGGTCTAGATTTGCAGCTTTTTATTTTTGCTAGCCTCTGAACCTATTGCAAAACAGTAAAATGTGACTAAAAAGTAGTGGAGTCTTTCAGTCCCAGCTCCAGGTTGAGTCAACTTTAAGACTGTGGTACTGAGTAAGTAATCTGAGACTGTTCACGCTTGAGAAGTGCACTTCTGTTAAGTGTGATATTCTAGAAGGTTGATGATAGAGAAAAATGCCATTTCATTCTTTGCAAACCCAAAAGTTAACATTTTAGCTAACTGTCTGTAGTTGTCCTTTGATGGTGATAAGCTTCGGCTGAACAAAACATCAGGAATGTTGGTTTTCAATTGACAGGGAAATTCCTGATATTGAAGTTCACTGTACTCATTCAAATACAATCGTTTTCTATTCTGTGGGAAGTTCCAGGCTTCTGAGGAACATGGAAAACTTTCCACTTTAAGAAAAAGTAGCTTTTTTTGAAAAAAGTAAAACAAAACAAAAAAAAGTAATCAAAACCAAAAGCTATTAAAAATAAAATTGAGCTTGAAAGCTTAATGTGGAGTCTCTTAACTCAGCTGGGGACGACTCTTCATTCCAAGAAGCCTGTAGAAGTGGGGGTTTGTGGCAAGAACCTGATGTGCTTGGTAACATTGGCTCCATGGCAGTCAGAGTGGTAAAAGCAGCTCCATAACAAACATCTGAGCTTTCCAGCAGCCCCTCAGGAAAGTTAGTGAAACGCTAGCCATAACTCTGTCAGTGTTCTGTGTGTATTCTGCTAGAAATTCCTCAAAACCTGTATGTTAGCGTGGCCACAACTGGAATTTTTCCACTGCAATCTATTAATTTGGAGAATACTTTATAAGTTCTTAACATTTTGTATTTATTTGTCCCTTTCCATAGCTGTATCTCCTCTGATCACTGTCGTTCAAGAAAGAGCCTACAGCAATTATCAGGAAGACCTTGCCCCAGGTATTAAAAAGTTTTTGTTACAGGAGGTGAAGAACTTATATTACACATTTGATCTTGCAGGAATTCTTCAATGGGTGAAGCTGATAGATAACTTTGAGGCTGAGTATGAGTACGTCACCAATGAAGGAACAGTGTTCACTTTCAAGACAAACCGCCGTTCTCCAAATTACCGGTTAATCAACATTGACTTCAGTGACCCGGAGGAATCCAAATGGAAAGTTCTTGTCCCTGAACATGAGAGAGACGTTCTAGGTAAGTGTTCATGTAAAAGACCTTTTGATTCTGATTTTTTTCAAATCATTCAATAGACTAATTACTGAATTAATCTTGTACAAAACTTTGGGTTTCTTTTTTTCCCTGTATTTAAACATTGTTTAGGTTTTGCAATTAACAGACAT
Organism: Thinocorus orbignyianus; assembly: GCA_013400375.1. Classification (NCBI taxonomy): domain Eukaryota; kingdom Metazoa; phylum Chordata; class Aves; order Ciconiiformes; family Thinocoridae; genus Thinocorus; species Thinocorus orbignyianus. The sequence continues at coordinate 957,019 of VXBW01002914.1, forward strand.
GTTGAGACTCGAGATACCCAGGATCCTCTTCTCTCTCCCTCTTGCATCCTGTGTGGCCATAATGAATTAGCTTCATCTGTCCTTGTTTTAATTCTGTGTTTGTAGGAGATGAGGAGAAAGTATTTCCCTGCTTCATGTCAGTGTAGTAAACATTCACTAGACAGTCAGGGATTACAACAAGAAGGACTTTGTAAGCAGAAAGAAGGGAAAGAGCTACCCTGTCAGTAGCACAGCACCCTATGAACAGAGTTGGTTGGAGTTTCAGATGGGATTTTCTGTTGTTCCTGGGATAAGAGGAGTAGGCAACGCTTGAGGAAATAAAAAAAAAAGCCTTGGGAAAGTTGATGGGCATGGAATTCTCTTAAGGATAAAAGCATGTTCAAAACGTAAATCTTTGGGTTTGATATAATTAAAATAAAGGTGTATTTTTTAAATCCCATCATTTTGGGAGAAAGTTCTATTAAAACTTACAGTAGATTGAGGTAATACAGAGGAGAAACCAGAGGAAAAATCACTTGCCAGTTGTTACTTTCTGATCAGGTTCAAATTTGCTGACAGTTTGTGGAGCAATTCTTAAATTACAGCAATTTATGAAGTGAGACCAAGTTGAAGAGAGATAGTGAGTGTTTGAACAGAATGATACAGAAACATGACGTGAAATAGAGTTATGTATGAGTTTACCTGAGATGGGGGCTAGGTAGCCAAAGGAGGTTTGACTGGTGGTGATACAGGCACTGGCTATATGTTCTTTCCCTACACTGCAGTATTTAGCTCAACTCTATTGTGATTTCATTCTAAAGGCCAAGTTGTGCTGAGTTCATGTCTGTGCATGAGCGAAAGAAAAATTTAATGCGTGCAACACTCCTTTAATGGCTTATACATGACAGCCTCAACTATACAAACATAACAAGAACTGCATTTAGAAAACTGAAAGTTCAGATAAATGGGTTTGCTGAGGGCACTGGCCTTCAGACTGTAAACACAACAGGCATTCAGCTCTTAAACACTTAAAGGCAAACATAATCTGTCATATGAAACCATCAGAGTGACTTTCAGGAGTCTGGTGTGTGTCACTAGGCTTCTACTGCATTTGAATGTGAAGCAAGAGTAGGCAGCCATATGTCTAGCTCTAGCTCTTTGGAGAGGTACGTAAAGGAATTGGGTTAAATTAACAAATGAAATTGTCTCCATAAGGTGAGTTATAAATAGATCTTAGTGCTACAGTAGAGTAAGTTTGAATTGTTCAGTTGCTTCTATGTGTCAGCCACTTTCAAATTAATGTTGTGTTATCAGCACCAAGAAAAGGGTGTTTTATTGGGAGATTGTAGTCCCAAATAAATGAAAAACCACGCCTTCACTTGATTAAGTCAGCAAGCAAACCAGTCTCTATGTCGTTTAAATCGTTCCAAGATTTGGTTTAGAAAGATATAATTATAGCAGAAGGCAGTTAATAATTCATTGTCTTGAAAGCCTTGCAGTCAAGTGAACTTGATTTTTGTGTGATCCAAAGATGACAATGTAATGAAATGCCTTCTGCAAAAGCCAGGACAGCAGTGATTCAAAGGGTAAATAAGTATTGTTGCTTGTCCAATTTTACATAATGTGTGGGAGAGACTCTTTACCAAGATGTAATTAGCTGCATTAGAATTTTGTTATAAACATTGTAGCTAGTGATGCTCTTGGTCACAGATGTGTTTTACTGGGGTATATAGATACTTGGCTGAAAAGTCTCCTGCTCTGGTGTGATCTGATGGGTAGCCATAACTACCTTCATTTCTGTATGTTAACTTAGATTCAGTTTCATAAAAGCTGCACCATGTGCATGTAGAATTAGATTTATTTGTGAAATAGTAAATTCAGGATTAAGAACTATAAAGCTCTGCCAGTGTCCATCAATGGCAAAATAAGAAATTCCACAAAGTACCGTAATGCATTCTTAGGGAAGATGCTGTAGCTAGTACAATCTAACCAAGAACTAAACATACATGCCTACAGGGCAATGTGAATGTCATTCAGTTTCTTCAACATATTCTTCAAGATAGACTTTTTTTTTATTGGCTTTGACCTTTTTGTTTTCAGTACTGTTTATAAATGAACTAATTTGGGAAGTACAAGGGAAAAACAACAAACATTCCTGCAATGAGGCTGTACACACACCGAATTTTACAACTCTCAGCAGGGATTTCACACAGAGTTGAGGTAAATTTAGATCTCTACTCTGTGAGATGAGGGAAAGAAATAAATGACGCTATTTTAGAATTAAATTTAAGGGGGGGCCTCAGAACGTGTTGTAGTGTGATAAGACTAATTTTCTCCCCTTTGGAGTTTGTTTATAAAGTGTTACTTTTAATTTTCGGGTAGTTTAAAATAGAACCGTAGGAGAGATTCACATCTAATGTTGAACTTGTGCTTTAAATGACCACTTAAGCTGCAAGTAGGTGTGCTGAATGAGTTAAAAGGCAGCTGTGAAACTGTGAGTGCAGACTGATTAGTGCAGACACTGTAACCCTAGTTCTAAATTATAGAATAAACCTGCGGTCTTTGGAAGGTTAAATAACTAATTTTGGGAACTGTGGTCTCTACCCCACCCCCAAAAGTACCCAGTACTGATAGATCAGGACAGCTTGAGAGTAGCAGTCATATCCAGCTCTGTACTCATGACAAAAGAAAAATAGATCTCCTGAGTAAGGAGGGCTGGAAAATAAGACATATTGCTGAATGTGTCATAGACGAGGTGAGTGATCTTGAACAACTTCTTGCATCTCAGTTGACCTTTTAACAAGTAGGGGCAAAGCTTCTGCATCTTGTACACATCTGCACACCTGAACTCAATGCATCTAAAATGCTTCCCTTCCCCTAGCTGGAATGTGCACTCCAAGTCAGAAATAGTGTTTCTTAAATGCCTTTAACCTGCTGGGTTGCTCATAAACATGTGTTTGGAGAGGAGAGGTACTGCAGCTGAAATGTACCTTTTGGTACTGTAGCCAAACAAGGAGGGAAAGTCTGGAATGATTACCACAGAATTGTTGATCCTGAATGACAAGGATGTGCATGGGTGTGAGTAATCCCTCACGTTCTTTTTGACTGTTGGGAAGCTTGTGTACTCCTTTACACTGGTGTTTTTCAGAGTACTCATAGCTTTACACGTGTGGGAGTTCTGGGTGCGAAGCGGGTGCCTGAAGGATTGTGTGACCATTCTGAGGAGCCATCGGGTGACCTTGTGTGTATAACCCAAAGGAAGGACCCTGCAGAGATGGCTACTGCAGAAGTGTGGCGAAGAGGAAGAAATTGGCTGCAATACAAATGACCACATTGATGAGCTTCTACTGTGAAATGGGGGGGGGGGGGGNAAATCGGCTGGGGTATGGCTTAGTTCCAGTGTTTCCCGGCAACAAAAAGCACCCCTAAGATCTGGGCAAGGCAAATGCAGTCCCTCAGTCACTGGGGGACATGGGGAAGGATGTGGTCCAGATGCATGTCCCTGACTGAAAGTTTTGTTCTGCTCCCTTGGTAGGGCTTTTGTGGCTCTGTTTATCATGGAAAACCTGCATCAGTCACAGATGGCTAAAGCCTGTAGGTTACTTAAGGAAACGTTACTCCTGATGTTTGCAGCTTCAGAAGAGCTTTACCCCCCCATACATTTCATCTCTTGTTTGTATGTCTCGTACTGAGAGGATGTGGGGTATAAAATTCTTGTCTAGTTGAAATTGCTTGGAGCTTTTCCATTAACTTAAACATGGCAGACTGTCACTGAGGATGGTGTCTCAGAGAGAAGACATTTGCCTTTTCATATGTTGTGAGGGCTTATCAATATTTACTCAGATGTTTCAGAATGATTCATGTTTTATTCTGTAAATTGCTCATGCTTTGCTTGCAAGTCTACCCATAAGTTGCCTTGAGGAAGTGGGTCATTTTAATTGAGGTCAGCATGGATACCTGTTAATTTGCTGAGATGTTCCAGTTTGCAATCACTATCTGTGATGGCCAAATAAACCAAAGTGACCTTCCAGATCTATTTTCCAGCTAAACCTTTGACAATCTGATAAAATATATTCATTGAATGGATGCACAAGCACATTGTTTAGCAAGTAACAGCAGTTTCTGGTGAAGACTTGTGGCTACCTGCCTCTTCTAGCTTGGTGTGTTCTCCATCAGCATTTCAGCGTGCATCTGTCAAAGCACGTTTGTACAGTTGGACACTTAACATGTTGTAGCTACTGCTGCAAAAAAGACAGGCAAGGATTGTCATAAGTAACTAAGGTTAGTGGCACAGGTGTTTGGTGTGAGGATTCAACCTTTTTTTTACTGAAACTATTTCAAATGTTGTTCGTAGCAACATTCCTGGTGCTGAGTTTAGTGGTATGCCTTTGCTACTAATGAAAGCTGGCAAAATAAAAAGAAAGTAACTACTTTGGAAAGTAGCAGTATATGAATTTCTAAAAGGTTGAACTAGAACTTCTAGAAATGGTTGAGCTCAGTTTTCTAGGCCTTGTTAAGAAGTTTAATTCCTGTAGCCCAAAATCTAGCTATTGAAGAACTGTGGGTAACGTATTGTAGTCATCAAGGTCATCACTGTCATCTTCAGAGAGATGGGAGGTACCAAGGATAATTCTTCCAGCCTGCTTTCAGTACCCACAGGTATCTCCAAGTGTGTCCATCTCTGCTGTCTAAGCCAAGTGTTCGGGTTCAAAAAGGCAGCCTCTATGTGTTTATTGTGTAGTAAAATCAGTCCTTTGCCTGATGAGTATTGTAAATAGGTGGATTGTGAGTATGCTGGAGAGCAATTGATAAATTTAGGTGTAACTGTGAGAACAGCTGCTCTGTTCGTTGGCGTGAACTGAAACTAAACTGACCCTATACAATGGGAGGGGGTCTCGAACGGTTAGCTTTTTTTAAAGAAACACTCATGTAGTGAAACTGCTGAGCAGACAATTCACAGTATCCCAGAACAGGGTCTCCAAAATAATTGAGTGAAATGCATTCTAAAGCTGCATATTTCTGCCCATTGTCTCTAAAGGGAGCCTACAGCAACGGCGTCAGGCTTAGCTTTTAGACACGTGAAGCTTGCAAGCACACGATCTTAAAAGCTTGCAGGAGGTACAGAAGCGTGCAGGATGCATTCTGCAAAGCATGGGCAAAACCAGGGAGGCTGACTGCTAATGCAGCAAACTCAACAGTATCTGCAATTTTCAGTGCTGTAAAGGGAGTAACAGAGACTCGGCTTGTAGCCTGCAGTCAAAAAATAGCTCTTGTTAATAATTCAGCATTGTTTTTTAGCTTGGTATGTATATATGTGTTGGTTCTTAGTGCCTTTTTTTTTTTCCTCATCTGCTCTTTCAAGTCTGCTTCAGAATTTTACTCTGTTTTGATTTTTGCATTTCTTTGTAGCTTCCATTACTGTAAGTTTTGGAGGCAATTTGCAATGCACCAAAACCAGTTATAATACAAGTATTACACACAGAAGCTTTATTCCTAAATCTCATGGAATGTTTTATAGACAATTTGCGTTGTCTTTACATATGTTATTCTCCCCTTGCTGAGAGTATCTAGTTTGTAAACTAAAGAGGTGATGGAGAGTTAATATTGCTCCTTCCTAGGCAAGTTGTTCAATGGCAGGAATCCCCACGTAAGCAAGAACCTTACCCCTGGGTAATTGAATCTTATTAATAAGAGTAATATCCCTTCATAATAGGCAAGTTGAAGTAATAATGTACTTTGACTTTTAATGAAAACATCCATTAAACTGCAGGGTTCCATCAAATGATTGGTGAGGAATTAAGAGTCATCACAATTTATTTTTAAAATAAAGATTGCTTAAGTAGTATGCTTGCTGAAGCAAAACTACATATTATACACGTTTGAAGTTGACCTGAAGAGTGTCTGTAATCCATTTTGTGGGGGTAGAAACATAATCAGTGGTGATCTTTGGGAAGAGAGGAGTAGTAAAGCTTTATTTTGGTGTTTACGTAACATGAATTCATATGGCTAGAAAGTCAGACCAGCGTTAAATTTCAGTTGTCCTCCAGGAGCAAGCTAAAAGGAAAGTAAACTCTATTGAGCTATTAGGATTTGAAGACCTTCAAGCTGTAGGGGGTCATGACAGACTTGAACTGTGTATGAAAGCACGGTCTGTTGAAGAAGGTAATTGTTACAGAATAATAAGTTTTGACCTTCAATTCAGAAAGAGTCTGTTACCCTTAATGGAAGTGGCACATGGTACAACTTTGAACTTTTGTTCTGGAACCCGAGTGTGCAAAGATGCATTCATAAGACTCTCTTCAGTACCACTCTGTGAATTCAAATTATTTGGCTTTATAGGACTTTGGGGAAACTGGAAAGAACTGATAAAATGTGAATAACATAAAATCCTGTAAAACTGCAATTTAGTCAATTTTACCTTGCTTCTGGTTTGTTTTCAATTTTTTTTTCTCCTCATCTCACAGTGTTACTTTGACATGACAGCATGCCCCAGTCAGTCCTGTCTGATTTTTAGTGGTTATTTGATTCCATCTATTTGGTTTTTGCTTCCAACAGACACGAGAAGGCATTGTCCGGTGCTGGTGGTATCTTGCCCATGATTTATGTTTCCAGTCTGACTTGTCAGGGGAGAAGTTGCACATACGTAGTTGGAAGAGGACAAGAATCGCTGCCTCACCTAGTCTACAGACAAAAGAATGTCCCTTATTCCCTCCTTCCAGATATTTTTTTTTTCTTGAATTTCAACCTTTTTGTACTTTCTCATTTTTACTTGGTTTGTAAATTAATGAGAAGCTGAAATACTTTTGTCGCAAAGTAGTGTAACTGGTTTCTTAAATGACAGAAACACTAAGAGAAATGAAGAATGTTTCAGTCTCTTTCCTGTCTGCATGAGTAAATAAATAGATTTGTCACTAAAGATCTAAAGCCAATGGCCCGGGAGAAAAGAGGGAATATGTTATGTGATACATTCTGGGTGAACTGGAGCCCTGAAGAGTTTCTACATTTTGCAGGATATAAAGATGGGGATTGAAGTGAGATGGTCTGTAGAACTGCAGGGATTTTTGTAGAAATTGCCATCCTGGACAGGTGTTTTGTATTTTTTTTTTTTTAAACAGTTGAATTTTCCAAAGTCCAATAAAAAAAAAAAAAGCATTCCACCAAAAAAATCACATATCTCTGGTAATTCTTCTGAGGAACAAACTGAGAGTATGGAAGGTTCTATGAAGCAGAAGCTCTCGTTCCTGCACAGCTGAGGTGGGCAGCTCTGTAGGGACCCAGGACTGCCAGGAGAGACATAAAGGAAACGAACCCCTGCAGTGCGCTTTGCTCCTGGATCTTTTTACCAGATTGAGTTCACTGGGCTGCATCCTGTTCCTGCTACCATATGGTCCCAGAAATGCTGTTTAGCAACATTAGCATCTTGAATAAGTATGGGGGTTTTTGAACATGGTGTGTTGAGGAAGCTATCATTACAGAATAGCACTTCTCTTACACCCGCTGGAGACTGGTCATAAAAGTAGCCTCCTGAATACTTAGGCAATAAAAACAAGATGAATAATAACCTCTAGGTTCTATACTTTGATGTGCAATACGGGATCACATGTTTTTTTGTTCTCACTAGTTTAGCTTGAGTCTAAACTATTACGATTGGTTTGATTTTCATGTATCTCCGTAAGTATTGCTGGTTAAGATAAATGTTTGCTTGGGTTTTGCATTGAAATATGTGATATTTAAGAACAGAATTGCTCTTCAAGCACCCCAAATGTATAAGCGTCTTGGTTAAGCAATTCTTTTTTCCCCTATGTCTGCATAGATTAGCTTCAAGTGGCAGGGTTAGTGCATTTCCAAACAATGTCAGTCTTTACTTCTGGGTTCATTTTTTTTTTCACAAGGTAGGCGACCTCTAAATATGTAAGAGTTAAATTCCGATGCATGTTAGAAATTTTGGTGTGTGTATTTAGATAAGCTAAATAACTTTAGAATCAGATTATGTCTGATTGTTTTCTTTCTTACAACTTTTTTACTCTGTTTTCTGTGGCTTTGTTTGTCTTTCCCATGCTCTGCAGAATGGGTTGCTTGTGTGAGGTCCAACTTTCTGGTCTTGTGCTATCTGCATGACGTGAAGAACATCCTGCAACTACACGACCTCGCTACTGGTGCACATCTCAAGACTTTCCCCCTAGAGGTTGGCAGTATTGTGGGATATAGTGGCCAGAAGAAAGACAGCGAAATATTCTATCAGTTTACTTCCTTTTTATCTCCAGGTAAGATTGGGGTTTTTGCTTAGTTACTGTTCCTTATCCTGGTAACAGTATCTTTCTAGTTTCTTGTTGTTTAGTAGTTATTAGATATGTCTGAGATGCAGATAAAACCACTTCCCACTGTGTAATAAGTAGTGGTTGTACACTTCAGAACGTTTCAGTCCTTGATCCAACTTCTCAACATAGAAAGGACATAGAACTGTTGGAACAGGTCCAGCGGAAGGCCACCAAGATGATTAGAGGGATGGAGCACCTCTCCTATGAGGACAGGCTGAGGGAGCTGGGGCTGTTCAGCCTGGAGAAGAGAAGGCTCCGGGGAGGCATTATAGCAGCCTTTCAGTATCGGAAGGGAGCTACAGGAGAGCTGGAGAGGGACTCTTTGTCAGGAAGTGTAGTGACAGGACGAGGGGTAATGGTTTTAAATTGGAAGAGGGGAGATTTAGATTAGATATTAGGAAGAAGTTCTTTCCTGTGAGGGTGGTGAGGCACTGGAACAGGTTGCCCAGGGAAGTTGTTGATGCCCCATCCCTGGAAGTGTTTAAGGCCAGGCTGGATGGGGCTTTGAGCAACCTGCTCTAGTGGGAGGTGTGCCTGCCCATGGCTGGGGGGTTGGAACTTGATGATCTTTAAGGTCCTTTCCAACTCTAACCGTCCTATGGTTCTATGATAGGTTTGCTGTATTTGCTAGAAAGCATTGTGTAAAATTGTCAAAATTATGTTTCAATCATAGCAGATAAGAAGTGTGATGAATTTCCTATTATTATCTTACTGTTTACATAACCAGAAATAAGATTGCTCTATTTCCAATTCCTCTTTTAAACAATGTTGAGATCCTTGGAGCCCTTGCAACTGGAGAGGAGATTGTGGACACTGTTGCATTTACCTCTAACTTCATCCTGGCTTGATGGTTCAGGTTGTTCACTTGCTCACATCCCACCCTCATGGTCCAGAAATTCCCAGTTTTATAAACCCGCACCATTTGTCTCAGCTCAGCTGAGCCAGTAGAGTCTCTGCAGCTGCTAAACACAGAGAGAGTAAGGGTCCAGAGCCCTGTTCTAGCTTGCTGCTTGCTTAGACTGATTTTTTTTTTTATTATTATTAATATTTTCCTCCTTTTCATCCATGCACTTAGCATCTACAGAGAATTTGCCGTAGGGTAGCTCTGTTAGCTGGGGCAGAGCGACCTGGAATTTAAAAGAAAGAGGAAAGGAAGAAATGGAGATAGACTGTATGGGAATAAGGAAAGGGTAGTAGACCAGAGAGGTAACCTGTAGGTAGGTGTGTAGGTATTTTATTTGCATATGACCTCTATTCACCCTATCAAGTGGAATAACCACACAGAAGGCATGGGGCTGGTCCTTGATTAGCCTCAATCTTACCACTTTACTATTAGAAATCAATATGATTTGCACTTGTGTATTGTTGCACTATTTCTTCAGGAGAAAGAAATTAACCTACACCTACAACAAAAGTAATAGAAAACACACATATATGAAATAATGAATAAAGCAGTTCTAAAACCATAGATGCTGACATAAAATATGATCATATGAAAAATATGATTATCCCTGCTGTTCACTCCAGTCGAACACTGAGGTGAACACTCTTGCGTTTTGTATTTATTTAGTACCCAGCAAAAGCCCTCATATTATTACTATGGTTTTGGATATTATGTGCCATGCCACTAACAATTTAACAGAACAAGAGATGCAGCACCAGGGCCTCAATTGCATTTTATTGTAATATTAGGTTGATTTACTCCCGAAATGCAGTCTATGACTGTGTTTATGCTTCATCGTATGGTTTCTTAATATGCAGCTATTCAGCCTGCTCTGTGTGTGTAACATTTGCCAATACATTATCCAGCTTGGGCAGCTGTGTGTATGTCAAATGCCTGCTCTGCCTGTTACCGCCTGGTGTGCTTTCCTTTGTGTTTTCACATCACTTTCTGTATCCTAATCTTTAAGGGAAATGCTGTTTTTATGCTTGTTTGTACCTGTCACCCTGCATTAGGCTTGCTAGTCACTTTGTGACAAATGAAGAAAAAAAAAAATCCCAGCAGATTAAAGAAGTCCTGCTTTTAATTCACCCCTATTAATTCACCATTACAGAAAGAAGCTTTGTCAGTTATTAGAAATGTTGAGTTTCATCTGTGTTCCTTTGCCAATCTGTATCTTTTTGATTATCCACAGTCTATAAAAGTGATCTAATGAAGCAATTCCCTTCTGTCAGATATGCTTCTTCATTATTTCACTTTCAATATAATTTTTTATAACTGTAACCTCTGTAATAATTGCTGCTGGTTTCCTGAAAGTATCTAAACTATACACAGTGCAGCAGTATTTCAATCTAGTCCTGTCCACCTTCGTTGATTTTATTACATTGAGGATCCCTGTAGAGGGCTTAGAATCATAGAATGGTTAGAGTTGGAAGGGACCTTAAAGATCATAAAGTTCCAACACCCCTGCCATGGGCAGGGACACCTCCCACTAGAGCAGGTTGCTCAAAGCCTTATTGTCTCAAGTTTTAGTGTTCTTTTCCTCAATATACGTTTAAAATTTTACAGAGACCAGTTTGTTGTAAGGCAGAGAAAGAGTAATTAGCACTGAGGCTATGTACTGTATGTATCTGTAGTATATCCATGGGTTGTAGGATTTTGTAGTATGATAACCAGTGTGAAATGCAATGAGTGTCACACTGCATGGCAGATGCTCAAGTGTTACTGGGTTTGAATGACAGGAAATGGGATTTATAGTCTAAATGCAAAATTCTTCTTGGTTAGTTACACACCTGCGTAGTGTCTAGATTGCTATAGTCTCTGTGATTCTGCCTCTGCTGCAACCTAGAAGTTTTATACTGCTTATAGACATATATTTTTATCATGTGCACCATCCTTTGAAAATCATAGGTGCAACTCAAGCAGGTGAAGTTGCTTTCAAACATGCAGGATCAGAATGCAAAATAAACTATACGAGACCAAATTCTGTTCGGTTACCTAAATAATCTGTGCTAGTCCACCATAATTTCAAGTGGATGCTCAGCTCTTTCTGTTATCTGGGGGTCTGTTTGAATTGTAATTTCAAAATATTTTATCAAAAAGAGAAAAACGTTGACCTGAGTGCAGTTCTTGATATATTTCTTCTCACTCCAGTGGCTCTAGAGGAGAGGTTTTAAAATTGACTTTATACTTCTGTATAATTGACTGTACTACTGTTTTTCTCTGTGGTGAGTTACCTTTGCCATTCGTTACTCCGTCACAGTGCCTAAACTGGCCTCCTTTTAATGATGGACATGCACTAAGCTGACAAGCTTGAACTCTGTTCTAGGTATTATATATCACTGTGATCTGACCAAAGAAGAACTGGAGCCAAGAGTTTTCCGGGAGGTGACTGTGAAAGGATTTGATCCTTCAGTTTATCAGACAATTCAGGTAATAAATATGAATCCTGCTGTCTTACCGTAATCACTTATGCGAGAGCATAATTAAATTGTGCTTGGCTAAGGGCAAGAGTGTTTTGATTAGCTTCTGGGTTGCAGGTCTGAGTGTTTTCTGAAGGAATTCCGCTAGGTCTTGTTAGAGAGAATGGAAGATGCCACTGCAAGTAACCAGGGCAGACTCAATCCTGTTATCTTACCTTATGAGGCAACATGTTCTCTAGTTTGTTTTCACATGCAATGGTATTCTTTGAGGTTTGTTTTAACATCAAGCTGCTGCTTTTCCATGTTTATGCATTTCTTCCACCAGGGCAGCTTGGCATGGCTCCCACAGGCAAGTGTGTTAGGACAAGGCTTAAGACGCAGTGGAGAAATAGAGGAAACTCATCTTCTCAGCACAACCACTGTGTTCCCAGGCCCACTGTTGGGAAGTCCATCTGTTTGTCTCTGCATCTCCAGACAGAAATATGTGTTGTAGAGGACAATTTGCAGGAAATGCTCTCACAGGGCATGTGCTTTTACTGTTTCACTCAAATTTGTTAGGGGACTTCCACACCATAACTTCAGGGCACTATGAGCTGAAAAAGAGAAAGAAAACAGCATTGTCTCTAGGAAAGAACTCAGTACGATTATAATACTGCCGTGAAACTCTGAAGGGTAATCACAGAACACAAATACCCATGTAATTAAAAAGGGTTTAGAAGGGGATTGCCATAAATTAGAAATAATGTACTTTTCTAGTAAATCAAATTTTATGAAATAAACGTCTGGAAAAACAAAATCTCATTTTAAATTTAAATCAATTACATGCTAAATTAAGGTGAAGTAGAACAGTAATACAAATAATTTCAAGGAGGAAGCATGCTGTTGTTATGCCCTTGGAAACCTTCACTATGTAAGTCATTGGCAGAGCTTCACCACTGAGCTGTAATGGGGTGGAAGTCAATATCACTGGTTTTGGTTATCTCGTCTCCAAACCACTGTCTCTTGTTCTTATTGCTGCTCAGTACTAGCTGTAGGGAAATGCAGCCTGTGTAGTTACACTGGGAAGAGCATCCTTGGCTCACCCCTCATCCAGTTTCGCCTTTTGTCAGCTCTCAGTGTGGTAATGTCTTGGAAGTTAGTTTTCCCGATCATTCAGATCCATGGAGAAATCTCAGCTATGAAAGGGGCTGTTTGGCAGGGCTGGGGCTGCATGGTCGCCTTTGCCAGGCTGCCAATGCTGCATTCTTCTGCCAGACTCCAGGCCCTGTTTCCATTTGTGGGGTCCTGCTTGGACCCCTGGTGGTGCTTCTGCTTGGAGGAGGGAAAGGGAGATGGTGGCTTATCAAAGCAGTTTGTAAATGACTCTCAACCTAGATGTAGCCTTGCATAGGAATTGTAAAACTTGGCCAACGTTGCAGGGAAGTGCGAAAGAAACTCAAAAGAAACTCAAAATTTTACCTTCAAGAATTATACTGAGAATAGGCAAGAGATTGCTGATTATGGGAGAATGAACACCACTGCAAAATTTATTTCATAATTTGAATTTCCATCAGAATTACGATGTAGTAAAGACAAATGTTGCTGGCTCTGTCTTGATCTGTGCCCTTAATGAAGGGCAAGTCTCCTGCCAAGGTTCTTCCTTTATTATTATGTGCCTGAAGAAATACCTATTAAAACTAGCAATCTTCCTAGCTTTGGCTGTGTAGCCATATGAAACTTTAATGAATTGTTGTTCTTTAGCAGTCTTTGAACATAACTAAGTTAAGAAGACTTGAACTGAAGTGTAAGGTGTCATGTGTATATGAAACCTGAATTAAAGGCGACTGGAAAATGCCACAGAGCCTGGGTTTTGCTCTTTTGGAACCACTTTATGGTATTTCATAGGCACTGTTCAGTGCAAGTGTAGCTCAGTGATAAAGTTTACTAAACTAAGGAAATTTATGGTAGGGCAGCTGCTTTGTAGTACGTCAGGTTAAGTTCTTCCCCTTTGGCAGCCCAAAGTAAGAACAGATTTTCCAACTTCTCTTGCACTGAAGGGAGAGCTGTTTCAACATACCTGACATTTACACCAGGGTAAGAGCATGTCTGTGGGTTGTTGGCTCTATGTGACACCCTGCAAGTACATAATCCAACCTACTGTGCGGTAGCTTGTGCCTGTGCCCTTACCTTGAAAGACTGTGTGACCTTCATGAAAAAGTCAGACTGATTAAAATGTTCGCTGCACACCAAGGCTTTATCCTGGCTACTTTTGTTAAATGATACATTAAGTTGGGTTAATAACTTCTCCTCCTCCAAACACTTGAAATTTGTTTTTGCTTCCTTGTGCGTTTCCATCTATCACAATGACAGACTTTTTCAGGAAATAGCCTAAGGTGGATTTTACAGGAGGAAAAAACGCTTTTGTAGGACCTTACAAACAACACTTGCCGTTAGCTGTTTACTGCATAAATAATTAAACTGCTGCTTTAAATAAAAAGCCTTTATTTTGTCTTTACAAAGTTGGCAACTAAGTTCTTGTATGCCTCTCCATATTAACACCTCACAGTGACACTTAATCATGGATAAGCAGACTCCTGGCCTGGCTCACAGCTCACCTACTTTTAGGCTGATATGTAGGATTATTAGTGTTGAAATTGCAACAATAAAAATGTTATTTGGCTCCTTTTGCCATTCTTTGAATACCTTCCAGTACTGTCCTTAAAATAGTTTTGAGATGAACCAAGAATAGATGTGGCTATTGACAGATGCACTTCGCATTAGCTCTTGCAGGAGAATGATGAAATTCATAACATACCTTAGTTTTACAACTTAATTTGATTAAAAGAAGCTGCTATTTAGATATTATTGCAGAGATGAAAGAAGACAAGTCTTAAAGGATATTTCTTTTCTTGGAGCTGGGATGGATTTTCTCCTCTTTTGCAGAAATTATGTTTATAGGTGAAGTAATTTTCATGAGAAGTTTGTTGTTCTATTGTTCAGTCTTAGACCCCCATCTTCAAGCCCTTACAGCACTGACTTCAAGTCATGAGTGACTGACTGGTGGGGAAAATTTGTCTACAGTCATTCTAGCAGAACTAGATCTGGTGGAACTTTACACTGTACAGTTTGGCACAGCGGTTAATCTCTGTTTCAGGAAAATACAACATTGAGAGAAGATGAGTCAGGCTCGAGGTTGATTGGCAAAGTTGTGGGAGAAACTTGTGTACAGCACCTGCCCACGCTATTCCTGGATCTCGCCGGAGCTGGTGGTGTCATTCCATGAGTGTTAGATTCCCTCTTTAAAATAAAAAGTAACAGGGCAGCAGAGGAAAGCAGCACCCTGGGAAAGCTGCAGTAAGCTCAACTTACTTAGCAATGTAAGAGCTGGTATTATCACTGTTATCGCAGTGTGGAAATAGAGATGGTTTTACTGTTGTTTCTTTCCCTTATCTAAGTATTTATGAATAAATCACTGGAATTTGGAGAGAAATTCAGTAGCTCTGAATTTATCTCTGTTGAGAAAAGGCACTCTCATACCAGAGAGGCATTTTACCTTGATTCTGAGCAGAGACAGACTTCCCTTTTCTTCAGGGCACTAAGTTTTTTCTTCTCCCTCCTGAGAATCCAGCAAAGCCCACAGAGATTCTATTTTTTGGAGGAGCTGGACTTTCTTGCTCCTGGCAGTATTTGGAGTTTGAATCCTACCTCGATCTCCCAGGATGGGAGGGTAGAATTAATATTTGGGGGAAACAAGTTGCTTATTGGTTTTTGTTTCTATTCATTCCTTTTATCTCCTTGTGATTCCATATTGCAGTGAGGAAGAAATTGAAATATTGGCAGGCGAGAGGAATGTGGAGAAATGCCTAGTTTTATTACTTGCACAGTGTGGCAGACACCTGCCCTCTTGCACAGGAGAAATGAGCGGCTCCCAGCAGGGCTCCCATGAGGAAGACTGAAGTCTTCAGCTCTGATCTCTGCCAGTGTTTTGGCAATAGCTGTGGTTTTGGCACCAAGACAACAGTCTCACTGTGGAAGACATCAACAAAATCACAGTGACAACTGTGGCAGTATTGGCTGTTTGCTGATGTGAAATTAACACCTTGCGCCGTTGGCATGTGGCTGTTACAAACTCTGCTTTAATTTGCCATTACCTCTTCTAATTGCAGGTCAGTGAAGGGACACTTAACTGCAAATGTAGGCCTCTAGTTTTAAGGCCTTGTATTTCTTGAAAACCAAGAAGTTGTATATGTTACATATTTGCAGTCACGGTGCACTCCATTTTAAAGGGGGAAACTATCAGTGTGAAGGACTTTCTATCCAAGAGTATGAAGTGGAGGATTTCCCACAATGACCTTACATGCTCTTGGACTTTGAAATCTTTATTCCTGAGCAGAGAAGCAGCAGTGGGCTCTACACCCATTATGTTTATGCAGCCCCATCCAGTCCACTTCAGATAATTCACAGAAGTAATTCTGGCAGACCACTATATTCCCTGAGTGTCTGGAGTAGGAACCAGATCTCCATATTCCAAATAAGATGAAGCAATAGGATTTTGCGTTGCTTTCTTTACCAGTCCAGTTCCAACTTTGGTTTAAGGTCTAAATATCTGGAGTTGCTTTATCCCCTTATTGCATACCACAGAAGATTACTGTGTAATTTAGGATGTTGAGAGCTTTTGTTCAGCAGAATGAGGAACAATGGAAGTGTGGTTTGGGATGGAGGAGTACAGAACTGTTGTTAGGAAGAATTAGCACAATACCAGACCACACAGCGTGGAGGGTAATATAAAAATACTAGTCCCTGTGTTCTTTTGAACGGTCATATAGACTTTGTGATTCACTAGTTCCAAGCCTTTAATATTAGATTGTTTCTGTTTCTGCTAAGTGTGCAGGGAATTGAAGAGCTTCTTATAATGTTAGAGGGTCTGTAGAACCTTCATACTCAAGGTGTTATAAAAATGTTTGTTTTGCATGTGCAAGTGAAGTGATCACTTGGTAGTTCAACTAAAATTCATTGTGAAATGTTCTTCTTACGCCTTACCAGTAAAACTTCGGTTTGAACTTGTAGTGATTTTTCCACATTTGAAGGGAGATGTTAGTGGGTGTACTTGATCCCAAACAGCACTCTTTGCTTCATTTCTTTCTCAGAATTTCATAAAACATGAGGTGAAAAACATGGATTAAAACAGCTGTAACCATTGAATGTAGTGTAGAGAAATCCTTTTTACACACAGGAGTTTTAAACAAGAGCTTAAAGGATTGTTTATCAGCCTCCCGGGTCTTAAAATGATTGTGTTGTTAACTGTGAATATAAAATAGTTTTGTTTTTTACTATAAATGGCTAAATACATTTTACCATCAGGAAAAGGTGGTTAAAAATGATGTTCACCTGGACAACTTAAAGGAACATGTGTTTTTAAACCTTTGGGAATCTCATTAGGTAGATTATTTGTTGATACAGAGATTAAAATGAGAATATTGTCAGTGTGAAAAAGCTAGTTTACTGTCCTCTTTCTAAACAAAAACTGAAGATATTTTTTCCCTCCTCTTTTTTCTCCAGCTTTCGTATTCACTCCCATGAATTAATCTCACCTCCAGTAATTAACCACGAACACATTACTATTTTAATTAACTCCCTTACTCACAAGATAAGTAAGAATTCTATTTAATGATTCTCAGTGGGAATCTTCTTTCAACTTTTCTTCTCCCTTTTGTATAAGCATATCAGTGTCATTTCTCAAAGGTAGTGAGTATTATTAGCTTCATTCTGCAGGAGCAGAAACGTTCATAACGAACTTTGTCCATGGTTGCGCATTGATGAGGTATTGCACTGGGGATGTGTTCAAGTGGCACTGATTTGCTGCTCCTTTTTTTTTTTTTTTGCGGAACCTCAAAGTTGAGTCTTCAGATGAGGTTTGACAACTTAAGTCAGTTACTGAAGTCTTGCACAAGTAGCAGTTCATAAAACTTAAATATTGATAAAAAGCCCCCAATATTTTTAATAGTATTAAATGCTGACAAAACTCTGTATTTTGATTAGTATGGTTTTTGTGTGTTTTGCGTAGGGCAGATTGGACAGCCAGTTCCATCAGTGGTGGAGGATCAAACACACAGGCTGCTTCCCCCAAAAAACTGCTCCAAAGCTACTTTGTGGCTGTTCAATTCTTACTCAGACCAGCCAGTCACAAAAATGGAACATTTCAGCACACTAAGGACTGCATGTATAATCCTCTGCTGAAAGAAAAAAGTGATAGCTACCACTTTTCTCTGTCCCTTTGTCAAGGCTAAATGTCAAGCTTAGTGTGCCAGCATTGTTCAGAATGAGAGAGCTCCTCTGCATGTGTGGAAATTTTTCTGTCCGTTACTTTGCCTCATGGAGCCTACTCAGGAGGGTCTTAAATTCTGGTGATGATGCTGCATTGAGGACAGGTCACTCTGGGACCACAAGCATTGGTTTTGTTCACACAGCTGGCAAAAGATGGTTGTGGTTGTCAGTCATCCCTGGTGCGGGCCGGCACTGGAGCCATGGATCTCGCAGGGAAACACATTGGATTCTTTTATCGGACCACCGAGACAACCAGGCTTTTCTAGTTGTCCTTTTCAGTATTGTGCTAGCAGTGTCATGAAGTCTGCTGAATAGTCATTAGGTTTCCAAAGAAGGGGATTAAATTTAGTAAGAGCTATATAGACAAGTACGTATATGTGTCTGCCACAAGGTGGTTTTTAAATTCAAGCACATTTGCTGAACAACAGTAATTACAGTTGTTTACTTGTTAGTGAAACCTGTGCTACTTGAGAATAAAATATTGTACACTTTATAGGTGTTTACACATCTGTAATATATATATGTACAAGTTTAAAAAGATTTTCCTTAATTTAACATTGACATTTTATAATATTTAAAAATTTAAACCATTTCCTGAAATTTATTTAGTACAGAATCTCAGTGTAAGTGGTGGTTTTTTGAATTAATCTCTATTCTTGAGGATGTTTCTGTAGATTTTATTACATACATGAACTCCCTGGATGGCCTTTGCATCTCTCAAACAATTATGGTTTTGTGAAAGGGAGAAGGGAGGCACTTGTTCTCTCTCAGTCCTTTTGTCTTCTCCACTTCTACTTTTGGAGCCTCTCTTCTTGAAATGGTATAGAACATGGGCAAAAGCAATCTCAGGAGATCATCTAATTCATTGCAGTCCAAGAGGCAGGAGACTGGCTTTTTCTGCAAGAAGAGAGAAACGAGCTGTTACTGCCCAGCAGGTGATGTTGCAGTTGTGAATGGAAAAAAACGGTGGCAGAGCTGCTGTAGTAACCAAAGGACAGAGGAACTGGGGAAGTGAAGAACTGCAGTGCCTGAATGCTTTTGGAGGTGGTGGAGGTTTTAGGTACCCATGTCCCAGAGCTGACCATCGTGGCTGCCACAGCTAGAGCGTGCTGATCTGCCCTGGGCTCTGTGATAAGTCACTTCTGCCAGTACCAGTGACTGGATTTTGTCTGCCTTGTGCTTTAAAAGCCTTAAGTCTCCCTAGGGAATCTGTCCCAGAGTCTCCGTATTTACTGTTAAAAGGCTTTTGCATGAGGGCAGGGAGTGGAGTGTCTGCCACAAGGTCTCACCTAAATTTTTTTGCCATGGTTGAGACGCGTTGCTCTGTGTCCCTCACTGATGTGGAAGAGAGGGAATTCTGTTTCTAGTCACAGCAAACTTCTGCATGCTTGGGGACTGGCACCATGTGCCCCTGTATTTATTTTTTCCTTTAGTCATTAAAAGACACCCCCCCCCAACACTGCACTCTGTTCAGGTTTTCTAATGAATTATATTTTTGGGGCCTCCTGTCACTGTTTTTCTTTCCCCGGAATCTCTTTAGATGGGCAGCACGCAATGTGCTGTGGTTCAAACTGAACACAGCACTCTAGCTGAGGCTTTGCAAATGCTGGATACAGCAGAAAACATTACTTCATAGGTCTTGCAGTTGAGACTTTGGATTATAAATCCCACTACAGAATTTGCCTTTTCCGTAACAATTCACTGTTTGTTCAAGTTCAGTTTGGGTGTACTCTAACTCCGAGATACTTTTCTGTATTATTTTTTTTCCCTAGCCTGTAGTTGACTAAGCCTGTCAGAATATAGTATGTTGCATTTCTGGCCTTGCTTTAAACCGGGATTTTATTTTTTCAGGTGGTTTTGCCTTCTGTTTGTTTCTCCTTCCAAAAGCACTCCCTTGTCCCCTTTTTTTCTGCAGCATCTTGGTGTTTCCTGTTAGCAATTAAGCTTCCCCACAGCTCCGTATTCCGTTTAAAACCTTTACAGTGGATGCATCTCTCATTCCAAGCGGTGTCCCTGTGGGCTACCAGGGACCTGGGGTGTTTGCAGAATAGAAATGGCTCTGGCAGAGCGAGGAGGTTTGTGTTTGAGAGCTGCAGGCCTCCCCGAGCACACAAGTTGGTAACTACTTTATTCAGTCTTTTATTAGGCTTGGTGTACAACTGGTGCGAAGAGGTTTAAGGTAGTACAGCAGCCTGTGGGGAACAGAATAGGAGGTTGTTACTCCTTTATTCACTTGTGTTATCTCAGTGCTTGGGGATCTTAGTCACGTTCATCAGCGTGCTGGGCAGTGTACAAATGCAGGCCATCGCCAGGTCCCTCAATCGCAGCCTGAAAGCAGGGCAGAGAAATAAATTATACATTTGGAAGATTAATAATGATAACTATACGTTAACTACACACAGGAGACAAAACCAAATTACAATTGGTAATATTTAAAACTAATGAAAAATGCAGATAAACTTCTAATATATATCATAGCAGCCCAATAAAATTTGACTTGCTCTCGTTGCCCAGGGCTAAAACTGCTTGGTGGATTGGGATTTTTTTGTTGTTCATTAACATTCATCATTATGGTGGAGAACAGATTAATAGAGTTGAGAGTGAAAATGGAAAATGGCAGTTTCAAACGTTGGTGAGATCTTATGTAGACTTGATTCAGGCTTAGTGTTAGCTAAATTGTTCATAACCCAGCAGCTTCTGCAAAGCAAAAAGGCTGTGTGGCCCCTGCTTGGAACAGATTCCATGATTTTAAGGAAAAAAGGGAAGCAAATGACAGTATATCTGTAAGCTGAAACTATGACTCTTGCTTTCACTGTGAATGTGATTACCTTAGAAATGATGCATATTAACCAAGATGGTGGTGTAATGGTTATGACCAGTTCAGTTTGTACTGAGAAAATAATTTGTATTAAATAGAAATAGGCTTATCTTCTATCAGTGTTCTGTAGCACAGTCAAACCTCTTAATAATTTGTTGGTGTTGCTGGATGCTTTCAAACACATAGTCCCTGTTTATAACAAACACAGAAAAAAATTGCACTAATAACAAGTAAGACAGCGCTTAAAAAGTTTCTGAGTCAATAGCTTTTTATCTAGACAAGTTTGGCATTTTGGGGTGGGAGGGTTTTTCTGAAATTGTCAT
This sequence comes from Thinocorus orbignyianus, assembly GCA_013400375.1. Classification (NCBI taxonomy): domain Eukaryota; kingdom Metazoa; phylum Chordata; class Aves; order Ciconiiformes; family Thinocoridae; genus Thinocorus; species Thinocorus orbignyianus. The sequence continues at coordinate 978,123 of VXBW01002914.1, forward strand.
TCACTGGTGAAGAGATAAACAGACTAAACACAAGGTGCTTCAGTAAGTGTGCAGAGATGCAGTTTCAGCTTGTGTATGTGGAACACTCACATCATTGGGATCATTCAGAAGACTTCTCTCTTGTCCCTCAGTACAAGTTCAGAAGTAGTAAAAGTTTAAAAGTTACGAAATCTTGGGGCCTTCTGAAAGTATGGTTTTTGCCAAGGCAAATAAAGGGAGGCAACAGTTCCATTTCTACCCAGAAACATTTCAGTCACTAATTATGGGAGGTTTTTTTCTGTAGGCTTTTGTCTGCCTGTGATTCAGTACAAATTCATCAGTGCACAATTTCATTAAGGGTAATCTAGTTTGCATCTTCATTTAGCAGCTGATTTGATTTTATCAACACTGCCCAGAGGTACTGATAGAATATCATCTTTCCTTAGATTAATTATTTCTACTCTGTCCTTGAGACATCTCCCAGGAAATTTATGGGACAAGGGAAGCCTCCTAGAAATGTTATTATTCATAGTAACTAGTTTTTCAACTGCGTGGATGAATGATACAGAGAAATAGATGATTTCCTCAGTTCTAGTGTGCTGTTCTCATGGACAGGGAAAAATTGATACATAAATTCTCCCTGACAGCTCCCTGAACTGTTTCTTTTTCAGCCAATTTGTCAATTATTTTTGAAAGTAATAGTGCACTGCTAACAGCTGAAAACAGACAAGATGCAGAAAAACTTCAAAGCATAACGGTTGAACGCATGAAATCAGGGACTCTTGCCAGTAGGAACATCCCTGATTTTGCCTTCTACTTACCGGTGTTTTTTGAACAGAAGTTGATTTGACATCATTAGACCTTTGATCTGTTGATTTATTAGTAGTTGATTATTGGTAGTTGAATTCCTCATGACTGATATGCTTGTTGAATTTTGCAGTCTTCGTTTACATTCTCCCCAAAATAGGAGAACATTGCTGCAAGCTATCCTAAGTCTTACAACTTTAAAACAAAGGCATTCCTCTTGTTCATTTTTCTCCTTCTTGTTCCAGTAGTATTATAGGGATACATTAGCACGCCTCTTGGCATTCCCGTTATGGAAGTACGTTAAAATCCTGGTTATGGCATCTGTTTGGAAATCATGCTGTCGAGTGAAATTTTTTGCTGGATTGCTTTATACTAGTTCTGGTTTTATTTTTCCCCTCCCTAAGTATTGTTACAACAATGTCTCAAAAACTTATTCTCATAATTCTTTTCTACTTCTTGCTACTCGCTGGGTGATTTTTATGTACAATGAGTACTGCAAATCTGAAAACAATAGATGAGCCTGAGATAGCAAAGCGTTTGACACTGTCCCACATGACCTCCTAGTGTCCAAATTGGAGAGTCATGGGTTCGATGAATGGACCACTCGGTGGA
>VXBW01002914.1:979647-1002496 GCA_013400375.1 Thinocorus orbignyianus
GAACTGTTGGAACAGGTCCAGCACAGGGCCACCAAGATGATTAGAGGGATGGAGCACCTCTCCTATGAGGACAGGCTGAGAGAGCTGGGACTATTCAGCCTGGAGAAGGCTCTGGGGAGACCTGATAGCAGCCTTCCAGTATCTGAAGGGAGCCTACAGGAGAGCTGGAGAGGGACTCTTTGTCAGGAAGTCTGGTGACAGGACGAGGGGTAATGGTTTTAAATTGGAAGAGGGGAGATTTAGATTAGATACTAGGAAGAAGTTCTTTCCTGTGAGGGTGGTGAGGCACTGGAACAGGTTGCCCAGGGAAGTTGTTGATGCCCCATCCCTGGAAGTGTTTAAGGCCAGGCTGGATGGGGCTTTGAGCAACCTGCTCTAGGGAGAGGTGTCCCTGCCCATGGCAGGGGGGTTGGAACTTGATGATCTCTAAGGTCCCTTCCAACTCTAACCATTCTATGATTCTATGATTCTATATTGTCCCCACAGCAGGGGGTGGTCACCAAGACACACACAGCTGTTGATATCTGATCCTTGGAATTATTTTATTCAAAGCTTACACCCCAAATATTTTCTAGGACTTCAGTTTATCCTCGATCATTCTCAAGGAATTATTTTTTTTTCTTCTGCTGCCATTTTGTTTTTTTCAATCATGTAGGTACAGAAATGGGTAACTTTAAATTCAGGCTTAGATCTCAGAAACTAATTTGTAGCTGTAATTTGAGGAAGGGCCTCACAATACTTTTGAGCAACCTGTTTATTTCACTAAGTTTTTCAGAATAAATATTCACGGTGTAAGTGATCTGGGACTGACTTTAAATATGCATTGTCATGTGTAAGTGATCTCTGTTTCTTTTCAAACCAAAACATAGGAATGAAGAGTATCAGCTACTTTTTCAATATTGTACTAGCCGCATGCGAAATATTTGTAGAGTTTAGTGATTTATAGTGCCTCTGGTTTTGGGTAGCTAACTCAGCATCTATAAACATGAGTTCTCTAAGGAAGAGAGAACAGAATGCTCTGAAATTATCCAGCTATTCAAAGTCATAAATAAAGCTTCTTGGCAATGCAAGGGGAATGTGTGGGTCCTCTTGGGACTTTGACACAAGCTGGGCACTTGACATCACCAGAGTCAAGACTGAATTTGTTGTGTGCAAGAAATTTTGGATACGGGTTTACAGGTGAAATTTGAGCACCCGGAACCATGTAGGTGCCCCAGGCCTCGGGAGAAAAACCAGCAGGGGTTGTGTCATCTTTTTGAAGCTTGTAAAAGCTCAACAATGGGCTTGTGTTGAAGTAACAAGCAAGTTTTGAGCAAGGCAGAGTCAGAGAAAAGCTGAATGAGCCCGTTACCATTTGAGTGAATGTAGCTCTTTCTCAGCATGTGCACCTGCCACAGTGTAAAAGCATAAATAAGAATAGTTATTGTGGAGTAGTTTCATAAGGTAGGTTCTCCCTCTTGCTTGCCCCATGGTAAATTGGCTTGGACACTTTTATTCTCAGTGTTTATCATTACAAGTTGAACCGATTTCCAGCATGGTAAAGATGAGTGCTGTTTGCTTTCTAATGCCTACACACTATTACAGTGAGTTCTCTCACATCATAGCAGTTTTCTCCGTGAAGTAAAGCTTGATTTAATGAAGGAAATTGCACTAGCCAGCAGCTGTTACTTATGTTTGTATTTATAACAGTATTCTACTTGCAATGAGACAGCCCTTTATCTTATGCTATACTACTTTATAATAATATATCTCTCGAATTAGTAAGCACAGAGGCAATTGAAGAAAGAGAATGTAATTGTATCCCTGCAACTTCTTTCTGTTTAACATGTACAATGTATATTTAGCTCAAAAGGTAAATGTGTTATCTGATCGTTTTTCTGGCTGCACTGTACACTAAGCTTTCTTTAAGGCAAACTGATAAAGGAAAAGGAAAAACTGCGCATGGCAGATGCTAATTATTCTGCTCCAGGAAGCGCTAAGATCACACTGAAAGGGACAGAAGATAAACATTTAGAGAAGAGACAAGGTTTTTCAGGTGGCAAAAGTGGAGTAGAAAATATTGGATCCCTTTTACCGTTAAGGTTTTGTGTAAAGGGAATGCTGCCTTTTAACTAATCTAGAAAAGTATGATTTAAAAGCAATCTCTGCCATGCTGGTACTGCACTATTTTTGAACTTTCAGCTGTATTTCTCTCTTGTCTTCTCCTCCCTCCTCCCACCACCTAGGGAGATACCTCCCTGCAATCATTTTCAGCGAGGCAGCAGGACTTAGTAAGGAGGCATTTTTTCTAAAAGACCATCTCCTGGCACTTTGCCTCTGTCAGCATGAGGCTGCTTTTTGTCTCGGTGGGTGGGTGGTGAAATAATTTCGTCTCAGAGGTTTCCTGATTATTTTCATAGTGCTTTAGCAAATGTCTGTAGTGGATGTTCTTCTTTCTGGGTTTTACCTGCATGAATTTTTACCCTACTGAGTTGATTTGGCCACTGTCCAGTTCTGTATTAAGGAAGAATTGCAACCCACACAGAATTGTTTTGAAGCTAATTTAAGAGACTTAAAGAGGATTGATGAGGATTCTCCTCTGAAGAAAGGAAACCTTAGATGCTGTGGATTTGCTGTGTAGTGGTAACAGTTCTCTATAACTTCTCCTGACTTCTGGTTCATTGTATAGATAGGAATACAAGAACAAGTAGTAGTAAGAGCTGCTCTTACAGTGGCCGTTGGTTGGCTACCAGAGCTGTTTATGGGGCCACTGGTGGTCTTATGCCACTGCTGCAATAAATAAGGCATTTTGCTTGTGATGTGCTACATAGTCTTTAGACTATGACTATGACTATGAGGGTGTTTTGTAAGGTCAAAGGCAACCAGGGACTGAATGGGCTGTGGGGAGGTGGTGTGCAGGGCAGCGCATGATTCTGTTTGAATCAATGAGATTCTGTGCTGGCATCTCCAGGAGAGGATTTCTCCCTGCCTGATGGTGCTGAAGTGTTCAGACTTGCTGGTGTGAAGGCAGGGTCTTTGTGACTGGCCGTTCTGATGCTCCAAGTAGCAGCTATTATTAGGACTTGTCAGCAAGAGGTGTTGCTGTGTAGCACTGTTCAGCCTCAGGCATTATTAGCTCTGTACCCAAATACAGGTTTGAACACCCTGATGCCTCCCTCTGTGTAAGAAAACTTTCTCCAGGGATTGCTCCCTTAATTTCACTCTTCCAGCTGTCTTTCAAAGAGAGTTTTGTGGGGTTTTTAAACCGATGATCCTTTCACGAAGGATTTGTGATGCTTGGGAAAACATGAGCAGCTCTAAGTAATTTACTATGAATTCCATATGCTTTTCTTCCCCAGATCTCAAAACACAAATCACAGAATGATATGGGGTTGGAAGGGACCTCTGGAGATCATCTAATCTAACCCCCCTGCCAAAGCAGGTCCACCCTAGAGCAGGTTGCACAGAAACTTGTCCGAGTGGGTTTTGAACGTCTTCAGAGATGGAGACTCCCTGGGCAGCCCGTTCCAGTGCTCTGCCACCTTCAAAGTGAAGAAGTTCCTCCTCATGTTTAGATGGAACAAGCCCCTCAGCCTTTCTTCTTAAGAGAGATGCTCCAGGCCCCTAGTCATCCTGGTGGCTCTCTGCCCTACCCTCTCCAGCAGTTCTCTGTTCTTCCTGAACTGAGGAACCCAGAACTGGACACAGTACTCCAGGTGGGGCCTCACGGGGGCAGAAGGGGAGGATAACCTCCCTCAAACTGCTGGTCACATTCTTCCTGATGCACCCCAGGATGCCATTGGCCTTGGCCACAGGGCACATTGCTGGCTTATGATCATCCTGTTGTCCACCTGGACTCCCAGGTGTTTTTCCTCAGAGCTGCTCTCCAGCAGGTCAGCCTCCAACCTGCACTGGTGCTTGGGGTTATTCCTCCCCAGGTGCAGCACTTTATACTTGCTCTTGTTGAATTTCATCAGGTTCCTCTCTGGCCAATCTTCATTTCACATTTAATAAAGAAAATACTTGGTGTGAAACTGGGTGCTTGAAACGCAGTTCCAGGAAATAAAACCAGAAGTAGTCGATCCCTTTGATGGACTCCTCAACACAGCCATGCGTGCTTCGCTCCTGCCGGTGTCTGCAGGGACTCAGCGGGGAGCTGTGCTTCTCCAGTGCTGCCTGTAGCTTTGCGGTGGCAGCTGCCGAGTGGAATCACAGCAGCCGTGTGTGAGGGTAACTGCTCTTACGTAGAAGCAGAAAACAATTGCTCAAAACTCATTTTAAAGGCATCGTCTTGGTGTTACTTAAAGTATCAAACACACTTTTTTTTAATAAGGATTATTCTAGCATGACTTACATACCTTTTTAGTTGCTCTTTGTAAAACTCTTTGGCATTTCACACAATGGATGTCAATCTAATGACATGTGTAACTCTTACCTGGTTTTGATCAAGCACACAAAGACATGGAAAGAATTGATATCTCTGGTATGTAGTGCCTAATCTTGACAGAGAGGTTGAGAGAGACATTTTTGGAATCACTAGTGGCTTTCTAAGAATAATTAGCCTGCTGTGACTTAGGGGGTGTCTTTATGTCCCAGAAGTCAAAGTTTCTTTTTACATGTAAAATTCATGTATTATCTGCAGGAAATAATTCTTTCTGAGAAGTCAAACTAAATACTTTTTAATTGGATTTTAGTGACTCATAAAAATTACAAAAAGTTTCTAGGCATTCAGATATTGTTCACAACTTAAAAATACATGAATTGTACCCGATTGAGACTAGTATCTGTACAAGAACTTTTGGTTTTGTAAAAGTAAGATTATTTCAGGTGTACGTGCACTTTTTTCCCCACCCAAACAATTGTAATTACGTACATCTTTTAATCCATATATAGATATCTTTATGTTTATCTGTATCATATATAAACAGAGAAGATATTTCTGAAAGGAAGAAAAAGTGAAACTGAATGCTCGCAAATAGCTGAGTAAAAACAGAAGTTTTTATTAAATTTCAGTAGTTTTAGGTATTTTTAATTATGGGGCATAGTGTGAGTATTCCGGCAGGTTAGTTCTATGTCTTTATTTATTGTGATGATTATATTGCCTCCTTTAATATCCAGATATACCAATTCCATATTTACTCACAAGATAAGCGCATAGTGGACCGTTGTCAAAATTATTTTTAGTTCTGTGTGTAAGTCTCAGTGTCTGGCTATATTAATATCTGTAGACAAATGAAAGAAAAACTGTCTTCAACCTCTCTTTTTCAATTCTTTTAGCTTTTCAAAAGCTAAAATCCTTACTTTTGCTTCCTGGTGACTTGAGGTAAACAAGGTGCTTCTTGTTGCTGCAGAGGCAGAAGTGGATAATCTTTGGAGTCTTTCTGTCTGAAGGTCTGTGTCTCCAGTGTTGGCTGATTGTTCATCTCTTCCCTAAGTGAAGATTCACTTAACATAAATGCTGCACATTTAAAGCAGATTGTAATTAGGAGGACAAAGACCTCCCCAGAAGTAAATGTGCAGAACTTTTTTTTATCCTGTTTAACTTTTAAGTAAATTTACAAATCCTATCACAGAGCCATTAACTGTTTTTACTTGTAAAACTTACACTGTAAGTTTTCTTCAGTTTACTGTCTTGAAAGTAAACTTCCATGGTCTTTTTATGTGGAAGTGGAGTGTAAATTTCTTCCAAATGCCACGTTAAACAAACAAACAAACCCAGCACTGTATAAATATGTATATATGCACTGAAGAAGAATGACTAAGCTTATGCAGCTTACGTAGCTTAACCTTCACATAGTTTATAGTAATGAGTAATTGTGTGAACAGTCTTGCTTTCTCCCTGGGTCATAAGAAGAAGAATATGAGCTATAAATTTATGCCTCGGGTTCTGGTATCTGAATTGAAAGTGATTTTTTTTTTTTTTCTGGCCCTGAGACCTCTCTGCCATGTGATAGATAGGGACATTAGTGCGAGCTGGAGTTAGCTACAACTATTTCAGGGCTGCTCTCCTGCTCCTAGAATAACACGAAGGGTTGCCTGCAGCAGGAGTGCCCTGTCAGCCACACAGCATTGCTGGTGCATTCCTAGAGGCTGAAAATATTTATTTTTAGCGTGTCCCTCCTTGAATGATGAGTTTCATCATTCATAACAGTATGTCTGAAGCATTGTCCCCAGTCCTTTTCCATCCAAAAATCACTATTTGTCCTCTTCATAGATGTGCTAATGGCTGTAGAGGCACAAGAGTCTTTATTTGAAAAAATACGAGCAATGAGTAATATAATGTGGCCAGTACACGTGGATCGCTGCTAGCTGCAATAAAGCAGAAAACAGTAGTACCCTTTTATGTGCATCTACTCACATAAAAGCTGACAGTGTCTAAAATTAGGCATGAAATACCATCATGGGAAATTCTTCTATTTAGGGCTTGCCCTTTCCAGTTTACCTTAATCTTTGAGATAGAAGCACGTCCCTTTATTGGTTACATGAATAAGCCATTGGACTTGCTTCAGAGATAACACCTTATTTAAAGGTGAGATTGAATCAGTTGTTGAAAATAGTCTATTTGGAGAACTATCTCGGTGTCTCACTGAATTGATTTCTACCACACACCCACCCTCCTGTTTGTTCATCTTGTAGGGAGAGGTAATTGTTATTTTAACAAAGACAGGAGTGAAAACTTAAATTGCAAATGTCACCTTGACGTGCATCTTTTTTTTGGTTGAGTTCTCATTTAATGGTGTGTCATTTAATCTTAACTGTTGATGATAAAAGCCCTACTGAAGACAGTATTCAGAGAACTGTTTAAAAAAAAAAATCCCCTTGTGCAGAAAGAAGCAGGAAAATTAGTGGCATTCTTTAATCATCAGGAAAGGACTGGCTAACAGCAGTAAGTGACTAACTTAAACATAGGAGGGCCAGGTGCTCACCTGTGTAAATTGCCAGCAGAGGAGTTGATGGACAGCATTTTAGAGAGAAGTCTGTCTGTAATTCCTCATCAGCAGCCTCAGTAGTTCTTCTGTCCATCAGAGACTTTTTTTAATTTTTTTTTAGTATTTATAGTTAGTAAATATAAAATAAAAAATTAAAAGATAAAATAAATACATAAAAATGTAAATAAAAGTATTTATAGTTATAAATACTATAAATATTTATAGCATTTATTACTAGTTTATAGTAGTCAGCTAAATACTAAAAATTAATATCCTCTGTATTCTACTGTAGGGAGTTCTGATGACCACTTTGTCAGCTAAGATATAGTTGTGGCAGTAGTTGGAAACAGTGATTTAATCTGTGTAAAAATGCCTTCAGGCTTTTGTTCTGAATTTTTCCATCTGCTGGGAACTCTGAAATACTGAACTCTATCTGGAATATGTCTGCAGGTTTTGTTGAAGCCTTCGGTAGTTGATGTTGTTTCATTTGAAAAGTCTCACATTTCCATAGCAGTGATTACACTAAAATTAAATGTGATTATTTTGTTTTCAGCTTGCCATGTGGATTTGCATGTTTCACATTACAGGCAATGCTCAGAATATATGTGTTGCACAGGATCATGTTACTGTTGAGGCTCATGTGCTATAAAAATAGATGCTGTTCATCCTGTGCTTCATAAACTGTGGTAGGGCTATTTCCTTAAAAGCACAGAGGTTGTAAACAAATAACAAAATTCTAAGAAATCATTCATTTTCTACTTCTTTGTTCTAATTAGACTTGAAGCTGCAAATAATGATGCTAAAACCAAATGAAATGAAAAGTACTCAACCAGAACTTTATGACAAGCAGTAGACTGCATTCACACCCACATGTTTTTGCTTGACTGGCAAAATAAGACATGCTGGATCCTAAATTAGAGCATGCAGGCAGATACATGCATCAAAACAACAAGATATGGGAAATGTGTTAGGCAATTACAGTCTATGTTTGCATATATGGAATTTAGCTTTTTAAGTTCATGTCATGCTGTGACAGTAAGAGAAAGACATATCAAAGCTTGTGCTACATGGATTATTGGTGTTTTGGGAGCTGATTTCACAAAACCAGTGGGTAGTTCAGTTGTCTTGCATGGATTTAGGGGTTCTGCAGTACTAGGGCTTCTGGTTCTAGTTGCTGGGTAATGCCTGAAAACACATCGAGTGCTCAGAAAGTTTCTGTCATGGCTTATGTTACCACCCTGGTAAGCTGAAGTGGTCATTGAGACAACCTGGAAGGAGTGAGCAATGCTTAGTCCACTTTTGCTGCATACAGACTTGCTTTGGTGAATTCACGCTGCAGCTTTTTGCTGTTTTCACAAGGCTTAGTAAGAAACAGTGTCTTCAGCTAGTCAGTTTAGTCTTTTGACTTGAATCTGTTGTGTGGAGTGACTCTATTATTAATGCCAGTGTATTAATACTAAAACCAAAATACTCTGACTTTTTAAATATCTTTGGCCTTCTGCTTGTGATAAAGTTTGTTTTTACAAGCAAATAATGCTGCATCAATTGATATAAAGGAATTCTCTGTGATTTCAGCTGCACAAGACCAGATCTTCTGGGAGTTTTACGTATTCATTTGGTAGTAGCATAGCTCTCTGTTACCTGAAACAATGTAATGTTTAGTGGGGTCTCACTAAGTCACCTACCATGAGTTTCATAGCTGTTTACATACGCTCTCCAGTATAGTGCCTGAAATTTAGAATTTTTTAAAAGAAAATTTTAGAAATTGTAATTTTCGATGGGAAACTTTATTTTAGTTCTGTTCGTTTTCCTTGCCAGCTCAGTCTGCGCTGCTTTGATATACGATACGCCATGCAGTTCTTCCATTTTCACAATGTCAGTCTTCCCTTGCAGGGAATTGTATTGGGTTTGTAGCATTTTCTTAAACCCCCTTGCATGTAGAATTGATGGATAAGATACATAAAATTGATAGTGTTGTACCCTTGGGATGGTCTCATTTTGATATGTTTTTCCAGAGCTGTTAAGCAACCACGCATGATGGCCGTTACTGGGTCTGACCTGGGCAACTGGTGTAGATTGCTCAGAAAGTTTTATGCATTGGACAGCATGGAAATTATCACCTCTGATTCTTCTTAACAAGTTGTGGAGAAATACAACAGTAACAGTGATTCAGATTTCTTTTTCTCATCTTAGGTTTTCTACCCTAGCAAAGATGGTACTAAGATCCCAATGTTTATTATTCACAAGAAAGGAATTAAATTGGATGGTTCTCATCCTGCCTTCTTGTATGGATATGGAGGCTTCAACATATCAATTACACCGAGCTACAGGTAAGCAGGATAACTTAGACTTTCTTCTGAAGTATCTGGTATAAACAGCTGTCACAGACTGAGGGCAGGGTGGGCTGTGGATCTGACAGAGTAATGCTTTCCAGGTCCCTGAGGAGCAAGATGGGGGCCATAAGGACAGCGCATTGGTGTCCAGGCATCATTTGTCTGCTTTGTTAGTTCTGAATTCAAGTGTTTTGACCAAAGTCATAGAAGAAATCTGCGTCAGAAGAGAAAAGTGCTGTGCTCCTCTGAGGTTTACATCAGGCACCCTACCCTTTAAATTGCTCCTTCTCCCTGCTTTTTCACAGAGCTCAACAGAAGAGCGTATGGACATACATTAAGCAAATATTTGAGTCCTTTGCTGAACTAGGAAGTTTTCTTTTTTCCAAGTAATACAATTACCTATATCACTATATTACAGAAAATCAAGTATTGATTTAAATGAATGTAAGTTATTAAAATTTGGCTTTATTTTTATTTTATACTTTTGAAGAGATTCAGTCGGAAGCAAAATCCTACTGTGTTCCTATATGATCAGGGAAGAAACATGAGTATGTCTTCACATGCAAATGATATGGGCTCTGCATATGCAAAGCAACCCATTGTAGACCAAAAATGCTGTGTGCAAAACAGGATTTGTACCCCTCAAAAACCTTATTGAATGGATGATCCCTTTAAAGAAAAGGCTTATTTCTTCAGCAAGGGGATTTGAATAGGCTTTACCAAGAGGCTGTGATTGTAATATGTAAGAAATGCTCCTGGGTAAGGCAGGGGAAAACAGAAATGCAAAGGACTGAATGGAAAACAGTTTTTCAGATAGTAGAAGAGCAGCTCACCAACACAAAAACAATCTGTTATGAAACAATCCTATTCAATTTAGGTGCTACCAGTCTTGCTTTAGAGTCAGGACATTTCAAGAAATCCTTTGTATGCTTGTTTTTTCAGGTCACTGTGATTGTATTTCTAAATAGCATTTACAGTTTCTCATCCTTTCTAGCAAATACCTTGTCTAACAATGGACCTCCTACTTTGTCTTCTATGATTATTTGAAAGCTTTTTATCTACCTTGTAAAGCTACATTTTTCATTTCCTTTATTCTTTGAGAGACAATTATATAACCAGGAATAGTTTTTTAATTCATATTAGATTAGGCTCAAGCACTGATTTATTCAGTTTGTTATAGATGCTGAAAACTGTGATAAAACTTACCATGTTTTCTTTTTTAAAGTAAATATTATGTATCCATTAAGGTAAAATTTCACATACTGCAGAGCTGACATGAGCAGGCTGCTGGCAGAAGACGAAGCTATCTCACAGTGCTTCCTTCTACCTCCCATCCATTGGCCCTGGTCCTTGCTGGCACCTTTGCTAAGCTGATTTACCTCACAAGAATGGCAGAAAACTATCCCAACAAAACAGAGTGGGTGATTTTCTGCCATTTTGGCAAAAATTGACTCTCAGAGGAGTCCGGGAAACAGCAGCAAGACAGTGCACCTGACAGTCATAAGAGAGGAAGATGGAAGGTGGGAGCAGTGACCTATGTCTTCCTGAACCCCATGAAACCTTTATCACACAGTTCATGAAAGAAGGATATGAATCTGTAACGGTCCCTTAAAAGTACATGCACAGAGAACTGTCAGTCGCCTCCAGATCAAAATACATTATCCCACTGACAACATAAATAAAACACAGTTGGCCACACCTCCCTCCTCATTCTCTCCCTGTAATATCAGCATATCCCTTCACAACCTTTCTCCCTTTAAAAGAAAAATAAGACAAGCCAAAGTCTTCAAATGCATGTTCATGGTTAATAACCTGAGAATTGAGTACTTGAGGAAGTGTGTTCCAAAAGTAGGCAGGCAAGATCAAGGAAATAAAATTGTGATAGAATTTTTGCCAGAAAGGCAGGACGTCCAGTTCTCCTTTTACCTGGCAGATTCCGGTAATGTTTGACTACATCCCCATTTACTATATACTGCCATATTCCCCAAGGGGTTCCCGGGTCCAGGTGCTGTCCCAACACCACAACTCAGTCATGTTTTTGTAGATGACCACAGGCACAAGTGCTAGAAAGCAGCCACAGGATGGTCAAGGCTGAGACTTTGTTCAGCTGATCCTGAGCTGAGGCGTAGCTATGGAAATGCAAGGCTGCTTGGCTTTAAAATAAAAATTTTTAAAAAAATTAAAGAAAGTTCCTGGAGAAATATTCCTGATTATTATTTTTTTTTTAATCTAAATTTAAGGCTCTTAGAACTTTTTCACAAAGTACTCCATCTTCTCTTCTTCAGTGGTTCATTTCTGGCCTGTATTTCTTCAAGCCATTACAGTGTTTTCTTCACTGATATTTCTCACCCATTAACGTGAGCCAGCTCTCTGGCTTGGGGAGCTGATTTCTGCTTAATTCAGAAACTGCTGTTCCATTTCGTTTTTATTCCAACACAAAAAAAAAAAAAAAAAAAGAAATCTTTTTCACTGAAAGCAACAGAAAACAAACCAACAGGTTAGTGGGTCCAGAAATAGCTACAAGAACGATGGGCCAAAATCATTAAGTGAGTTACAGTAGTGGTTTATTTTTGAAGGCAAACATGCATCTTTTATACGCTTCTCTGGACTCAGGAGCTGCAATTGGTAACATTTTGAGTATGGTGCCTGATACAGCACAGTCATTTATTATACAGCCTGCATAACGAGTGCAAGTGAAAGCTGATGGAACACGCAGCAGTGGTTTGGCAGAGCTGCTGGGGAAATGCTATCACAAACCCACCGCTAATGCCCTCAGATTCGGCTAATTACCCTGCAGGAACCAACGTGTTTCCCTTCACTGTTCTGTGTGTGTCCTGTGTGGGTACAGGAGAGGCAATTTCTAATGCATCCTGGAATACAGCTGATTGTGAAGCAGACTGTGAAATTGCTTTTCGCTGCTACGGGGCCAGGTTGTACCAAGCCTTTAAGCAAAGAGGTGGTACAGGGAGAGACTGTAAGCCCTGAGAAAGGTCAGGCAGCACAGCAGCCATGGGTGCAGAGTGCAAGATTACTATTTTCAGTTACTGCTCTTTCCTGCTCCACAAAAGCCAAGAAAGCAACTAAATCTAGTGACTCAGGATGTTTTTTCTCCATCACCAGTGCCCTAACCTGCATTTCCCTGTCAGCTGTAATACCTGACAGCAGATTAGTAATTCTGGGAAAGCATTCTTGCTCTTGGAAGCACCACTTCTCATGTTGTCCTGTGCTGTGAAAAACAGTACCTGATTGCTTATTTTTTTGTGTTATACTCCTTAAGAGTGATACGGCAAAAGGTTATAGAAACTGTTGAGAAGCACAGAGCCAGACTCTACTCTGCAGATCGAGACATTTCATAGTTATCCAGAGCGACTGGACTGTTTACTGTGACTCAGACACCAAGTTGACTTGAAATCAGATCTGGAAGCAAGAACCCACCTGGAAGAACACAGGAGACAGTAGCAGGGTTGTCTATGAAATCTGCATTTGGTGCTGTCTGATCATTTGGCATATTCACTTTCTGGAATTTTTTATTCTTAAGTATTTTCAGGCAATATATTTGGGTAGCAAGCTCTTACCTTACCTGCAATTCCTGTGCTTGCTACCTTTGATTACTAGGAGATCAAATCAGCTTAGATTAAAAAGTTTCTATGATTTCGTTTGGGACAGAGAGAGGGAAAAGGAAGTGCAGGGAGGTTTGATGGCTTTAACATACCAAAATTTAAGAAGCCACAATCTTACGAGACTATCCACTGTCAGGCTACTCCATACCAGCTGTGCAGCAACCTGTCAAAATTAGGCATCCTGGAGTTTGACAGTATAATGCTCTGATCTTTACACAGTGTGCTTATAGAATATCAATCTCCTGTCTGATCAGCATGTCTCAGCAATCTAAGAAAAATACGTTTCACAGTGATGGACTTCAGAATTGATTTTACAGAAGCAGAGATAATTCATGCCTCCTGAACCATCTGATTGCCACAGATAACCAGCCTTAGGTAGAAAGGTTTTTCTTTGGTGGATTATGAAAATACAGAAATTTCTTATCAGTTATTCTTCTGCTTTTTTTTTTTTTTTCCTTCATCCTTGGTATATACTCTCAAGAACAAGTGTCAGTACACTGATAATGGCTTTGGAAGGTATGAAAAATGTACCTGTTTTCATACTACATCCACATGAGATACAACGTAGGACTAGTGTCTTTCAAGACATTTCAGATACACAGTAGGGGTACTTAAAGGTAAAAAGTTCTACAGGTAGTGGTTTCTTCAATGAGCAAAGATTTCAAGCAGATAAGAAATTAAAACCTAATAGAAGGAAAAAAAAGACTTGTTGGGATTAAATTTTAATCTCCTACGGTCTACTTGGCCTATGTGTGGTTTGCCATCTGCAGTTTCTGCTATGGGAAGCTACTGCCCCAGCAGATCAGAGATCTATTCCTCTTCTTAACTATTAAATAAAACTTAAATTCTTTCAGTCCTTTTTAAAAAGATAGCAATAGCTTTGATACTTTTTCAATTTGACATTTTAAAAAAAATGAAAAAAAAAAAAGTGTGCCACTTTAGCTTTCATCCAGGTTCTAGAAATACTAAGAAAGGTAGAACTTGTAACCTTAGTTTTTGCTATTTGTTTTCTATTTAGCAATGCAAGTGGAAAATAAATAAGGTAATTGGCCAGAACTTGACTGCAGACCCTGACACAAGACGGTGGTAGAAATGGAGTTTTTCTTTGCAAACATAGTTTTATAAAGGTCCAAGAAGGTACATTAAGGAGAAGCTGAAAATACCTGCTCATAAACAAAGATAAGGGCTGATCTTAAGTCTTAATTCTTTGCTATCTTCATTTGGGCTAAGCCTTCCTTTCCTCTATGAAAAAGAGGAGGACCCACTGGAGAGGAACAGTTCAGAAAGCTATGGGCACTGCGTATGTGATGCTGCATAGCTCTAGCCCCAACACTGAAGGCTTTGAAGATTAATTAAAAAAAACGGTGATGTGTCCTGGGAGGTCATCTGTTAAGCAGAACCACTAGCCACTCACCGAAGTGCAGAGCTAAAGGAGGAAGAATGGACCAGCGCTGGTTCCTTCCTCTCCTGAGAGGGCTTCATATCCGTGGGTAACCATTGAAAAAAGCCTGGCTACTCAAGTTTGTCATCAAGGGGGGCTTAATTCATGATTTCATCGCAGATCTTTCCCTCAAAGTATTTTTTTTTAAAGTGGTAGGGATATAAAAATTGGAAATTAAAAATCTGTTTTCTTTTTCAGTGTGTCAAGACTTATTTTTGTGCGACACCTCGGGGGTGTTCTAGCAGTGGCAAACATCAGAGGTGGTGGTGAATACGGAGAGACTTGGCACAAAGGTAAATCAGTCAGGAATCAGAGGAACAAAACTGCAGGCTTGGCAATGGAAGTTGCAACATTGCTCTCTTAGGGGTTCCGATTTCTTGTAGGCAGGCATTTGACCTTAGTATTGGTTTTCTTTAAGCTGACTTTTATGCTGCAGGAAACCCAAGTTGCTCACTAGAAAACTCTGTCAAATCTCTTTCCCCCTTTTCTTAGTATATTTGAATTTTGTCTCCTTGTTTTTCCCATCTGATCCTTGTCTTAAACCTTTGATTGTCCACTTGCCTGATTTTTGACAATTTGACATTTGCCTTATTTTTGCCCTTTTTTTTTTTTTTTTTTGACAATTTTCTGCATCCTTTCACTAGGGGAAAAAACCCTACCCATTTCTGTAACATCCCTATCCATTGTTTCTTAATGGTGACACCATACTCATATCCAAAGAATCTGTGGATAAATTGCTGGAGATGTTGTCAGCAAGGCAAATGCACCAAAACAGCAATGTTTATGATGCATCAGTCTGCCATGGGAGCAATCCATAATAACTTTTTATCATACAAAACGGTATTCCCAGATCATTACGTCTTGGTTTTACTATTTCATCTGTGGCAACTTTTTGTCTGGGTCATTTCCTTGCAATTGAGTTAAATATGTAATAGTTTCATAAATAGAAGCAATATATGCTTGCAGATACAGGATGTTGTTGCTACAGATGAAGTATCCCTCATTAATTTTAATTTGACGATTGATTTGTAATAGGTTTTAATAAAATTTCTCTTAATATGATAATGCTTCTTTGGTCCACCTATTTCCTGCTGTGTTTTGACCCATCTTTTATTGCAGTTGCATAATAAGATACGTGACTGTTCTTTGTTAATTCCAGAAGCACTTATAGAAGTCTGTTTACTTACTTTCAATTGTATAGATAGGAGTCTGACCTTACACTAGACCAGAACTTTGAGCAAAGAGTAAGATTTGTTTCTCCTTTGTTGCCACACACAATTGAAGAGTTTTTTTGTTATCTCAGTATTTCTCTCTTCAATAGTCTTATTAATGTGAGAATTATGTGTATTGGTTAAAAAAAAAAAAATAAAAAAATTAAAAATTTACTGGTCACTGTGCTGTAAGGTCTGTATGACTAAGTGTTAGAATTACCACACCAAACTTTTGCAACATAAAAATGAAGAATCCAGTGTAAACTGGGCATCTAGGATCACTGGAGATAAAGATAAACTTTCATTTTAAAGCTCATCTCGCTTACTCTAGGGTAGAATAAATTGTCCTGGAGGTTCACAGACCAGAGTGGAAACCATAGGCAATTAGTTTGGAGTGAACGTACAGCTTTAAAATAGAGTAGAAGGAACTGGAGTTCCACTTCTGCATCCACTGAGCCCCTTTTACTTGGATCTACAACAGCCTTTGCTACAGGAGCATGAGGATTTTCTTCCTAGTTCTCGTTTTTTTCTATCATTTAATTGGCTGAGGAAGAACATACCAGATCTTAAGGTAGAATAACCTTCAAGGAGAAGCCAGCTTTAGTCTCCTGCCAAGCAGGTATCTAAAGCAGGAAGATTGAGATTTGGTCAACTGTGAGTTCTCTGGGCTGATATTCTTCTTAAATAGCTGAAAGATTGTAGAGCAAAACCATGTTTTTCCTTCCCTGTCCCACCCTGCAAATTCTTTTTATTTTGAGAACTGGAAGTCTTACCAATGATTTCATCTGGACCTACATTTTCAGTCATGATTTGTTCCTCATACGTCTGATCACATTTGGAATTTTGTTCAATAGGATGGCAACATCTTAAGCATTTCCATGTTGATAGTTTGTGAATAACATTTCAAACCAAGATGCAAATCTGAAGTCCCTTTTTGAACATAGCTATATGTCATTTTACCTGAAAACAACTCATGGAAAAACAATAAATTACCAGCCACGCATTCTATGTCCAGGAAATCAGAACTGCTTATTTTATAAGTTGAAGCTTTACTGCCTTAAGAAACTATCACTGAGTTTAATGCTGTTAAAACCTCATTATATCAAACCTCAATTAGATTGTATGTGGTCATTTTGTATATATTTTACAATGCAAAGCTTTTAGCTTTAATTGTACTGGTTAGGAACACTACCTGGCACTCACTCCATAGTATAGGTATGTATTATTCAGAGTTTCTGAAAGCATTAGAGTTATTGACAAAACCATCTTAAACACTCTCTGTGTTGAAAGAATCTCTCATTTTTGCTGTGTTTCTGAGCATCAATTATTCAAATGTTCATGGAACTGGAATTGTTGCCAGATATTTTTGCACACATGTTTTTCTGAAGAAAAATGGTATCAAATGGATTTTATAGCATCAACTGACTTGTTTTATTTGTGTGCTAGGTGGTATCTTGGCCAACAAACAAAATTGCTTTGATGACTTTCAGTGTGCTGCCAAATACCTCATCAAGGAAGGCTACACATCCCCAAAGAAGTTGACTATTAATGGAGGCTCAAATGGGGGCCTCTTAGTTGGTAAGAACTGCTCGTATATTTGCTGGGTTTATCAAAGTAACCAGACAAAAATTTATGAGATCCTCTTTTCAAAAGTTGCTGGAATGTCAATCCATTAATATATATCTGTACCAATATAAATATATATAATGGCACTTCACTTTACATAGGACATCTTTCTTAAGACTAACCATTACAAGATAATTACCGGATAACCAGAAATCTATATGTACCATCAGGAAGCTCTGTGTGGTCTGTGACGTAAGCCAGAACCCTGTGTCCTTCAGTCCTCCGTCAGAGTTTGTCGTTCCCTCTTTCTGCAGTCGTGCATTCTTGTCCTCTGACAGCAGATGACAATGTGACAGTTCTGCGTTCAAAGCATTTGTACAGGGACATGTAACAATTTGACTCTGCTAGCATAACAAATAACATCATGAATGTCTCTGGTGAGAAATGCACAATTTCAGCTGCTTGAAAAAGTCATGAGGTTTTGAGGGACTGTGTAAATGTAGCACTTTGTTACAAACGCATCTTATTCGCTGCTGTGTTCTTAAATTCAAGGAAATTAACAGCCTCCTCTTAAACAGAAAAGCTTGTCACAAAAATGTCTCATAGTCTAAGCAGTACTTAAAGAGCTACAAAATTTATTTCCGATTAAATCTCTGCATCTGAATATAGCAGAAGAAAAGGCAGGTGATTTTGTTCAGTTTTGAAAGAAGAACATAACTGAATAGTATCGGGGTTTGCATTATTTTAAACAGCATGAAAGGCACGAGACAGTATGACAGAGTTGAGCTACTCATGTAAGAGGGGGAAAAAAGGCATTTCAAGTTTATAAACCACTAATTTATGAGCAGATTTATAAGACTCACTTTTTGTTTCCTCTTCTTTTTCTACTCCTTATTTATCTGCTGCTGAATACTGGCTCTAGTGATTTTATTTTTCAGTGAACTAGCATCCAGTATAAGAAACAGGATTTGAAGTTACATAGCTCTTTGGTCTAAGCCATCTTGGTTATTCCTGCATTCTTATCTTTAAAAAGCAGTTGTTTTAAAGATAAATAACAAGTACATGCAAAGTAGTATTTTTTTGCTTTCTGCTTATATGCTTCTTGGTTACAGGTGGCAGGAGGTGTTTGTGCGCGGTAAATAAAGCACCAGTAGAAGTGGATGAATGTGGTAAAAAATTAAAGGGTTCACACAGCGCTGGGAGTGCAGACCTTGCACAGGTCAATTTTATGTGAGCATAAATATGTATTTGGAAGTGCAGTTAAACTTCCAACATGTTAAAATCATAGAATCATAGAATGGTTAGAGTTGGAAGGGACCTTAAAGATCATCAAGTTCCAACCCCCCTGCCATGGGCAGAGACACCTTCCACCAGAGCAGGTTGCTCAAAGCCCCATCCAGCCTGGCCTTGAACACTTCCAGGGATGGGGCAGCCACAGCTTCTCTGGGCAACCTGTTCCAGTGCCTCACCACCCTCACAGGAAAGAATTTCTTTCTAGTATCTAATCTAAATCTCCTCTCTTGCAATTTAAAACCATTCCATTCAAGCTAACCACCTTTCAATTTAAAACCACTGCCCATTATGTTACATAGCTTCTGAAAATACTGTTTTATTGTTACATGGACTTCCGTTTCAGTCAGGATGAGATTCATCCTACCCGGATTTAGTCATCACAAAACTCTCTATTTTTGACTGAACAAGTCAACTGAGCTCCTTGTTTGGGTAAGAGGAAGCGAGTGGCATCTGCAGAGTGTATGTCATTCCGGTGGGAGACCGCTGTTAGGGATCTAGACCCCCCTGCTCTGAAAAATCTGTTGTTAGAAACCTTCCCTTGTACTTGCAGATAGATTACAACCCAACTGGATTTCCATGCTCTTGATGAGCCAGATAGGGTTTTTCCTTGGCTGGATAGCATTAGGAGAACTTAGGAAATTCTTGGAAGTGCTTTTTCATCAAAGCAGAACTAAATTGTGCAATAGCTTTGTGTGCAACACTAAAGAGCATAGCTCATACTTTAGGTGCAAGGACCCGCTGCCAGATTTCTTAGTTCTCATGTACTGAAGAAAAAGCTGACAAGGAAGAGCATTGTCGCTCTTTGAAAATACTGTTTCCTTTCAGTCTGACTCACAGGAGGTGTCTCCAAGGAGCGCTGAGCCCCCAGCTCTTGCCTCATTCAGCTGCAAAACAAGACTTCCTTGTGCTGCAGTGATTCCCAAGCGGAGCAGAGCCGGCAGCTGTGAGCTGAAAACCTTCACGCAAACACAGCATTTGACCTCTCGTGTTTGCTTAGACAAACAGCTCCAAGGCTTCGAAGTCTTACTTTTGTACTGAATTTTAAAACTCAAAGTATGTGTAGAGGAGTAAAATTCATTAATAAACTGGCTTTCCAGGTTACAGCTTATTACTGTATATAATTAGGTAATATGGCTAATTAAAGGGGTGCAGTGGGAACAGATGAATGTCTCCATAAGTGATTTCTTACTGAAGTAACTATTTAGGGAACTAGGAGTAGCAATTTTTTATAAAATCCTGAGCAACATGCAGTGCTTCAAGAGACACTCTGCAATAAAGATTAATAAAATTGTATGTTATGATAACTGGTTTGGCTTTTTTTTTCTACTACAATATAATTTATGTTCATAAAAGGAAATAACATGAAGGGAAGGGATCTGATCAAAAGCTTCAAGTTAAAAGGGGAAACAGCGTTTACATATCAGCTATTTAAGGCATTATGTATACCTTATGAAAATGGCTCAGGAAAGACCCAGGAAGAGTTGGTGTGGTTGCATATCAAAGGTGACCAGAAATAAAATCACATCCTTCAGAAAACAGAAATCACCTTCAAATGAAGAAAATAGGGTAAGAACGTAAACTCCAACAAGGACTGAGTGACCATAGGAGACTGGATAAGCAAATTGCTTCCGATAGAAAGATTAGCAATGAAAGCTTTCTATGCACATCAGAAGCAGGAATGTGGCCAGAAGATCTGTGGGTCTTGCAGGTTAGTGAGGTGTAAAAGGAGCACTAAAGGAAGATAATGGCAGAGCAGAGCTAAACGGTCTGTTTGTATTGATGTTCCCTCCTGAGGAGCAGGGGGAGTTCCCTGCAGCAGAAATCTGTCTTCAGGGGGAATACTCTGAGGAACTGACTCAAGATGAAGCATCAGCAGAAGAGGCTTTGGAATAAATCAAATCAAATGAAAAGTAGTGCGCTGCCAGGACCAGATGGTGCACACTTGAGATTCTAAGTGAACGCCGATATGAAACTGCAGGCTACTAAGCCTGAATATCTGAGGAACAGAAGGGGGCAAGTGTAATGCCAGTTTTTAAATGGTTCATGGTGATCCACAAGCTGCAGATGAGTAAATCTGATGGCTCCAACAGGCAAACCAACTGAAACCAATAAATAATAGCTGATGTCTAAGGAAGAATTTTGCAGGCTGAAGTTACAACGTGCAAATGTATCAGCTCTTTGAAGGAGTCAGAGAGCTTTTCATAGAATCATGGAATGTGTTAAGAGTTGGTGGGGCCTTAAAGATCATTGAGTTTCAACCCCCCCTGCCATGGGCAGGGTCACCTCCCACCAGAGCAGGTTGCTCAAAGCCCCATCCAGCCTGGCCTTAAACACTTCCAGGGGTGGGGCATCCACAGCATCTCTAGGCAACCTGTTCCAGCATCTCACCACCCTCACAGTAACGAATTTCTTCCTAATATCTAATCTAAATCTACCCTCTTCTAATTTAAAACTGTTACCGAGGTTCCTCACATGAGGCTATGCAAGAAGGTTCTGGCTGAGCTGGAAGCAAGGACATGTCATAACAATATCCTTATTAACAGGAGGCAAAGAATGCAAATAACTGATCCATCTTCACAGTGGACAGAAATGAGGAGATAAAATAATTTGGGAAAGAGTAGGCATAGGTATGGATGGATGGATGCACAGTGATTAGCTCTGAATTAAGAAAGGGATTCTGGGTTTCATTGTGGTAGTTATGTGAAAATCCCAGTGTTCTTATTTCTTGAAATTCAAAAAAGTAGGGGAAATGGTAAAATCACCAGGCAACAGATTTAAATCAAGCAACAGAAACTGCAATTGAAGAACTTATTGCCACAGGATATAGTGAACATCAAATGAATAAACATTAAGAAAGGAGATAGATGTGTTTACAGAGGATATGCGTTTTGATGGCTGTTTAACAGGATGGCTGGAAATAACTCTAACCCAGGGAAAACCTAAACAACTATTTCAAAAGCTGATAATAGGAAATGTCTCTGAGTATTTGCTTAACGCCTTTTGCCAGAGCATCTGCCAGTTGCTACTCTTGTAAACTGAACACGGAGCTAGACGGGCCTACTGTGGTTATTTTTAAAATATTTCAGGCAAACATTATTCTTAAAGAAATTACCCTTTTGAGTAATAGGAAGATAGACATGATTAAAAAAGGAAAAGTACATAACCAGTAATTTTCTGTATTAAAATGATGTTTTTCCTCTGATTTTGTAGTATGCTTTTATCAAAATCTTTTTCCTACGCATTTCCATAGTAATTACCAAAGAAAACTTTCATCAATGAATGGAGCAGGGTTGCTTCTTGACATACTTTTCTTTGTTTATATTAATATTAAAAGTTTAGACAGTGAACAGTTTAGGAAACTTAAATTCATCAGTCCAAAAGCTCACATATTTTAATAGTGTATTTCTCCTTTAAAACCATTTTGCTAGTTTGGAAGGTGGTTTTCAAAGAACAGTGTGTTTGGTGCCTGAAGAACAGCTTTTAAGCTCTTTTGGAAATGCCATCTTTGGGAGTTATAATTTTTAGCCACTTGTGTATTTCCTTTCAGTTTTGCTTAAAAGTCTATTTGACTTCATATTCACTGGCAGTCTCCTCCCGGTGCAATTGTGTTTATATCAGATCTTTTATACTTAAGCTTTTTGGCTTCAGATGTTATATCGTAATCTACGTTTCTTCTCATATTGTTTTAACTTAACAGTTTTATGTTTGTTTGGGGTTTCTTTTTAAAAAGAAACTTGGAGTTTATAAAAGCTTTTTGGAAGTTGGTCTTTGATGAACTTGGCAGTGGACCTTTTGCTGCTGAGCTTAATTCTTTAAAATATGAATAATAATAATAATAGAGTTGTTTTCCTGTTGAAGCTGCCTGTGCTAATCAGCGCCCCGACCTCTTCGGTTGTGCCATTGCCCAAGTGGGAGTGATGGACATGCTCAAGTTCCACAAGTACACCATCGGCCACGCATGGACCACTGACTACGGTTGCTCCGACTGTAAAGAGCAGTTTGAATGGCTGTGCAAGTAAGTGCCTTTCAGCAGTTCTGGGATTGTTAAAATGCATAGGCTGCTCAACAGTTCCGAGTTGTCGTGTTCAACAGCTACTCTAAGAATTATTTCATCCTTCCCCACACCAGATTTGGAGAGTTCAGTGTTTCTTTAGAAGTCAGTTTTGCATGAAAGACTATCCTCAAAGATCTGTTGAGTCAACTGGTCATATTTTCAAAGGCCTTGTTCTGCTAGTAGTTCTAAGAACTCTAAAGGTTTTCTTTCTGAATAACGACTGCTTTAGGCTGTTACAACAGAATATTCTCAAGTGAACCACTACATAAATTACCTATTTTTGTGACGGGGAAGAGAATCACCATTGTGAATTCTGTTATGCAATGTGGATGAGATTTATTCAATGGCAGTAGACCATGACAGGATATTAATACATTTTTAACTCCTTGCTGAGAGGTCTAGAAAGAGCCATTCCAGCCAAGA